>NW_020769329.1:15128646-15266950 GCF_900518735.1 Pseudonaja textilis
GAACAAAGCTGAATGCCATACATGTAAGTACCCGCGAAAACTTAAGAAAACATATATACATATTTACATTTAGTCTTTGTGTCATTTTATATATTATTCATTGTACTGCATTTCAATTACATCTTAGATTTTTAATTTACATTTTATAGATTTCCTTTCATATCACTCCATACATAGAAATTGTTCCATACTTTATAGTATTCTGATACGTCTTCTTTCAATTCTAATGTCAAACTGTCTTGTTCTTGGGTTTTAAATGAGGCACAGCTGGCAGTCTTGCTTATTGCTTTAACCAGAATCGGCATTATCTCAAGGATAGTGGAAACAGTCACTTTTTGAGATGCTCTATGGTAGACATTTCTCAGCCCAGTCAATATCAAGGGATGAAGGAGAGACAAATGTAACACAATATTTGCAGAAAATGGCCCAGATTCTGTCTCGTATTTTTCAACACGTGCAAAATGCCTTGCCACCAGTAACAACAGCACCATTGTATGTCCCACCTAGAGAGTGGGTTTGAGTAAAGGAACTCTTCCCGAGTGCAACCAGTGCCAAGTGGTCCAACCCTCGGCAGGTTCTTCTTAGCACACCCACGGCGGCTAAAGTTGAAAGCTTGGGTCCATGTTTCTAGAATAAAGAAGATTCCACCACCCCAGTGGGAGCGTCAACCCGTCACCGACTTGAAGCTATGTTTGCAACGAACCCCAGCTTCACCCGCAGACCTTTTTGATTACCTGGAATCCTGACTACTTGCTGTTCGTTTTTATAGCAATTTGCTTTTTGCTTTGGATTATTGCTTCCTGATAAAATTGCTGCATTTCAAGAAGGAAGCTTTGTGTGATTAAAGCCACAGTGAACTTCATTAGCCTCCATTAGCTTCCTACTAAACCTAGGTGCTCGACTATTTGACATGTCCACTGCGTCATCCAGCTCATGTTATTCCTTTTCCACAAGAGGCATTGCCAACTCTATTTGTTATTGAGGATTCTATTTCTCACGACGTCCTGCCATCAGAAGAGGGATTATGACAGTAATGACTATGAACTATGGCTCCAGCTCTTTTCACATGAAAAGGATTCTGATGATTTTGATTCTGAGTCTGAAACTGATTTCCCTTACTCTTGAGGCAGATGAAAATGTGTTATGAGTGTATAAAAACCACCCATACAGGAGCTAAAATCACGAAAACTCTGGTTTACCATTCAGATTATACCTGTTAGGGAATAAAATATACCTGCACACATGACCAGATACAATATGCCACCTGTTCCAAAGGTAGCCAAATGATGTGTCACTCTCCATAGGGAGTACTGTTCACCACTAAGGAATAGGTGTGTGCATTTGTGTGGGGAGATAATCATTATACCCAACAGTTGGCTTACAACCACACTATACTTGGGCAAAGCCCAGAAATGACTGTTTGTTTTGATACTTGTATATTACCTTGTTTGAAACTTGTAATAAAATCAGTTGTTACTAGCACAATTTCTAGAATAACAATTGTGGTTTCGGGAAGACAGGACAAGCCTTCCACAGTTCTTACTTTGACACCAGTACCTAAGCAATATTCACCATTGTTCCAGCAACATCCTATTGCCTTAAAAAGGGAGGAATGAAAGGATTAGAGAGAGCATACACAGAGTATATCTGGCTCAACCCTTGATTCCCTGCTGGGCTGGGCTGGACACCATTGTAACCTAATGTGCGAACCACAGAGACAAAGCTTCTAGGCAAAAAGCCAAAAGTAGCCTAGCAAAGTAACTTGTGAAATGCAAATATGTTTTCTCAGCAACTTAAATGTGAGAAATAAAGCTCTGGGCTAAAATATTCCTTTCCCATCTAATGTCCTTTGTTTGCAGAAGCACTGAGAAAAATCATGATACAAAATAATGTTTCTATAGCAATGCCGATCTTTCCAAACTGTATGAACTATAAAGAGTTTGAGTAAAAGTTTTTTTGCGCGCACCTGCTTTTCTCTCTGCCTGCTCTGTTTAAGGTGGGAGACTAAAAGGTTACCCAGTTTTTGCTTTCTGATCAGAAATAAAACTGATTATCAGTAGCCTCGTGTTCAGAATTTCATTGGACTTATCAGATTCTGAGCTGCACTCAAAAACATTACATTATAAAATTTAGAAACCACTCATTATCCTCATAGAAGGACTCCTGTTCCTGAATGCCAGGTGCAACAACCACAAATTGTGCACATTGGATAGCAAAAATATATATACTGCATATAAACAGAATCAGAACAGAAGAGAAAACATGGCACCATTTTTTCATTAATTGTGATTCGTAGGGTCTGGGGTAGTAATGATGTGTCTATGCCATCCTTGCAGATGTACAGTCTACATTTACCAATCTAATTATAATTTCCTTTTTATAGGTCAGAACAAGGCAAGAAAAAAAAGGAGAGGAAGATTTTTGCATGGCTGTAAGAAAAGTACAAGAAATTGTGGAGCTGAAATTCTCTGACCTTAAGTGCAATAATAGTACCTGTGGAAGCAATAAATTGCACGGTCCATATAGACTAGTTTATAAAAAAAAATGTTTAAAGGAAACTAAAATGGATACTATTAGAACAGCAGCATCTACCAAGGCCATTAGAGAAGGAATCACTGCCACTGATGTGATCAGTTTTCTGAAAAAGAAAGAGGCAAGACTGAAGGCACATCTAAAGCAGCGACAAGAGGGAGATAGGCAGAAGATTCATAAAGTGGCAAAGAAACTTGGTCAAGTGCTTTTCATCCCACCAATGAAAACACAAAAAGCAAGAATAAGTGCAGAAATTGACAAAGTTCACCACATTTGAAAGAACATTTTGAGATTGCTTCAAATTGCTTCACCCATTTTTGACATTTATTTCTGCCTTCTGAATGCAGCTGCTGGTCCTTTAGGCTTACTATGCACCCTCTCATTTTCAAAAGGATAATATCTTTTAAGTGTGCTACATATTACCTCAGGGCTATTAATGAACAGGAGGCTAATATTAATGTCTTTTAAAATTATTTTTATCTCAGGTATGTGTTGGTGCCCAGTTTCAGTTTAGCTAGAATAGATTTCAACACCACACTACACTAAACTCTCATACTAAATATTTGAACAAGAGGTGTATGAGAATGCTGTATATTTAGTACCATCTTCAATAAAGATTTTGATTAAGTATTACTTGACATGCTGATTATCAAGCTTGCTAAATGTTGGCTGAGTGGCATGACAATTGATATTTTAATTAATCATTTGAATGCAAAAGTGGAAAGATCCTTATCAAATGTTCAGATGTAATTGAGTAGGGTAGCTAGAAAGCAGAAATAGAATTCAAAAAAATCTCACTATGCTGGACAAATGGCATGAAATTAACAAATTCAGCATAGACATGTTCAAAGTTCTTCCTCTGGAAAACCATCACTGAATGCTTAAAATATGGGATAGAGCAGTTGTTCTCAACCTTTTCTTCATCATGGACTCCCTTTAAATACCTTTTGTGGCCACGGACAATGGCCACGGACCACTAAGACCTAACTCAAGATTTAAATCATAACTTTTCTTCACAGCTTGCCCTGTGATGATATTGTGATCTTCCAAAGGTCCGCAGACCACAGGTTGAGAATCATTGGGATGGAGGATACCTGACCTGGTATTAATATTTGTTTTTAAAAAAACCCTCTTAGAATAGTACTGATTCCAAATAGGAATTTCTTGTAGCTGAAAGAATGCAAATGCAATTTAGGGGTGTATCAAATCAGGCATATTTTTTTAATCATATGAAGCAATCATTTCACTCTATTCTGCTTTGGCCAGACCACTGTCCAGTTCTGGGCCCAGAAGAATTCAGAGAAATTGTAATACTTTAAATTAGGATAATGAAATGTATAAAAGAATTAGAAACTACATCTTAGGAAGAGACGGTTGGTCTTCACTGATAACTGATCAAGGTATGATAACACTCTTCTGATACTTGCATAGAAGCTCAAGGCCTATTCTCAATCCAGACTGCAGGATATAAAATAATGATTTTAAATTTCAGAACTGATTGAATGTTAGTAAAAACTTCCTAACAGTGGGATCATTCAATAGTGGAACCAATTACTGAGAAGCAGTGTGCTTCTTTTTATGTGATTATGTGTTCAAGCAGAGACTACACAACCACCTGCCAAGGACACGTTAATGTGACAACTTGCGCTGAGCAGGGAGTATGATCTGATGAACAAAATCAATTGCCCCATCTATTTTTTGTGTCTAAAAGCATTGAAATTACTTATTTTAAGCCTTAGGCATAAACAATAGCACATCTGGTATTCTGTGATCACTTAAAATATATCTTTAAAGAAAGATATGTAAAGAAAATCCATTTTGAGACACCTTTCCTGCAACCTATATGAAGATTTTTTTTCACAAAGCTGTTTGCTTTTTTCAGTATAACATTTCAATAAGAAGTAGATTTTTTAAAAAGCAGCTAAAGCTTCACAAATAGGCATGGAAGATTTCATAGACCCAAGAATTCTCCCTCAGGCTATTATGGTTAAAATTCTAGGGACAAAATGGAGAAGTGAAAAGAAAAATTCATGTTATTAAATGACTTCTACTCTCAAATTTTAGAGTTATAGCAAATTCAATCCTGTCATGTATAATATATAGCACATAGGTTACACAAAATATTGTTGGGGGATAATGTTTTGCTTGGGTCGACTTAGTGACCTGTAGTTAGTATGTGTCTCACGATGGCTGAGGAGGGCATTTTATGGCCATGATTTGCTATTGCTGTTGGATTACTCAGAGCTGTCTGGACCCATTTTGGAAAATGCTCCTTCATTCTGAAAGCCAAACACCTATCAGTTCTGCCGATGTAATTGTCTCTGCAATTGCACACAAATTGGTAAATACAATGGGCTTTGGCGCTGATAGGTTGTGCTTTCTTAATTAATGGTAACGGTAGCTTCTGGGTTTGATGCAGTACATGAAGCTCACCATACTGAATGTTGTTTCAGTTAAGGTATTTAAGCATTGAGTCATCAGGCATGTTGATCCCCCTTAAATGGCAGCTCAATAAAAACTTCATTTTTACTGACAGTTGGAACTGCTGGCTTTTGGTCTTTTATTTTACTGTGTCTATCAATGAAATGAGTTGGAATAGCCATTTAAACAGGGTTTGGGTTAGGAATTCTAATTCTTCCTTTAAGCAGTCCTCAGTGCATATTTAATATGCTTATATAAACAGTATCCATACCAGCACATGTTTATATTTAATTGGTGCAAAGCTTGAAAAATTCAGATACTGGCCAGATCATGTCAATTTCCTGTATACGTTCTTTTAATGGAACCATAACACCTTTGGATGATCAATATGTCCAGAAAGGGTAAATGTTCATCTACTTCATAATGTTTGATGGTAACCTTCAGATTGGAGTGACAGCTGTTTAGATGGTGCAAGTCATCAATGTATCTTGAAGGACAGAAGATCACTGTATTGTCCACATAGTATCTATAATATAACCTGGATATATGATCAGATGACAATGATTTGATCATATACATTAATAAATCTGCCAGAATTGGGCCTAAAGGACTTCCCCTCACAACCCCGTCAATCTGCTGATAAGACTGACCAAGAAAATGGAAAGAGACATTTTCCATGCAAAATAGCACTGTCTGTTTAAACATTTCTACTGGTATAGGAATTGATATACAGTTAGATTCCACTAAACTGCGCACACAATCAACTGCTTCATGAAGTGGGACATTTGTGAAGAGAGACTGAATCATTCACATTCATGGAATTCAACTTATTAGCAAGCTCAAACGAATCCGTTAATATTTTTATTAGCTTCTCACAGGCACCAGGATATCATGAGTCAAATGCAACTTGGTGGTAAGCAGAGCCACACGTAGCTAAAATGGGTCTAACCGGCCCTGCCGGCTTGTGCATTTTTGGTAGTCGATACATTTGTGGCATCATGAATCCATTAGGTTTTAACTTCTTGTAGGTCTTTTCATCAATGGTTTTCAACAAGAACATCATATGTAAATGTCGACTTATTCTTTCTTCCGTCATGCTAATGCTTTTGAGATTATTAATTTTTCTGGAACTTTGTTAGGTCATTCAAAATTAAAGAAACTTTCTGTTTCTGTTTGTCTAATACAACAGCTCCAATGTCAGCATTCCAACCAAACTCTCCATCTCAATTCAGCACTCAGAGACAAAGTCCATCCAAATAAGAATTTATTAGAGAAGTCATATTGGCACATCTGGGGAAATCCGAATCTGAATTCTCATGTTTTCCCCTGCTATATTAAACTCACACCCAGCCCTCTTTTTTGATGACCCTCAAATCACACTCTCCACTCCACCTCCATTCTGAACTCCCACCAAGTCCAGTCACTCCCCTCCAAACTCCAGCGACTTGGCTTTGAGCTCTGGCGAAAGAATGTTGTTGTGGCTATCCTTCCTACTCACTTTACTTTCATTCCCATGGTACCCATCCTCCCTTGTGGCAGCCCCAAATCTGATTCAAAATGGATGGGGGGGCTGACAGGCTGCCACCCCTCAAGTGATGATAATGTCCTGAAATGAAACAAGTGATGGGGTTAAATAAATATACTGCAACGAACCACCTCTTCCTCCCCTGGGGGTGGGGGGTGTTGGCTTATCGGGAGATTTTTTTCATGAAATTGCTTTTGACATAGTCTTCTACATCGGCTTTCATCTTTGGCTACCAGAATTGATGCCATGTCAAATGGAAGGTTTTTAGAAACCAAAGTGTCCAGCCAGCCTCGAGTTGTGGTGTTTTAATCTATCTGCTTTTATATCCCAACTTTTTACCCAATGGCTTCAGACAAAGAGTATCCCTTCCATTGAATTAAATATTGTAAGTCTCTATGTAATCTAGAATCACGAATCTTCTTATCTTATAATGTTCTTCCCCTGGACCAGTATTGCTTTGGGCACTGGTCAATTGTTGGGTCTTACTTGGAAGTAACAGCTGGCTTTAGTAAGCTACTATGGAAAACCCGATGCATTTTCCCCAGCAAACAAAGGAGACTCAGCTGAACAGTTACTGGGTTGATAACTGTCACTATAGAGAATGGGAAATCAATTGGTGCACGGAATGTAGTTCAGATAAAAAGTCTCGTGTTTCTGGAACCAGGGAATCCAAGCTCGACAAGGGGAAAAACCTTGGATGGTAACCCACATTTGCATAAAAAGGCGTCATGTGCATGGAGGTGTGCTGAGAATTGTTAAAGGCAAACTCCGCCAAGGGGAGATAGGTCACCCAATCGTTCTGTCGATGGTTGACAAAACATCTGAGGTATTGGGCGAGGATGCCAATTGCTTTCTCAGTCCCGCCATCGGTCTCCAGATGGTGCGCCGATGCCAAACATACTTGCACCTGTAATGCAGTCATTAGGCTCTTCCAGAACTGAGCAGTAAACTGGACACCGCGATCCGAAACTACTCTGTCCAGTAGGCCATGCAAATGGAATACATGTTGCAGAAATAGTTGGGCTGTAACACGAGCCGATGGTAACTTCCGACAGGGGATAAAGTGGGCCATCTTGGTTAGCATTATCAACCACCACAAGTACCGTCATATAACCCGACGAAGAGGGCAAATGTGTTAAAAAGTCCATGGAGATTGCCCCCCAGGGTCGGGTCGGAGTCAGTAGTGGTTGAAGGAGACCAGGAGGCGCACCCGATGCGGCTTTTGCTTGCCGACACGGTACACAGGAGGCGACATAGGCGAAGACGTCATGCCAGACTCGAGGCTACCAAAAAGTCCTTGTGACCAGATGAAGGGTTTTAAAGAACCCAAAATGGCCCACAGCTGGGTTGTCATGACATTGGGTCATGATGAGGGCTCTAAGTGTTCTGGTGGGCATGTACAATCGGCCCCGATGTCGTAGTAAACCTCCTCCAGAGTCCATGGGGAGTCAAGTCCAATTTCCCCCATTCTTTGCTGCGACCAATCGTCTAAGCGCTGCGCCTCTCTACCCAAGCCCTTAAACCCACCGGTTCCTGGAGAACGGCCAAAGATTCCGGTGGCAGTATCGTACGTGGAGGAAGGGGGTCCTCAGGACAAAGATACTCCGGTTTACAGGATAGAGCATCTGTTCTCCGATTTTGACCACTGGGAATGTAAGTGACCAAAAAGTTGAACCTAGCAAAGAACAATGACCACCGGATCTGTCATTGGTTCAACTTCCTAGCAGTGGTCAAATGCTCCAGATTACGGTGGTCCATCTGAACCTCCACCTTATGCCAAGCCCCCTCAAGGTGATGTCGCCGGGTCTCAAACGCAGCCTTGATGGCCAGCAACTCTTTTTCCCAGATTGTATAATTGCGCTCAGAAGTAGTAAGTTTCTGTGAATAATATGCACATGGAAAAAGAGGTGCGCCATCCACTGGGGCTTGTAACAACACCGCCCCAATGGCCACATTGGATGCATCTGTCTCCACCACAAACGGACAATGGGGATCAGGATGCCTCAAGATCAGTTCTGCAATGAAGGCTTTCTTGATAGCCTCAAAGGCCTGTTGCTGCGGGGGTTCCCACTGGAACGGGACCTTCTTGCGAAGGAGCTGGGTGATGGGATCCATCAGCTTGGCAAAACCTGGGATGAATGATCTGTAATAATTAGCAAACCCCAAGAGACGTTGCACATCTTTCACTTGATGAGGGGGTTCCCAACTACACAAAACCTCTACTTTCTGCGGGTCCATGGCAATGCCTTCAGGAGAGATGATATGCCCCAAGAACTCTATGGAAGTCTGGAAAAAGAGGCATTTCTCCAGTTTTGCATAGAGTTTATGCTCCCGAAGACGTTGTAATACCTGCCGGACTTGGCGAAGGTGGCTTTCCCTGGAATTAGAATAGATTAAAATGTCATCCAGGTACACCACCACGAACCGATCAAGCATGTCCCGTAATATATCGTTCATCAAATGCTGGAAGACCGCGGGAGCGTTGGTTAACCCAAATGGCATCACGGTATATTCAAAGTGGCCGTATTGAGTACCAAATGCCATCTTCCATTCGTCTCCTTTGCACATACGCACCAGGTTGTAGGCCCCTCGAAGATTGAGCTTGGTGAAAATAGTGGCCTCCCTCAACCGCTCCATCAACTCTGGAATGAGTGGCAAAGGATAACTATTCTTCACCGTAATAGCATTCAACCAGCTGTAGTCACAACACAAACATAAATCTCCCGTCTTCTTTTTTACAAAAAGGACGGGAGCGGAAAGAGGAGACGACAACAGCCGGATAAACCCCCGGGCCAAGTTCTTGTCCAAGAAATCGCAAAGAGCAGCCAATTCGGGCTCAGACATAGAATACAGATGGCCCTTGGGTACAGATGGCATTGGGCATTAGGTCCACAGGACAGTCATAGGGTCGATGCGGGGGTAACCGATCCGCCTCCTTCTCGCTAAAAACATCTGAAAAGTCAGATAGTTCAGGAGGTACAGAGATAGGGGGGCAGCGATGTCTTGACCAGCATAGGCATGTCGTAGATGGTCCACACACTGGAGACTCGGGAACGAAATGGCGTTCTGTGCCCATGCTACCCGAGGATCGTGCAACCATAGCCAAGCCATTCCGAGAAACAAGGGGAGATGGAGGTCCGATGTGATGTAAAAACTAATCGCCTCCTCATGGTCCCCAATGACCAGGCGTACCGGCTGAGTAGCAAAACGAATAGGCTCAGCCCGCAGTTCCTGCCCATCAATTTTTTCCACCTTAATGGGAGGCTCCACTGCAACCAAGGGAATGTCAAAATGTGTTGCAAAAGCCCGGTCCATAAAATTGGTCGTAGCCCCCGAATCCACTAATGCAACCGCAGGAATCTCCTCCAACCGGGACTGCAAGCAAACCCGTGTGTCCAAAAGCAAATGTTGGGGAGGACCAGAGTTCACCTCCGCTACTTCGGGCGGTTGTTTGATACTTGTCTGGCTTAGAGTTTCCCCAAGACCAGACCAACCTTGTTTCCCCGACTGTACAAGATTAGATTCAGGCACTGGCTTTCGTGCCCCCCGTCATTTACCAGGACAGGATCTTGCAAAATGTCCAGACCCCCCACAATACAGACACAAGCCTCCCTGGAATCTCCGCATGCGTTCTTGTGCCGTCAAACGAGGGCGGACCGCACCCAACTCCATCGGTTCCTTGGTTCTTGCCACGGCACTGTGGGACACCTGGGGCGTTGGTTGCACAGGATGTTGATGTGGCCTTGAAGGGGAGGGCTGCTCTGGAACTGGGCATCTAGTCTTGCACCATTGAAGCCGGGCATCAATGCGCAAACATTGCACCACCAGAGCATCCAGGGTTAGAGCCGGCTCCATGTGCACCAACTCGTCTTGTATTTCCTCTGCCAGACCATCTTGGAAAGCGTCCATTTGGGCTGCCTCATTTCATGCAGAGTCCATGCAGAGCAGACGAAACTCTGAAATGAACTCCTGCAATGGGCATTTCCCCTGGCGAAGTTCCTTTAATCATCTGGCAGTGGTCTGAGCTTTTATGGGGTCCTCATACATCGAGCGTAGATGGTGCCAAAAGCCCTATAGTCCGTTAGTAAAGGACTATTTTGCACCAATAAAGGAGTGGCCCACCTAGCAGCTGAACCTGACAAAAGACTGATAACAAACCCCACCCGAGCCCGGTCATCAGGGAAATCTTCGGGCCGCAGAGACATAAATAATTGACACTGCCCCATAAAGCCGGGAACATTTCAGGCTGTCCAGAGAGTTTATCCAGCACAGCTACCGGGCATTTCCTATGGGGAGGGGCAGGAGGAGCAGCAGGGGCTTGCATCAGCGTAAGATGGTTAACCAGCTGGGTGACTTCTTGCTGCAAAACCTGGTTATCTTGCAACAGTTGAGATAACTGCTGCTGCTGCTCTAGCTGTTTTTGCTCCATTTTAGTCAGAAAATGGAATTAGGGGATCAAAAATGTTCTGTCTCACCTGTGGCCACGAGGTGAGAGTCCAAATGTCCAAAGGAAAAAACACAAACAGACAATATCAAGAACAACAGAGTTAACTTTCCTTTGGATGAATTCATCGTTGGCAGTTTTCCCAGAAGCTGTCAGCAAATTTAGATAACGAGCAGAACTATAAATCAGAGCCGAACGGCAAACAGAAAACTTTTTCCAAACTGCAAACGCAATTAACAAAGTTGATCCGAACAGGGCTTCAGAGCTAACATGCCTCCTTATATTTCCTGAAGGGGCGTGTCAGTCTCTTACTTAGTCCCTGATTTGACGTCTCCTTCCAGTTTGTGCTTGATGTTTCTGCTTACGTCTTTTCCTTGCATCAAACCAAGATTCTTCGGTTTGATTTTCATCCAAGGGCTCTGGCACGTTCTTTTGATTATCTGCCGACACAGGTGTAACTAATGAGGAAGGTCCGGGAGAGGATGAGGATTCCAAAACTTCTAGCACAGCAGGTTCAAACCCCAATGCCCTATCTTCCTATTCCTTCTGACTCCCATTTGTGTCACTCAACAAGGCAGGCTCAAACCTTAATGCCAGATCTCCCTCATCACTCGAGCCTATGTCTTCTGACAGAGCAGGTTCAAACCTCCTAGTCACAAAACTTTTCCATGGTCTCAGTGAAGAGGAGAATGTCATCTAAGTAAACCAGGACCCCCTTGTAGAGATGCTCATGTAGTACCTTATTTATCAGTTGCATAAATACTATGGGGCTCCCTGAAGTCCAAAAGGTATCGCTGAACTGAAAACTGCCTAGTGGGCAATTGAACACAGTTTTCCATTCATTGCATTTACTTATTCAGACTCGATAATATGCCTCTCATGGATCTAATTTGGTAAATATATTGCCTTTTGCCAAATGGTTTAGTAGGTCTTTCATTTGAGGAAAGGGGTAGGTGTTTTGTATACAGATGCGTTTATCCCACAAAATCAATGCAAAGTCTCAAACCCACCCCCACCCCTACCTGTTCTGTCTCACCTGTATCCACAGGTGAGAGTCCAAAGTTCCAAAGTACAAATGCTCAAACAGACAGTCTCAGACACGGCAGAGTTAACTGCTTTTGTTTACATGGTCCTTGGCAGTCTTCCTGGAATCTGTCTGGCAAGTCCGAACTAACCATAAATCAAGACACTGCAGCCGAGTGTATCAGACGTAACACCAACTGAAATGACACCTTGCTTCGAACAGGAATTCAGAGCTAGCACACTTCCTTATATTCCCTAAGGGGTGTGTCAGTCTCTTTTCTGTGTTCGTTGGATGGCCCGTTTCTGCTTACGTCTTTGCCGTGCGTCTATCCAACATTGCTCGGTTTGTTCTTCAACTAATGACTCCGGCACGCTCTCCTGATTATCTGTTAACAACACCTGAGGTTCAATCAGGGAGGGAGATTCAGGGGAGGAAGATGACTCTGAAACTTCCAGTAAATCAGGCTCATATCTCAGAGTCAAGTCCTCTTCTTCCTCCTGACTCCCTTCAATGTCGCTCAATAATGCAGGCTTGAATCTCAGTGCCAGATCTTCCTCATCACTCGAGCCTACATCTGCTGACTGACCAGGTTCAAACCTCGGAGGCACAACACCTACCCATCTTCCTTTTTTAAAAACAACACCAGGGCAATGACTCATGAATTCACTGATTGAATGAACTCCTGGCTAAATTGGAGTCTGTGTGTTTTCACAGTTCATCCATCTCCCTTGGGGATATTGAGTACATCTTTGGTTTAGGTAGTTTTGCCCTGTGGATGAATTCAGTGGTGCAGTCTGTGGATCGGTGAGGAGGGAGTACATTGTGTTCCTCCTCACTGAACACCTCTGCCAAATCCTGATACTCTTTTGGTGTGCGTGGGCAACCTGGGGGTACATCTTTGGTTGTCACCCCTGGATCCTAAAGGCCATTTGCTTTTGTACAGAAGGGGGAAGGTTCAGGTCCTACTCCTATCCTTATTTTATGGTATCCACCTTCCCAAGTAATGATAGGGGGCCACTTGTCTAGCCAAGCCAATCTGAAAATGAGTGACTCTATCATTTTTGGAAGAACCACAAATCGTATCTCCCAATATCGTCCTATCTCCAGCCTTACGGATTTGGTGATTGAAGTTGCGGCTTCCACCCTGATCAGTAAACTGTCTACTTGTTCAAAATAGATAGGATGGTTCAGGGGTGTGATTTTTATCACCAACTTTTGAACCATCTGGGGGCTGATTAGGCATTGGGTGTCTACTATGACTTCAAGCTCCCCCTGGGTTCTAGTGCCAGGCACCCTTATGCAAGTCTTTATGGAGAAAGGGCAGATGGCTCCATTTACCATCAGGTCTTCATCTCCACTCCAGAGTCGATCTCTTCAAGAGCCAGAATTTTGCCCCCATCAAGTGGGGGAGGGAAATCCTCCACAGCCTGTCAGCCGAACTTTATTTTATTTATTTATTTTATTTTATCAAGCGATTATAAGATAACAGGTATAAGTATAAACATAGTTATGAATACATGAAATGGATACATATAAGAAAAATAAAAAGAATCAATAGGACAGGGATGGGAGGCATGCTTATGCACTTCTCTTTCTCAGGCGGTTTACGGGGAGTTTGTTTCAGCTTATGTGCAGCGGTTGTCCTTGCTTGAGGGACGGGTGTGGGCGCAAGACATTTGGAAGCTCTGTGACCGAGCTGGCTGCATCGATAGCATTTTATGGTTGGGCCGGTAGCTGGCTTTGGCTTGGTGGTTCATGGTCGGCCATCTGCCCAGCTGGCGTTTGCGTGCTTTCTCTTGAGTAGTCCTATGGTGAGCATTGATCTAATCCATTGCCACTGCCACCTGATACCAATCCTGGATTCGGTCTGGCACACCTCTGATTGAGTATACCTTCCTCAGCTCCAGGTCCAATATTTCCTGGAAGTATTGGACAAAGAGCCTTTCAGGCCAACCTTGCAGTCTTCCAGCTATTCTTCTAAACTCCCACACCAGCTCTTTAGGTGAGTGGCTGCATTGTTCTAGTCCCTTAATTTCTGCTTCAACCTCTTCCCAATTCACCAGGTCTTGGAACCATGCTCTCAAGGACTGCACAAATGCAAGGAAAGCACAAGGGGTACATTTGGAGTGGTGGTCCTATTTACAAATACAGACAAGATATGCCCAGGACAGTATTAACAAAGATCTAACAATACTGGACAAACTTCTGATAGGGACTGAAGACAAATTAAAGTGCTATCAGAAAATAAATTAGAAGAAGAGCATGTTAAAGAAACAATGGTGGCATGGGCAAAAAATTTCAGATATAACATCGAACTGGTCAAATGGCAAAATCTCTGGACAAATAATAGGAAATTAACAATGGCTATGGAGTATATTATACAGGTACATTCTATCACATGTGGTGTAACTATGCAAGAAAATTTTGGAGATTGATACAGACATGGGTGGAGCAAATGGTGAAAGAGCATATTCCATTTAAGCCAGAATTATTTCTCATTATTATATATATATTATTATAGAATTATTATAACATGATGGCCTAGAGATGGAGCTCTCACCCCACAATCAGAAGGCTGTGAGTTCGATCCTAGGTAGAGGCTAATATTTGGAATAGGCTCTCCTGCTCCAGCAGGTGGTTGGATTAGATGACCTCCAAGGTCCCTTCCAACTCTGTTATTCTATGATCTTAGGAATAATGACAGAAGGTTATAGGAAAGGAACAACATGTTTAATAATGCATGTATTGACAGTGGCGAGAATGGTATACACAAAATATTGGAAGAACGAAATCATACCACCAGAAGGAGAGATAATAAGGAAAATAATGGCTTGTGCAGAATCGAATAGGCTAACCTTAGAATTGAAAAACAAGGGGGAATCAGATTATTATGAAATGTGGACTAAGTTTTATCAGTGGTTGCAAAAAAGAAGGGAAGGTCAGAACAAAAAACAGACATTTTGCGATCTCTGGAACTAAAATTATATTTATTATAGTTACTAAGCTTTCATCAGCCTCTGCTGTCATCATCAGATATTAAGCTACCATTACAGAGATCTATGCCTTTATATATCATTAATCAATTTAGCCCTTGCATGTGTAATAGGCCTTCCAACTGCCTCTCACCTGTAAGTAACTGTTGTTTTTGCTTCAGTCATGTTGGTAGATGGAGGTTTAACTTTTGTCATTTCCTCCCTCCTCAGTCTGGGTCTCTGTAATGGTAGCTTAATACTCTGACAATGTCAGCAGAGGCTGATGAAAGCTTAGTAACTGTAATAAATGTAATTTTAGTTCCGGAGATCACAGGATGTCTTTATATATATAAAGGACCACACAAACTCATCCACATCTCCTAACTCAGGAGCTCCTTCATTGTAGAGTTGGATGATCCACATAGACACTTCCCCTTCCTTCATGTTATCTGAAATGGCTATCATCAGGTCCTCGTCCAAATGGTATTGTGCACCATAATGATCAATGTCAGCTGAAATCCGGTTGAGAAAATAGGCCAGTTTGCCAGGGGTGCCATCAAAAGTGACCAGGAATGGTGGTGGAGCAATGCAGGGGTGGGATTCAAATTTTTTAACAACCAGTTCTGTGGGCATGGCTTAGTTGGTGGGCATGGCTTGGTGGTCATGTGACTGGCTGGGCATGGCCAACTCAACATCACTCACATTGAGGCACGCATCTCCTCACCTGGCCTCTCATGACTGTGGGAATGCTGCAACAGTCATAAGTTTGAAAAATGGCCATAAGTCACTTTTTTCAGTGCCATTATAACTTTGAATGGTCACTCCACACAAGCAAAGTACCAGCAAAGGAGGAAAAAACACTCCAGAGAAGTTCCTGAAACAGGAAGTGTAGTCCTGCCAAGAATGTAGTAAGGGTTAACGGAGAGGAAATTTCTGTAAGGAACACCAGAATGTTTCCTTCCTGCCTTCCTTACAGGATTAGGCCAGTAATTTCTTCTAACAATCAGTTCTCCAAACTATTTAGAATGTTAACAACCAGTTCTAGCGAATAGGTGCGAATCTGTAGAATCCCACCCCTGGAGCAATGGCTGGAGGGGGAGCAGCTGCGGCTGGGGGAATTGGCAGCAGCCCTGGAGCTGGCATCCACTGGTACTGGATCCACCCGTGTCCTGGGTAAAAAGCCCATCCGGGAAGAATCTGCTCTGCAGGCGGCATCTCCAGAGGAGCTGTTGGAGCTTGTTGGATTGGCCTGGGGGTGCCTCTCTGTCTGCCTCCAATCCCCAGGCTCGATCAGTCTGCTAGGCCTCGGGGTCATATTACCGCAGAAGGTGGCGAGGCTGCTGCCGCAGCTGCGGGGCTTCATTGCTGGGTTAGGGTTGCTGGTAAAAGAATGTTGTTGTGGCTATCCTTCTTTCTCACTTTACTTTCATTCCCATAGCATCCATCCTCCCTTGTGGCAGGCCCAAATCCTATTCAAGATGGATGGGGGACTGACATCCAGAGCCTTTGCCCAGTTTTAATATGACTACATCTTTCAATTTCAGTTCACATAATACTTGTAATTTTTTTTCTCAAGAGTGAATATTTATCATTAACAGGTGCTAACAAAAACCCATAGATGATGTCGGCGAGCTTAATTTTTAGACTGTTCTAATAATCTATACTACAAGATCCTATATTTCATTCCAATTTTAACCGTGTTATTGTAAGTTTGGTACTGATGAGTCAATAAAAAAATGCCTGTATTGACTTGTCAGTCCTGCTTCCTTTCAAACCCAAAAAAGAAAACCCCCAACTCCATTGAAGTAGAGGAGAGACACTTTTACTGAGTTTAAAATGATAGCAGCAAAGATCTGAGCCAAAAGGCGCAAAAGTTACATAATGAAAGTTTCCCCAAACTCTCCCCCCGGGGACCCAGGCTGAATGTCCAATCCACATCCCATATAGCGTCATGTGGGGCACATCATCAGATGTTTTTCATCCATCTGGAGTTCTAGGATGGTTGGTCTTGACTGGGTGTAAACAACTCCATTCAGCAGCACAGTATTCTTGAGAGAAAACCTCCCTTTTAGTTCACATGGACATTTCTTACACCAGCACACTTCCCAAATCCCAGTGACATCCCCCCCTCCCCATTACTATGGCAGTCTATAGCAAGCAAGCATCAAAGGGAAAACCCAGGCTGGAGATGTGGCTGACATTCAGCCCTCCTGTAGTAGGGGCGTTAACCCTAAGGAAGAAATATAAGACAAAATAAACAGGTTAGAAGGAATCTACCATATATGGGAGTAAAATAACATTATGGTTTGTATTTAGTGTGAAACAGTTGTAGGAGTTTAGGGGCCTGGACATCCCGAGTGTTCACCCATTTGGACTGTGAGAGAGGGAATTGTTTCCAAGTCACCAAATACTGCACTTTCCCCCTATGCTTCCTGGAATCCAGGATTTCTTTGACCTCAAAGTGTTGTTCACCTTTGATGAGGAGGGGAATTGGAGAGGCAGGTTGACCTGGTCGAATAGAAGATACATGCTCAGGTTTCAACAAGTTAACATGAAACATAGGGTGGATCCGCCTGAGGATTTTGGGCAGCTCTAGCTTGTACCATGACTGGATTTAAAATCCTAACAATGGGGAAAGGCCTACATACTTGGTCCCCAGTTTCTTTGATTTCTGGGTGGTCTGTAAGTACTTGGTAGATAGGAAAACTCTGTCACCTACTTAGAATTCTTTCGGTTTTGCTGTTTTCTTGTCAGCCTGTCTTTTATGGGCCTGATGTACCTCATCTAGTGCCTTACGGATGACGGACCAAATACATTGAAGCCATTCAATCTATTCCAATAAGGAAGTGTTGTGGTTAGCCAGCAGCAGGTGCAGACGGTGGAGGAGAGCGAGGACTCAGATGAGGGGCCGGGACCATCAGGGAATGGACTGCTGCCTTCAGGGATTGTGGGGGCTGGCAGCAGTGATGAGGAGGTTCTCGAGGAGCCTGTGCCAAGTGCGTGTGAGTGCAAGATGATTCATAGAAGAGAACAGCTGGAGCAGCACAGGCAACTCGGGAGTAAGGATGCAACATAATGGCCCCTCCCTCTAGGGAATATAAACCTGGTTTCTGCAAAGGCAAAAACGCTCTAAGGACCCAGCATTGTGTGTAGAGACTCCGGCTTATCTGAAGAATTCTGTCAAGGTTTTTCTGGTTGGACTAATTGGATGCAAGCCATCTTTTATCTACAAAGAAGTTTATTTGTAGATTAAAGCTGTGAAGGTTTGAGTTGCTGCATTTGTTTGAGATTTTCTTGCTGGTAACAGGGTTGGGTCAGAACAGGAAGGGATCTGGGGTTTCTCCTGGGGCAGTTCTGGATGGGTACAAAATCCTGACCAGAAGCAACTTTAAATGGGGTGAAGCTGGTGCTACTGTGGATAGAGTTATTAAAAGCGACTTCTTCAAAAGGCAGCAAGTTGAGCCAATTGTCCTGCTAGTAGTTTACATAGCACCTGAGGTACAGTTCCAGCGCTGAATTCTCACATTCATAAGCCTCATTAGTTTGAGGGTGGTGGGTGGAGCTTAGACCCTGGGTAGAACCTAACAATTTCAGGAATTCCTTCCAGAAGTGGGAGGTGAATTGTACCCCCCTATCCAAAATGATGTAGTCAGCAACCCCATGTAACCTATATACATGTTGGATAAACAGTTTGGTGAGCATTTTTGCAGAGGGGATCTTGGAGCAGAGTACAAAGTGCACCTGCTTGGAAAATAAATCCATGCTAACCCAGATGACTGTGTCATCCCCCCCGCCCCCCGCTCTCAGGTAGTTCAACAATGAAGTCCATAGATATTTCCTTCCATGGGGCTGTTGAGGTAATTCCCCATTAGGAGAATGAGCGCACACAGGGAGACGTAGTGAGAGTAGTAAAGAATAACACACAACCAGCACACAGATATACTGTATAGTAAAATGTAGGTTTTTACTTCCAGTAAAACGATTAAGCAAAGTTCAACAAACAGTCCAAGTCATTCACAGTTAAAGCAGTCAGTTGTCAGTCCAGGAATAATCCAAATAACAAAGTCCAGTATCAAAAAAAGTTCAGTAAGACTTACATCAAATCCAAGAATAACAATGATCAGTAACAGTCAATAGGGAAATGTAGGAACACACTCTCAGCAACAACAGAACAACCCAGGTTTCTAGCTCCATCTTAAGGCCGTTTGAGGAGCCACACTCAATTACACTTTTAGCATTCCCTTAAAGAGACAGTATTAAAATGTCTATCCTGGTTTATATATTTTCCAACCCAACTGTTAGGTGACTTACATTCCTAACATGCTCCCCTTTGGGTAGGACAATATATACAACCTTACATTCTAACTCCATAATCCTCACAGCAAGCCTTATGCTTTACAGAGCCTTGGGCTTTTGTAAAATGATCTGCGATGTTATTTTCCGACATACAGTATTCCAGTTTAATCATTTTACTTTGCACACATTGTCTCACATTTAAATGTCTTAAATCTGTGTATTTTGATCTTGTCTTTACAGCAAGATTGGAAGCCATTTGTATTGCTGATTGGTTGTCTTCATAAACAACAATAGAATCTGTTACATCAATTTCCATATCAATCAATCGTTGCTTATAGTAAACTAAATCTGTACATAATAGAGATAAACATGACAATTCAGCCTCCATTGTTGACAAACTTAGAAGTTTCTGTCGAATAGACCTCCATCCAATCAACACTTTTCCTAATAATACTACAGTACCTAACATAGATTTACGTGTATTTATGTCTGTAGCAAAACTTGCATCAGCATATGCAGTTAAACTCAGTTCATCCTTAGGCCCCAAATACAATGCATAATGCATTGTTTGTTTCAGATATCTTAACACACACTTAGCAGCTTGCCAGTGCCTTTCAGTTGGCTCAGCATTAAACCTCGCTAATTGGTTAACACTGTATCTATATCTGGCCTTGACCAATTACTGAGATAAGATAAACTACCAATCAAGGACTGATAAATGTTCTTATCAAAAACAGGACTTTGAACATCACTGTGGCTAAACTCCTGGCTCATTGGTGTTTTAGCTGGTTTACAAAGTTCCATTTTAAAACTTTTTAGTAACTGGTTAATTTTATCTGCCTGTGAGACTTTGTATCCTCCCCTAGTTCTATCTATCTTTAATCCAAGATATTGTTTAATTTCTCCTAACTGTTTTATCTTAAATTTCTTCTTTAACAGTGAAATTATTTTAGTAGCTTCTTGTTTAGTTTTGGTGATTAATGCTATGTCATCAGAAAACAATAGCAAAAATGAAATTACACCATTACTTTCTCTTTTGAACAAACATGGATCAGCCATGCCAGCTACAAAACCTACCTTAGTTAATTCCTTAACTATACACTGGTTCCACTCATATCTTGATTGCTTCAAGCCATAAAGACTCTTTTTCAATCTCCAGCAATCAGTTGTATTATCATTTTTGAGACCTAAAGGTTTCTTTAAATATATAGTGTTTTGCAACAGTGCATGCAAATATGCCATCTCTACATCTGAATGATTTATAATGTATTTCTCTTTAGCTGCCCATACTAATGCTGCTCGTAATGTAGTAGCCTTCAGACTAGGTGCAAACACCTCATTGTAATCGTTTGCTGTCTGATTGAACCCTTGTGCTACTAACCTGGCTTTATGGATAACAGTCCCATCTACACCTGTCTTTAGCTTATAAATCCATTTACACCCTATGGCTTGTTCACCTCGTGGTAACCTGACATTTTCATATACCCCCAGTTTTTGTAAGGATTTCAGTTCCTTATCCATTGCTTCCTGCCAAGCAGCCTGATCCTTAGCAGGATACAGTTTTAGTTCATTATAGTTATTTGGAACTGTATTCACTTGGCACACAACACTAGCCTGATATATCAGGTGGTTGTGTTACTCGGGTTGAACGTCTAAGTAATACAGGGCTAACTGGTGGACTTTGCTGTTCCACCTGCTCCTGTTCTTCTACCTCCTCCTGTGCCTGTTCTTCTACTTCCTCCTGTGCCTGTTCTTCCTCTTTAATGGCTACTTGTGGTTTACTTAATTCATCTTTAGGGACTATTGGCGTGTCAATAATAATATCACTGCTGGATTCCTGTTCCAGTTTATCCCACCCAACGTATTCAAGAAATTTTGCACTAGCGCTACAATAAAAATGAGCTGTGCCTTGATCCCAGAATCTAAATGATCTATGATTGGCTTCATAACCTATGAAAAATAATTTCTTAGCTCTACGTTGCCCTTTCATTCTTACTTGTGAGGGAATATGCACTCATGTTGGAGCTCCAAATGTGTGTAAATAACTTAAATTTGGTTTTCTGCCATGCCAATGAGGGAATGGCAATTCACCAGTTGTTGTATTCACCACATTGTTTAACATATGATTGCTACACATTATGGCCTCACCCCACAGTATTTCAGGCAAAACTGAATCAGATAACATAGTGCGAGCCATGGCTTGTAATGTTTGTCCTCTTCATTCTATAAACGAGTTATGTTGTGGTCTTTAAGGTGCAGAACGTTTATGCTCAACACCAGCCAATTTTAGCATTGTTTGGAATCTCTTGTTAATAAACTCAGTCCCGTTATCAGTAACTAAAGTAATTACTTTACTCCTCATTTTTCTCTCAGGAAATCTTAGCCAGTTAAAGAAATGTTGGAATGTTTCTGTTTTGTTTTTCATTAAATAGCAGAAACCATACCGTGAGTAATGGTCCATTATACTCAAAACATAACAGGCACCTCCCAAACTGGGTTTCTTAGGAACAATTATGTCAGCAAATATAACCTCTAAAGGTTCTTTGGTCTTAAACCCATTTAGTTTGTTTGCTGGAGTAACCTTGCTTTTCTCCTGGCTACAGGCATGACAGTTTAAGTACTTGCTACAGGGTTTTCATTTTACTCCCTCTGACAATTCAACAGTTTGCTTCAGCATTTTGAAATTAATGTGCCCCAGACGTCTATGCAGTAAATGTATACATTCGTCATGTGGCTTAACATTCTTATAAACTGAGTTAGCCATCTGCAACTGGTCATCATGTATCACATATAAATCATTCCCTAAAGTAGCAGTAACACTTTTGCCCTCTTTCTCTATTATACAGTTATCTCCCCTAAAGGTTACTACATAACCAATATTAACTAAAGCCCTTACTGATAACAAATTAAATTTCAGTTTAGGTACATATAACATAGATAAATGCTCATTTATACATGAACAATATGCAGTACCTTCACCAGACACTTTCATCTTCCATCCATTTGCCAATGATACATGTTGCTTACTTGTACACATCTTTACAAACCTCTATCTTTAGTAATGCACTGCGATGCTCCACTATCAACAACCCACAAATCATGGTTTACAGTTGAATTGCTAGACATAGCTAAATCAAAATTCTTCTTAGCCTTCTGGCGATTACCAGTATTCTGTTGTTTTCCCTTCTTACAGAATCTAGCTATATGTCCCCTAGCCCCACAAGAAAACATTTCCCAACAGTATAGGCAGTTGAACACAAATCCTCTTCTTGTGGTTGTTCCTTCCTCAGTTGGTCCCTATCTAGTCGTCTTCTTGCTTCTTCTAACAACCTTCCGGTTATGTCAGTCAATGTCAGTTCATCTTTGGTCAGGACTTCCAGTGAAGATACGTAATCATCATCACTTTCATCCAATGAGGAAAGAATGATGTAAACTTGATGCAGCTCTGAAAATATCAGTTCCTTTTCATGTAGCTCCTGAAAAGTTCTTTTCATGAAGTTTAGATGAGCTAACATATCTCCACCTTTCAGAAGACGTGCTCTAAACAGTTTACATGTAAGATGTATGTGTACACCTACACTGTCACGAGCATAAATCCTCTTCAAATTCTCCCAACACTTAGCAGCAGACTCTTCTCCATGAATATGGACTAGCTGCTGGTCATTCAGTGTTAGTCCAATTATACAAAGAGCTCGTTTGTTGTTCCGTTTAAAGTCAGCTAATTTCTTGGCATCATCCTCATCATCTGGATCCCAAGCATTTACATCTGGTGGATCTTGAACTACAGTCCATAACCCTTCCTTACGCAGAAGTAGACTGCACTTCATAGGAAACATAGCTTGTTCCATCCAACCAGGTTATCAGTGATAGACTTGTTGAGGGGTCTTGTGCCATCTTTACCAGGACAGTAAACCACAATTAAACAGTAAACAGCTGTCTGTATACAGTACTGTGCATTCACACCAACTCTCAGTTATCAGAGCCTGGTATGGCCTGGGCCCACAACCAGTGTTGAGGTAATTCCCCGTTAGAAGAATGAGTGCACACAGGGAGACAAAGTGAGAGTGATGAGGAATAACACACAACCAGCACATGGATACACTGTATAGTAAAATATAGGTTTTTACTTCCAGTAAATGGTTAAGCAAAGTCCAACAAGCAGTCCAAGTCATACACAGTTAAAGCAGTCAGTTTTCAGTCCAGGGATAATCCAATAACAAAGTCCAATATCAAAAACAGTTCAGTAATAGACTCACATCAATCCAAGAATAACGATGGTCAGCAACAGTCAATTGGGAAATGCAGGCACCAAAAACAGCGAACATCAGAACATCAACCAACTAGCAACTAGCATCACTCTCTGGGAAACCAGGTTTCTGGCTCCATCTTATGGCTGTTTGAGGAACCACACTCAATTACAATTTCTTCAAAGAAATTATTTGTAGAGGATTTATGTTCGTGACAGTGTAGGTGCACACATACATCTTACATCTAAGGAACCAAGATAAGTGACATTCAGCAAGGCTTCTTGGCTAGCTAGAAAGATTGAAATTTAAATGTGAGTTTAATTGACAATTTAAAAAAGTGACTTATGACAATTTTTCGCACTTATGACCACTGCAGCACCCACTGTCGTGAGAGGCCAGGCAAGGAGAAGTGCCCCTCGATGTGAGTAACACTGAATTGGCCACATCCACCCAATCACATGACCAAGCCACATCCACCTACTATGCCACACCCACAGAACCAGTTGTTTAAAAAAATTGAATCCCACCCATGGTCATGTCCACCCAATCACATGACCACCAGCAACACCTACCCAGCCAGTCATTAGGGCAGAGAACCAGTTCTTAAATTATTTGAATCCCACCACTGGTTAGGGTTCTGATATCACAGAAAGGAACAAATAAAATTATCCTCAAGATAGAAGGGATTTCTGATGGCAGATGAAAATATAAGGGTGGGATGTATGTTACTCCAGAAAGGGCATAAAAAGAGAACATGGGTTAGGATCTCAGGTTCCTCCAGAGCAAAAATAACAAATGCAAAAAGAGTATATTATGATTTTCCTCCAACAATGCAGAAGGAAAGACATTAAGGAAGTCGAAAGAGAAAGTAGTGAACAGGTGATATTAAATCAATACTTTCTATTCTCATCCTAGAGGCCAGTTATGGTAGCCTAATATGCTGCCCTCTAACCAAAGAGCTACATGAAAGGCCCACTGCCTGATTTCAACTCACATTTTCAAGCCCCAGGGCCAGGAGGGGGTGTTACCCGAGAAACCACACAGACATCAGACACTTTGGATCCTAGCTTTAGGATTAACTGTACAAATGAAGCAAGGATGATACCAAAAAAATCAATATAACATTTAGGGAAATGGGAAAAGTGATTTTAAGAACACCTGGAACCTTACATCAATTTCAAATCTCCATGGTTGATATTTGGTAAGGGGATTTCAGTCCTTTATTTGGGAAAAATCTTGTGGATATTAGCAGAGAGCGCTGTGAACAATGCAGAAGAGTGCTTTGTGAATCCCTGCTGTACATTTTAATCAAGTAGTTAAAACAAACCTTTATTTTTCTCATGATTCAGGGAGATTTGATTTACAGCTTTCATTTATGTAAGCCTGTCAGGGAACATATTACAAAGACAGATGCAGGGGAATGTGAAGTATATAGAACATTTAGCCAAAGATTAAATACTGAAGCTAATCCCTAATGCACTAGCCTAGTTTTGGAATTGTTGAAAAATCCTGTCCTCCCATTTTGGGACAGCACATCTGTATACTTCCTCTCTTCCCCTTCTTTATGCACATGGAAGCAAGTTGTTGCTATGGCAATGGCTGTAACATCACAAATGCGGTACAACCATTTAAAAATGACTAATTGTTCTACATTTTAAATTGTAGGCAAAATGCCCTACACACTTGAAATAGATCATTGTATCCAACAAATCCAGCAAAAGGATTTATTTTCAACATTTCAGTCACTAACATTTCTTGTACTGTAGGGAGGGGTGGCTTGATCTGCCTCTACAGATAGAAGGGGGACTCTTGCATCTCCAAGTGTTGTTACTCTTTCCTGAGCTCTTGAGAATCTCATTTCTGCAGGGGGAAAAAACCCAACTGGGGTGGTGGGAAAGCACAAAGAAAAAAAGCTTGTTTAAAAGTTAGGGGGATATCTTCTAAGCAATAGTTATTCCTAGCAGAAATATGTTACCAAATCCAGAGAGCTACCCTATGATGCTTTTTATGTAATGTGACAAATAGAAAATTCAAAACAAGAAAAAAATTACTCGTCAGTTTGTTGGTTGGGATTAAATAAAGTGCCTACAGAGTGAAGGGAAAAATATTTAATCTTTAGCTATTGATCATTTGAAGATTTGTATTATATTTTTCACTGTAGAGTATACCAAGAATAAAAGCTGAGTTAATGTCTGTTTGATAAAAGAATACTTAAATAATAATCAATCAACATAATAGGAATAAATATGGAAACTTTTTAAACTGGATTTTTTATAATTTTTGAAAAATGAAATATCTCAAAATACCAATGTTTGATGAGTAGAAAAAATGTAGTTTAATCAATTCAACAAACAAATAGTGACTATTTGACTAGCCGCCTCGCCTGTGTGTGTTCATTTTCCAGAATGAAGCACTGGTGACAAAGATGGGATTATAACCACCTCCTGAGGCAATAGGCGAGTTTAAAGTCCTCCGTATTAAGGCGCATAAAAGCGAGTCACTCTGAGGGGCTAAAAGCCACTTCTACCAGCCATCCAGCCTTAAGGAAACAGTAGTTCTGTAGAACCTGTCAGAATGGCAGCTTTGAAGTCATTCGTACCATTCGATGCAAACATAGAAACCTGGGAAGATACATAGAGAGATTTGATTGTTTCCTGGAGGCGAATAATCTGGTGGACATAACGAGCAACCGGCGAAGGGCACTGTTCTTAAACTTCTGTGGCAAACAAATGTTTGACAGTGCTAGAGCTCCCCTAGCCCGTTAGCCTCTTAATAGTTTCCTGGGACACATTAATGGCTAAGGTAAAAAACCATTATGCTCCAATGCCCTCACAAATCACCTGCCGGCATGCGTTCTACCACCGAGACCAAGCAGAAGGTGAATCAGTGAACGAATATATGGTGTGGCTTCAAGCGGCTGCCCTACACTGCGACTTTAAAGAATTAGACGATGTCCTATTCGACCAGCTAGTGAGCGGGCTGAGGAACCTATGTATTCAGTGCAGACTGCTAGGAAAACAAGATTTGACATTTTAAGCAACTCTACACAAAGAATGTGCTGCCAAACTGTCAAATAAATCAACTATGGAGATTCACGGCACTAGCAGCCCAACCACTGGGAGAAAAGCCACAGCTGTCCACCATGAAGAAACCTCCAACGAAGAAAATGACACAATGGGTGAGAACGACATACATCAGCTGAAAACAGCATCAGGTAAAAAATGGCCCATCAGCAAAACCCCTCAGGCACAAACATGTATTGGCTGCAGAGGTAATCATCTGCAAGCAGTCTGCAGGTTTAAAACCACAAACTGTCAGCACTGCAGGAAAAAAGGCCAACTAGCAAGGATGTGCAGAACTATTCTGCCAGATGATAGGGTTCAGGCAAAACCCACGAAACAAGGGGGGGATTGTTTCACAATCCAAAGGGATAATTACCCAATCAACCCCAGGGCAAACCAATCTGTCCATTAAGAATTTTTTTCTAGCAGTTAAAATAGGACAAAACTGCCAAATGGAGGTTGACACAGGGTCTTCCTTTTCTTTGATATCTTGGAGCACTATCAAAAGATTGGTGCCCAAGATGTCAAAGAAAAGATTGAGACCCTGCTCCCTCAAACTTAGGAATTACCAAGGGAATGCCATTCCCATTTTGGGAAGCAGCAAGGTAGCAGTAGAATTTAAACAATTTAAAGGTCACCTTCAACTCATAGTAGTTGAAAGGGCACTGCCCAGCCTTCTAGGCCTTGATTGGCTCAATTCCCTTGATCTTGCTATAAATGGAGTTCATGCCACTGATGGCGAAGTGTCAGACACCGCTGACACTTTAACAAAGGAATTTGCAGAGTTCCGGTTTGCAGCGCTTCGGGGCAGGCAGGAATCCGTGATCGTGCGCGGTTTCTGCCTGTGCTCGCCGCTGGAGTGCCCCAAGCCACCTGGCTTCAGGGCTAAGCCACCCCGTAGAAGGTGGTGAAGACAGGGGAGATCTGGCAGGGTCGAGAGGATTCGTACCTCTCCTCCCCAGCCGGCTAAACTCCCTTTTCCGAAGGTGGTAGAGTGGCGGTCAGAAATGGCCGCGTCAAAGAAGCACTCAGCCAGAAAAGAAAGTGCAGGAGGAAGTTAAGAAGTGAAAGTTTTTGGCTGACTGGGACAAAAAGCAACAATTAAGGTACCCTGGAATTTAAAATTTGCAAAAGATACATCATTCCCAAAGACTTGCAAGCGGCGAATGAAAGTTAAAAGGGAAAGTTCTTTTTTTTCACTCTCCTTCCTAACGTTGACAGCAAACAGACATGAATGAGAAATCGGAAAAACCTGATTTGCCACCAATAGGTAACTAAACTGGATAATTAAATGTTAAGGGGATAATAAGGATTTCTGAACATTTTAAAAAAAATTTTTGCTGTAAGTGGGAAGGGAGAGGAAAAGAATAGGAGCAGGATTTGGAAGGCAGCAGGAGATTGCCTAGAACTTAAAAGAATCATTAAATACTAACAAGACTTCTAAAAGATACATTTTAACTGGAATTTTGTAACTAAACAGTAACCCCAAGAAGAAAAAGTGAAGAAAGAAGAAAGTGTTAAAAGAAACAGCTTATTTGGACTGTTTGGTGACTTTGGGACTTTGGGAAATTATATTTGAAGGACTAAAAACATTTGGGTGGTTGTTTGGAAAAAGTTTTTCTTTTCTACAATGGCATCACTTGTGGATGAACTGAAAATTGAATTCAAAAAATACAAAGAAAAGAACAACAAGGGAAGGGCTCTCTTGGCTCTCTTTTTCAATTCTTAGAAATGGCGATTTGTACCTATGAGAAACTGACTGTGCAATAAGATGATTGGGACAAAGAAGAAGCCATCTTTGATGAACAAGTAACTTTACTTGGGGAAGAAAGGGGAAAGGAGGGAAAAAAATGGAAACTTTAAGATCTAAAAAAACAACCAAAAAAGGGAAAAATAAGGTGAAAAGTGGATATGTTAGAAAACAACAGAAAGGGGGAATACAGAAGAGGGAAATGGAGGTGGAGAGACAAGGGGGTAAAAAGGGCAGGGAGAAGAAGCAAGAGAGGAAGGAAGGGATGAGAAGTTTCAATGGTGTGGAGCAAGATGTAAAGAAACAGGATTTATTTAGAGATAATGGGTAAAAAATTAATTGAAAAAGGGATTCTGCGAAGGTACATAAGATTGTATTGTTATATTTGTATTAGAAATAATGTTAGAAAATTGGAAACAACATGTGATTAAAAAGTGGGATAAAATATTCAGTGTAATTTAGTGAAATTTTTGTGAACAAAAGGAAGGCAATGAAATAAATGAGAGAATTGAATTAGGGAGGAATGGGAACATTTTAATGACACAATGTTTTAAAATATAAGTGAAGTGGGGGGGAAATAACTATGGAAAGTTTATAAGTGTTCCCATAAAAGTATGATATTTAATTGAAAAGTAATGTGTAAAATGTTCAAGATTTAAATGAATATTAATATTAATGATAGATTT
The DNA here is from genome assembly GCF_900518735.1 of Pseudonaja textilis. The sequence goes on from NW_020769329.1 coordinate 15,157,606, forward strand.
GAATTGGTATGGGTTGTTGTTTTAATTATATTATATATTTATAATATTTTCTTTTTAAAAAAATATAGTGTCTAACTTTAGAATGTACTAAGCAGAATCCAAATGGAAGTTATGTACTATACTAAGTGTTATAAATTTAGGGGAAAGAGATAAAGGCGTCATACTTCAATCAGTGTACAGGAGAAATTTTGTTTAAAGGGAAAAGATAATAGATAGCTGGAAACAGGACAAAGAATAATAAGCATAATGATCTGAACTGAGATGAAATAAATAAAATAAAATTAAGAAAGTTAAAAGAGGGGAGAAGCTAAATAGAAAATGTAAAATGTCAATAAGATATGGAATGGTATATAAAATGAGCATGAATTTGAATTTGTGTCTGTACAAAGAGATGTAACCCAGGATCAAGCTGCTTTCAGAAAAGATGTTTTATGTTTTATGTTTTGTTTGTTTGTGTATTGTTTCTGAAAATCAATAAAATTTGTTTTTTTAAAAAAACAAAGGAATTTGCTAATGTCTTTACCAATGAATTGGGAAAATACAATGGAAAATCAATTTCACTTAATTTAGACCCACAAGTCACTCCAAGATTGCTGAAAGCACGGCGAGTGCCCTTCACACTCCGCCCAAAAATTGATTCCAAGCTTGATAAGCTTAGCACTCAAGGGGTATTAGAACCAGTGGATCATGAACCACGGGAGACCCCCATAGTGACACCCATCAAGGCTGACGGGTCAATTAGGGTATGCACTGATTATAAAGCTACAGTTAATTTAGCACTACAACAAAGTGCATACCCAGTCCCTGTTGTGCAACGTCTTTTGCACTCACTGGGTAATGGCAAAATTTTTGTTAAGCTTGATACGGCAGCAGCTTACCAACAGCTCCCGGTGGACTCAGCTACTGCAGAGATCAGACAATAATTACACACAGGGATACGTTCAAATGTAAGAGGTTACAGTTTGGGATAAGTGCAGCTTTCAGAGCCTGATGGAACGACTCTTACAAGGAATTCCTGGAGTCATTCCATATTTTGGGATTGGACTAGAAGAGGTCCAAGGTCCCTTCCAATCCTATGATCCTACGCACAGAATGTGAGACATTGTGTAAACAGAATCATGCTCACTCACAAACACTTTGTAAAAACCAGAGCAATTCAAGATAAAATCTCCTAATGAACTAAACTGTAAACAGACTACTTTGTAGCAATATTCATTGTGAAGAAATCACTTTTTTTTACTTCACTATTATCACTGCATTCCTGCTCTGATATCCAATGGCATTATTTTCCATTGTACTGTGGCCAATTAGAAGAAACTTTGAAGTACAATATGAAAAAGGACTATTATGCAGATAAAATGGCTGGCAAATGTTTTGATTTAGCTTCTAGAATTAGACATGCTATTCAAATTGCACCTATGCTGTTCTGTTACTCTGTGTGTGTGTGTGTGTGTGTGTGTATTTGACTGCCATCCTTATTTGGGTGTCTGTTGATATGGGAGGTGATTTTGCAAATTACTGGGGCAAGGAAAAATACAAGGTAAAGTTAGCAGAATAATATTCCCATGATGGTTAAGGCAATTGCTCCCAAAAGAACTTTCAACAAGTGAAGGGAGCAAGGAAATTTATGGTATCCAATATTTTGTGCCAATTCCTTTTTAGACATTTGATGTCACTTTTTGTGAGCTTTCAGTGAATTTGAAGTAAGCACATGCCCCAAAATTCTTTGCAGTCATGATTGTGCCTTAGTAAATAATGGCTGTGCCTCCCCCATAGTCCTTCCAGTTGTCTTCTGAGACTTCAAAGAGAGTCTTTAGTCTCCACTTGTACATCTCAGGGTCTTTCCTTTAAGTCTGATGGGTGGAACCTTTGGTGCTGGGCTTGGCTCAGTCCTATGGTTGGTTATGGCTGGCTTTATGTGGGGACAATGGATTCAGAAGTCCCTTTTTCTCTGCAATTTTCATAGGGGTCTGGATGATCAGTAGGATCTGAGAATATCTGTTCCACTCTGGTTGCAGTGGTGGCTTTCCAGTAGATAACCAGATCCAAACCCAATTCCCTAGCTCAAATGGATGGTCTCCTCTGGAGGCAGCATCTGGGTAAGCACGCTCTGCTTCCATAGATTACAGAGTCATCTGTGCAGTGCTGAAAGATATGAGAATAAGACCACTTCCCTGCTTTGTAGGTGATTCTCCCAGAAGAGGCATTGTTGTTCTGAAATGGAGAATGAAGAATAGAGGATAAGAGATGGAAGGTGGAATGGGGCAGATAACTTGTAGGCAGGGTTTGAAAAAAAATAGCATAGGTTAATGCTACAGATGTTAAATAGACAGATAAACCCACTTACAATACAGTAAATGCAAAAAATAAAACTTTTATTTTAAATGAGCTTAAACATTCCCTCCTGACAACCCTGGACTGTTTTTAAAGGAACAGCGAGGGGGAAAATGGAACACAGTTCTTCTGGCCAGGCAAGCTAGGCTGAAGGTATTTCTCTTTTTATGGTTTATTTTAACATTTTTTCTAACAGAATTTAAAATTCTTGTCTCTGTGGATTAGAGACATTTAACAGTTACATTTACCTTGAGGGCACACAAAAACTTGACAAACATACATACACAAAGATAAGGGAAAGAAAAAAGAAAGGGAAAACAACTCTCAAGTTTATACACTCTCATGATTTTCACCATAAATCTCAGTTAATCTAATTTAGGAAAGGCAAAAATCTAGAAGGGGAGAAAGATCAATGTTACTATATTTTTATTTTAAGTACCTTTATTTAGCCAAATTGGTTTTCCTGCTTCATCCCTGTGCAAAGTCCACTCCATGCATAATTTGTGCATGTGTCTTAATTTCATGCCTAGCTGGACAGGCAATTCCTTCTAGCCCCCAGCCTCCATCTGTCTCCCTAGGAGAGATCTCGGTGGGATCTTTGACCCCAAGTACCCCATTTTCTGATTGTATTCCTCGAATTGCCCTCCATCCATGGTGAGACTCCAAGGCTCCTTTCCTGGGTCCCCCACAATCCACAGATTTACTCCGCATCATCGCAAGGTACCTTCCAGCCTTTGGTCTGCCACCTCAGGGTTTTTGTCCCGATAGGCAGTTATTTTGCTAATTTGCTTGTCCAGGCTCTTTCTAAAAAAAATGAACCAGCATCCACTCAGGCAAAAGGGGTATCTTCCCAATGATTCTCCTGAATTCATGGATGTGTTCCTTGATGGGTCGCCCTTCCTGCTTTAGGTTGCTGAGCTCATCTTCCATGTACAGGTCCTCCTCTGCCTCCACAAATCTGACCTCTAGCAGTTGTAGGAAGTCATCTACATCATATAGTTAGGGGGCCCTCCTCTTGTGGATGGTTGCTAGCCATTCTCTTGCTTCTCCCTCTAGCCCCTCAGAAAGCTCTAGGGGAGGGGTAGAGGTGTCCATAGTGTTCCAGATAGATCTTATCTGAGTTGAGGAATAAAGCTAGCTGGTCTGGGTCTCCATCAAATTTCCCCTGAACTGGGGTGGTTTGTTGGGCTCTGCTCCTTCTTCTCCCTGTAGCCCTCTGTAAGCCTGCATTTGAGGTGACTGACCTTCCTCCCCAGCTCTAGTTCGCACAGGAGGAAGAGACTGCCTGCTGCTGTGAGCACTTTTTTTTTTGGTGTGTAGAGAGGGAGGCCGTGGTCTCGCCTGCTTCTCCCCACTTCAAAAGGCCTTGTAAAAGTTCCCGTCTGTTTTGGGCAGCAGGACAGGCCACCATCTCGAATGGTGGCCTGTTCAGATCCCTCTCTCAGCTGCTCTATGGATCTCCCCAGGGATTCCATCAATACTTATCTGGTTTTCTCCCTTCCAACAGAGCAGGTTTCTTCTCTTTGGAGTTGAAGAGGAGCTGTCCTCCTTCTGTAATTATGCTATCAGTTTCTGTTTGCTTCTGGGTGGAGGCTAAGCTTTCTCCTGATAGCCTCTGCCATGAGTTTCTCTCCATGCACCCTAGATGTCGGGAAGTGATGGAAGAGGCCGGGACACAGGCACCCCAGTGATTAATTAAGAGAGTCGGCTATCTATCAGGATTCTGGCAGTTACTCTAATTAAATCATGAGCCCCGAGCCACACTCCCAATACTTGGAAGGATTTATTAGAAGTTAACATGCTGGCATTAGCCTGGGTGTAGCTGACTCTGAGATACATAATTCACTGTCACCCTTGAACCTGCTTTTGTCCCAACCCCTCTGGGTGTATCATTCAATGAAACACGCCCATAGCCAAGAATCATCAATCATGCTCTCCAATTAGATTTTTGCACAGCAAAAGCTTCAGTCATCTAATCAGTCTCTGAAGAAAATATGAATGGAATGTACTTTTGATTCCACACTGCTGCCTGCTCTTTGAAACTCCCCCCCTTTTCTGTTGACAACTATAAAACATGTATACAAAATGTTTTATGAGTTAATATTAGGGAGCACTGCTTTTAAATCAGCTTGATTAAAGTCCCCCACTATGATATGCACAGCATCAGGATACTTATTCAGGATTACTAACAATGTTATACAAGAATCCCAAAGTATTGTATTGTATTGTATTGTATTGTATTGTATATAATATAATATAATATAATATAATATAATATAATATAATATAATATAATATAATATTATATATATATATATATTAGTATTGGCGTCAAGTGGGATATAGACTGCAGTAATCAAAACCATGCTGAATTCCTGTGGAAGATATATGGGTCTACATTTAAGAATCATGTACTCCAGATCCATGGAGCAGTGGCTGTCTACAATCTTTGTATTGATATACCAGCTTTTGTTCACATAAAGGCTTAAACCTCCCCCTTTGCTCTTGCCAGAATTTCTGCTCCTGTCCTGTCCTAAAGAAAACCCCAGTAAGGCATCCTCCCTTCCTCTTCCTGTTCCTCTTTCTCTGCCTCTTCTTCCTTCCTACAGGGATAGTGATGCATAGCTCCCCCAGGATCCTAGCTGCCTCCTTCCATATGTTATGAAAATGTATAAAATTGCCCATAATAGCCTTTTCACATTTCACTCCAATTTGTAGCAAGGCTTGCCGGCTATAGATGCCCCTTGCCCCACAGGATTCAATCAAGGAAAGAATCCAAAACACAAAGAATCATACACACCATACACTGAAAGAAGGAGCGGCCAGCCACAGCATCCATATTCACAGCCATCTTGAAAGAAGTCTAAGTATTATTGATAAGTTTTAGAAGACAGAAATAAAGATAAAAAGCAGACCATTGTGACCATTAAAAATAGTAATCACGACTATCCATAATTTCTATTCTTTATCACATTTTTGCTGCATGGAATAGTTCCCATCATGCAACATTTGCTTTTTTAGCAATAGATTTATGATGTAGCTCTGGGCTTAGATCAAGTTATTTACCAGCAGTCTTGACAAAAATTTACTAACATTTACCATCATTCAAATAAAAATGCACTCCTGTTCAGGCATGGTGCTTTTAGATCAGGGGTGTCAAATTTCATTGAGGGCCGCATCAGAGTTGTGTTTGACCTCAGTGGGCTGGGGGGGGGGCAGGGATGGGTGTAGTCATGTTGGCATAGCCAGGCCATGGTGGGCGTTTGACACAGGCTCGAGATGTATTTTTCCCCCTTTGCATTCAAAACAGCTATTCCAGACAAAGGGAGATTTACTTTCTGGCACAAATAGTCTCAATTCCATAATGTTGAGATTAAAGACATGTAGAGTCCCCAGCTATGGGGCTTGACTCTTTTGTATAGGAGTAGAGCATAAATGAACTATTTCCCAGATGTCTCTAAAAACTATCTGTCGAACAGTCTATCAATCTTTGTTACGTCCTCTGACACAGGAGGACTTAATATTAGTAATAATTTACAAAATTGATATACCACCCACGACCCCGGGTGGCTCACGACAATAAAAACAATTACAATTAGATCAATCACATGTAAAAGGTTAAGATAAAAGATGACAAACAGATAATCAAACACCTGGATGAAGAGCCAGATGTTTTTGGCTCTTCTGAACAAGAGCCATCCAGATCTTAGAAGGTATCTAGTTCTAGTTGGCAGATGCTGCTAAAGAGGTGGGGGGGGGGCTATGCCCTGTTTTGGCTGGCAGAGAGACTGCCAGGCCATCTAAGCACTCCATGGGCTGAATCCAGCCTGTGGGCTTTCAGTTTGACACCCTGTTCTAGATTGACAACTCTACTGCCACTAGTCAAAAACCAACCTGCAGCTATTATCTTTCTCTCCCTTTCTCTGTCTCTTTTAAGGAAATAATAGAGAAGTTACTGAAAAAAACAAGAAAGGGATCTGAATAAAAGAGATAATACAATTACCTAAAAGTCTTTGTTGGTAGTGCCTTGGAACTTGTAAACTGAGACGCACTAATTACCAAGGATACCTCCTAGAAATTTAAGCTACTTTAGATTTGGCGTGAGAGAGCACGAATCAAACCTCCCAAACAAGGGAGAAGAATGGGAGGAACTCAAATATCCAATTTTGGGTCAAAAAAATCAAAGGAACTTTTCCTTAATAAAGAATTCAAATAGTTAAAACTTATGTTATTGTACGTATAATCTTAGTATTTAATAGATGGAAATTGCAATTAATATTAATATTCAACCTTTCCATCAAAATAATGCTTAGTGTAGTTCTAAAAAAACACAAAGAATAGTAATTAAAACTATAAATTAAAAAGTGGCTCCCAGTTCTACAGCAGAAGGCGCTATAATACAGTAATTAGTGGGGGCAATATTGCATTTTATGGCCTGCCATTCTAATTCTTTCCGCACCAGGCCCATCCTTCCGTCGATCGTTTACTTTTTCAGGCTAGTGAGAAAATATCAGTACTTTTAAAAAATAAATGAACAAAACGCCTTAAAACCATATTAGAGAAAGGACAGAAATTGGTCTAAAGCCCACAGGAAAGGACAGTGCGATTATTTCTACTTATTGTATTTGCTGGGTATCCCATTCCTTGTTCTATCACCTCTTTCCAACTTATCCTGATTTTAATGGAGTCCCCTTATCTGCACACCCCTTATTTCCCGTGGTCTTTCGCTCATCCTTTCCGAAGGATATTTCTGTCCTTCATTAGGGAGTAATGCAGCTGTAGCCCCCTCCCCATCGTTGGCGTCATCCGAAGCTGCGATTTTCATCCCCTCCACCTGCGGACGCTCCCGCCTCTTCCTTTTCTCCCCCACCCCAAATCTCCAAACCTAGCAGCCCCTCCTGCGCAAGCGGCGGCGGCGGCGGCAGCCAATCTCGCCCCCGCCGCCTCCCGTACTTGCGTGAACGTGGAGCCAAGAGGCATTGCCAGGCGTCCTCTCGAAAAGCCAACGTGCCGTGGGGTGGGAGTGGGGGAAAAGCGATTCTTTCTAGAACTCGTTTGTCTGTGCTGGGAGTGGATCGGAACGATTCCCCTCTTCTCCATTTCATCTGGAAGCGTCTCAAGCGCGCCGCAGCAGAGGCAGGGAATTTACTCAGCCCCCCAAAAAACGAGGTAAGAGTCCGACTGCACCATAATCCGACGGTGTGCTGTGTTCTCCTTCTTCACGCCCGCAGGGAAGATTTGGATGAAATTCCAAGGTGTGGGGAGTCGGAATTCCTCCTGCCCCTTGATGCCGACTCAGTGCTCTGGGGAATCCTGAGCAATGCATCCTGGGGAGCAACCCAGTTAATCGTCCCTCTACACCCCATTGCGTCAAGGAAAGTGGGCACAAACGCCAGATTGGGTTTACAACGTTTATGGGGGGAAAACGATTGAGCCCAATGGCGCTGCCTTCCCACTCCCTCCGGTCCTCCACCTCTGCTTGCCTATTTTCACTGGACAGCTGAGAGGCCAGGGCCTGCCAGATCTAATCCAGATGTACAAGCAAGCCATCTCAGCTACTCACTCAAGAAGCAGCTGGCTCATTTTCTCAACTAGCTCACCTGTACTGAAAGATGCCGAACAATACTTCCTATTCTCCCCACCCCACCCTCCACCCGTGTCCAATCCCCACCAGAAGAGGGAGAGGAGCAGTAGCAGTAGCTTTCTTTCCTTCCTTCCCTCCCTCAAGGTCCACAGAGCCCACACAGGATTAGCGGTTAGTTCTCGTAAGAACAGCCAGCCACCTCTCTGCTGGCTTGCATTGTTTCCCTTGGTCCATTGCAGCATTAGATCCACTGAACCTAATCTCCACTGCTTTTCTGGGGATGAGGTGGGGAGGACAAGAGGGAGACCCAGAGATGGAGGTACCTGCAGGTACCTGTGTCCCATTCTTGGCAATGCCAATGGACTCCATGAACTAGAGGACTAGGCTGGTCCTGAAGAGACAGCTGGTGCCTTCTGCATTTCACTAGGTAACAGAAAGGCAAACTTTTTCCTTTCTAATTGTTGAAAGTTTCTTGACCATCTAAAATTATTCCAGTTACCAGCGGAGCACCATTCTGAGGGAACAAATAAGTAGAAAATAGTTGTTGACCATTCTGCTCTCTGTGCTTTTGCCCCTTGAGCAGCACAGCATGCTTTGTTCTTACTCTTCTTTATACATTCCAGATTAAAGAAGCAGGCAAGTGATCTGAGATATCAACACATATTGTTTGCAATCACTACTTACTCATATGTATGTGTGGACACATAAGTAACAGCTCTTTTGTGCTGCTTGATCTCTAAATCTTGGGGAAGGAAGAAGAATTGAAAAAGAGGTGTCACTGTTATTGTGTAGGGCACATGGAAATATTTTCCTTTCGACATGTGCACGCAGACACACAGCTCACTGTCTCTCAGAAACAGTTCAGCAGGTGAATGAGGCTTCTAAGAAAATACAAGTTCAACAGCTGATGGTATGGATTCTCTTTTTCCCCCTTCTGCAGAAATAGTTCAGACTTAGATGTGGGAGGAGATAGCAATGAAATGCTTTTAGTATGTGCACACTACTTCTCCTTTTCTCCTAGACCACTTACCAATGTTAAGGAAGGTCTTCCATGGGGAAGGTGTGTCAATACTGATTTTTTGCATGATGGTTGGACTCTTTATATCAGATTTAAGGCTACTTTTTTTTCCTGAAAACAGGTATCATTTGGCAATTAGATGAAACAAGCAAACAAAAGATTGTGGGGCCTTTCCAAACACCTAAGAAGTATGTTCAAATCTACAAGAGGAAAACAATCCATGCAGTGAAGGTCCCTGTATAAGCGGTATATCCATGTTAGTATTATTATTAATATCAGTAGTAGTAGTATTTTATAGAAATAACATTCTGTAGAAGACAGATGTGTAAAACAATATACAGTCAACCAAATCAGACCCATCATTAATATCCCAAACTACCGTAAATAACAGCATAACAAGAAAATGAAACATAGATGTGATTTTATAAACAGTCATATTAACCACAATCTTTAAAATTTTGCCAATTGTAGAAATTAAAAAATGGGCCACAGAAGGAAAGGAAGTCTGGGCCTGGAGGGAAAAGGGTACAATATGAACAAATCTTTTGAGGTGGAAGCGTTCCACAGTTTGGGAATCATAGCCATGAAGATCTTTTCCCCCATCCTCAGTGTGAGAGAATTTAGGCCAAGGTTTCCATTGTTTATCTTAAAGCTCAAGAAAGCACAAAAATGGGCCACAGGAAAAAGAATCAAGCCTAGAAATGCTTACTAACAAACAGCATAAAATTTATATTTTTAGTTATTTAATTAAAGTATAAAGTGAAATTTATATACTGTTTTCTTGTTGTACCTGGGAATTTGAAATTCCAGGACCCATGGTGGCTAGTGGCTAGAATGCAGTATTGCAGGCTAACTCTGCCACAGCCAGGAGTTCGATAAGCTCAAGGTTTACTCAGCCTTCCATTCTCCCGTGCTCAGTGAAATGATTGTTGGGGCAATATGCTAACTTATAAACTGCTTAGAGAGTGCTGTAAAGCAGAGGTCCCTAACTCCCAATCTGCAGCCCATTGGGACCCAGTCCGTGCAAGCAGTGGATGAACATGCAAAGCTCTATTTGTGCATGCACGGAATTAGGTTGCACACATGAAACCATCCCTTCACACACACCCTTTCTCCATCACCACTGCCTAGACTGGAGGCAGAAAAGTTGGGGATCACTGCTGTAAATCACTATGGGGTGGTATTGAAGTCTAAGCAATTGCTATAGCTGTTGAAATTCTATTGCAAGGACAGATGGATGGACTGTAGGGTATTTACAGCATAAGTTAATTTTTGTCGAGAAAAAAACCCATTGGGTTCAGTTATGGTTTTGATTATATAAAGAGACAAAATGTCCACTTGTTTAAAACAATCTTAAAAATGTCTATTAAAAAAACATTAGTAGCACAGGGAATAATCAGTACTAGGCCAAAAGGTAAAAGTGACAGATTGAATCATCCTTTATACAGTGGATATAAAAAGTCTACACATTCCTGTTAAAATGCCAGGTTTTTGAGATGTAAAAAAATCAGACCAAGATAAATCACTTCAGAATTTTTTCCACCTTTAATATAACATGTAAGCTGTTCAGTTCAATTGGAAAATAAAACTTTTGGATGGAAAGTAATAATAAAAATATAAATAACGGTTGCATAAGTACGCACAGCCTCTTATAAAGTAGGGGTGTGACTGTGTTCAGAATTAATCACATTCAAATGGATGGTAAATAGTAGTCAGTACACACTTGCCATCAATTAAAGTGATTCTGATCAGACCCACATAAAGTTCTGCTATTCTAGTAGGATTTTTCTGACATTTACTGAGGTGTCGTTTACACCAAAAGCCATGGTCTGTAAAGAGCTTACAAAGCATCAAAGGGATCTCATTGTTGGAAAATATTAGTCAGGAGAAGGGTACAAAAAATGTCAAGACATTGGATATACCATGGAACACAGTGGAGATAGTCATCAATATGTGGAGAAGAGAACATCACAACAGTGACATTACCAAGAACTGGATATCCCTCCGACATTGATGAAACCCACCCCAAAAGAAAACAGGTTTGAGAGGCTGCCAAGAAACCTACAGCAGCGTTAAATGCAGGAGTTCTGAAAAGTACTGGTTGTGTACTACATGTGTCAGTAATATCCCATTTTCTTCATATGTCTGAACTGTAGATATAGTGGCAGAACAGAAGCCTTTTACAGGTAGTCCTTGAGTTACAAATGTAATGGAGCCTGCCCATTCCATTCGTAACCCAAGGATTCGTGGGACTGAATCTTGTACCTTGAATGGGATCCACCTTTTGCCCATGCATTCGCTAATTGAATGCAAGGTTCGTTAAGTGCACATGAGATATTTCAGGGTGGGGAAGGCCATTGCGGGGGCCTAGTGATAGAACAGGCCACCTACCTAAGACCACCCAAGTTCTCCCCGAATCCGTTTAGGCTTCTGCGGGCCTCCCACAGCATGTTGCAGGCCAAAATGGAGCTTCCAAGGGGTGGATCTGCTCCTTGGAAGCTCCATTTTGAGCTGCAACATGCCGGGGAGGCCTGCTGAGGCTTGAACAGAGTGCCGGAGGGGTGAATTCAAGTCACCCTTCTGAAGCTCCATTTCAACCTGCAACATTCAGGAGAACATTACAGAGCCTTGTGGTTGTTCATAAGGGCAAACAATTGCCATGGTGCTGCAAGATTCATAGTTTCAGGACTTGAAACGCTAGGGGGCACTTATCCATAATTTCAAATGTTCACTAAGGGAATGCTCATACTCCAAGGATTACCTGTATTACAGAGAAAAACATCCAAACTTGCAAAAAGTATGTTTAGCACAAAAACAACATTGCACATCACCAAAAGTACACTATGCCTACTTGAAGCATGGTGGTGGCAAACATATGGTGGTGGCAATGGGACTGCTTTTCTTCAGCTAGAACTAGGGTTATAGTGGAGGGAATTATGAACAGTTCCAAATATCAGTCAATTTTAGCACAAAACTTTCAGGCCTCTGCTGAAATGCTGAAGATGAAGAGGGTTTTCACTTATGACAATGACCCAATGGCATACCTCCAAGAGAATGGCTTTACCAGAAGATCAATGTTTTGAATGGCCCAGCTTGAATCCAAATGAAAATCTGTGTAGTGAACCTAAGAGAACTGTGCACAGGAGATGCCCTTTGTCATGGCCCTGTCGGAATCTGATTCCGAGGGAGAGGCCAAGCAGCTGACAGGGAGTGGGAGTGTGGCTCCATTGGCTGTAGAAGAAACTGGGGCAGAGCAAAGTCTGGCTGGGCAAAGCAGGGGAGAGGTAGAGCAAGGCAGAGGGAATTCAGAGGAAGTCCCAGGCCCATTCCCTCTCCATCCTAGGGCACACAGGGAGGAACTGAGAAGGGAGCAATGTGAGTTGTGTGGCTTACAGAGGAGGAAAGGGCCCTGATTCCCTTCATTAGCTGCAGCTGGGAACACAGTGTTTAAAAAGGGCAGTTATATGTTGCCAACTGTTGAGAGCAAATAGCATATTATCTTGTTTTGTTGAGGCTTATCTGGGTTCCTGGCGTCTTCCCAACTATGTGGGTTTTGTTGGCCTTTGAAGTCTGCAACTCCTTATCCTGCCCTGTCCAGTTAATTACTGCAGCGTGGTTTGTGTGGATATTTATTTACAGTTTAGATGTACTTTGTTTTCAGACTGAATTTCCTCCACTTAAAGACTGTTCTTGGAACAGTTTTTTTTTCTCCAGCCGAAGGTAACTGGACATTAGGGACAAAGTTGGAGATATTAAAGGGACTTTTCTTACTTATGTAACTATGTTGCCTTTGTGCCATGCCCCGGGTCATCACATCCTTACAGTTTGACAGATGTGAAATGCTTGTGCAAGGAAGTGTAGGCAAAGATTCCCAAGACAATGGGAATGTGAGTTGCTGACGGCCTCCTGCCCCAAATGCTAATGCTGTCATAAAATTAAAAGGTGCATCAACTAAGTATTAGTTTAAAGATGTGCGACCATGTTTGTTATTGTTACTTTCCCTCTAAAAGATTTCAGTTTATTTTTCTATTGAATTGTACAGCTTATGTGTTAATTTGTTAAATAGGTTAAAAGTAGAAAAATTCTGAAGTGATTTACATCTCAAAAGCCAGATATTTTAATGGGTGTGGAGACTTTTTATATCCATTGTATAATACTTTGTTATAAGCCACAAAATATCTCCAAATAACACTATGTGCATCATGAAATTATTACACAAATGATTATCATGTCATTAACTTCTAATTGCAAGTGCACCATTTGTGTAGTCATATCATAATATGTATAATCATTTATCTCTATTATAGATGCTCATAATTCTAACTTTCATCACAGATGCAGTATATATTTATTTTGTGTTTTTTAATAATTAGACAGCAATTGTGTCAACATCAAATATTCGGTCTCATTGAAGACTTCCATGTGGAAATTCTCACCACTTTTTTTATAAGTCCGAATTTATGTGGTGATGGTACATCACAATAGTTGTCTCTTAAGTTGTAACTACAAGGTGAATTTAATTTCTTTTAACCACATACTTTCCCATTGATCCCTCCGTATATTATAACCAACATTCTTAGCCCATTTTAACATGCATATGTTTTACCATTTTAGATTTCAACAAAAAATGTTCTTTTTAGCAATCACGTTCATTCTTTGTTAACATGTATATTCCTCCCTACTTTGTTTTATTTCAGTCATCTTTTTATTTTTATTAAATGTCATTCTTAAGTGTGCATATGAAAATGATTGAAAATTAGTTCCCTTCATAGCCAATTGTTCTCTTGACATTTTTGCAGTCCAGATCTTTTAGCCTCATTAAAACAACAGAAATAGCTAATGTAGAGTCTTTGTCTGAAAACCAGTGTCAGCTGGTGCTCCATTCAAAATCCAAGAAAGAAATACTTAGACTCTTAATCAGAGAAAAGATATCTTTTACTGGAAATCAAGTGGTAGCAACAAAAGAATTCTGAATCTGAGAAAATGGGCGCGTAAACCACATATACAAAGTAATGGCAACATTCCCACCCCCAATAGTTCAATTGGCTCATCCAATTAAAAGTTGTGTATATCATCATGTGGGCATCTCCAGGTGGTGATGAGGCTTCTGTCCATTGACCTTGACATAGTTTGATAAAGGGTTGCAGCTGCGCATAGCATAGGATAGAAACCTAAGCAAGAATGTACCCCCACCCAGCTTATACAGTTCTGGTTTGTAACACCTCCAGCTCACTTCCCATAACCATTCTCCCCTCCTCCACCCATTACTTATGACAGCCGAAAGATGCAAAGCAAAGGGAGAAAATCTTGAAGGCTGACATTGGGCCCTCCTAGAAAAGAGACGTTAGTCCTAAAAAAGATAAATATAGAAGGTAATAGAAAATATACATGTAACAGCAACAAACTAATTTTAGGGTTTATCAGGATATTTAATACAAAATGCCTTGATAAGTGTAGGAGCTCTAACATCCTTCTCATTCACCCACTCAGCCTGGGAAGGAGGAAAATGTTTCCAAGCAACCAAATACTGGAGTCAACCCCTTTGTTTTCGAGAATCCAAAATTTCTTTAACTTCAAAATGTTGTTCACGTTCAATTAGCAATGGTAAGGGGGATCAACCTGAGTTGGTCTCAAGTCAGAGGTATGTTCAGGTTTTAATAAACTAACATGGAAAACAGGGTGGATCCGTTGGAGAGTTTTTGGTAATTTCAGTTGGACTGCCACAGGGTTCACAATTCGTTCAATTGAGAAAGGTCCAACATACTTAGGTCCAAACTTCTTTGACTTTTGTGTAGTCTGCAAATATCTGGTGCATAAAAAGACCTTGACTTGATATGGTTTTTGCGGAGTTCTCTTTTTATCTGCAAATTTTTTATGAGCTTGATGAGCAACATCTAATGCTTTACGGGTAACCGGCCAGGTAAGCTGGAGCTGTGTTATCCATTCATCTAATGACTGAATGTTAGGTTTCTCCCATGGAAGCTCGGGTATGGGTACAAAGTCTTGCCCCGAAGCTACTTTAAACGGAGTAAACCCAGTACTACTATGTACCAAATTATTATATGCCACCTCAGCGAATAGTAATAGGTCAGCCCAATTATCTTGCTGATAATTTATATAACATCGAAGATATTGTTCCAATACCGAGTTAGTCCTCTCACAAGCCCCATTGGTTTGTGGGTGGTGGGTGGAGCTTAAGCCCTGGGCGGAGCCCAATAACTTCAGGAACTCCTTCCGACTCCCAGGGACCATTTGGGTTTTACAGCTGGTTTTTCCCAAAGATTTAGTTCTGCTAACAAGTCTGCTTCCCCGGCTTCCTCTAGCAGCAGAGAATCTTGTCCTCCAGTTGCTCCCAGGTCTTCTTGGTCACTGGCTGGATTTGACATTGTGTTCAGACCCCCTCAGAAGAAAATTTATTAATTCTCCAGGTGGGCTGGTAATGTGGAGATTCAGAATAATGTCAGCTGGTGTTCCATTCAAAATCCAAGAAAGAAATACTTAGACTCTTTTAATCAGAGAAAAGATATCTTTTACTGGAAATCAAGTGGTAGCAACAAAAGAATTCTGAATCTGAGAAAATGGGCATGTAAATCACATATACAAAGCAATGGCAACATTCCCACCCCCAATAGTTCAATTGGCTCATCCAATTAAAAGTTGTGTATATCATCATGTGGGCATCTCCAGGTGGTGATGAGGCTTCTGTCCGTTGACCTTGACATAGTTTGATAAAGGGTTGCAGCTGCGCATAGCATAGGATAGAAACCTAAGCAAGAATGTACCCCGCCCCCAGCTTATACAGTTCTGGTTTGTAACACCTCCAGCTCACTTCCCATAACCATCCCCCCCCCCCCGTTACTTATGACAGCCGAAAGATGCAAAGCAAAGGGAGAAAAATCTTGAAGACTGATAACCAGTTTGGTACAATAGTTAAGTCACCATGGCTCAACATGTTGGACAAGTCCATTCCAAGAGTGGAAAGAAGGCTTATAAAACCAATGTTAATCATACATGAATATAATTTCAAAACAAATCAAAATTATGATTTAGCATTATATATAAATTAGGAGAATATGTTGCATATTGTGAGCCTGAGAAGATCCCTTCAGAAAGGGAGCTGTCAGGGAGGCAGTCAATCCTGACCAAACCCTCTAGAAAGCTTAACGTGAACATCGCTGTTGCTGGCAATCCCACTTACAAGTAGTTTTCGACATATGACTGGTTGGATAGCAAACCATTTGATGTCATGATGGACCTCCCCTAGGTTCTGAAGTTCCGACAGCCCCCAACCCCATGGTCAATTGACTAAATTTTGGACATTCAGCCACCAGCCGATTCAGTCATTTACAATGTTGCACAATCATGTGACCACATGTTATGAAGATTTTTGCCAAAATCTGGCATTTACTTCTGGTTTTCAGTAAAACAATTGCTCAAAACAATTGATTTGCTTAATAACTGACATTCACTTAACTTTGGTGATTGCTTTACAATTGCAGCAGTCAATTAACTGCCACAAAAAGGTCATAAAATTGAGTCAGGCACATGGGTGACCCACTTTACAACTACCATTACTTATGACCATGATGGACAGACTCCATTACAGTCATAAGTCAAGGACTATATTATTTTATACCATAAATTTGACTAGAAAGAAATGTACCGTGTTCAGACAGAGGGGCAACTGAACACTAGGGGGATGCTGGAGAATGAGACATGTATACAATGTATATACAATAATATGCAATGTAAGCCTCCGAGTATAGGTTTACTCTGTACTCCCTTGATTAAAAGGAGGATGCTGTGCTATCTATAATATTGATACATGATTTTGTGTTAAACATATATATGCACAGGTACACAAACTATTTCAAATTAAATTAGTCCTTGGTAAAGATTAGCCTCTAGATTAGCCTGGGAAGTTGAATAATGCTGGGCAAGTAGCAATTTGCAAATCGCTTCTAAATTGTTGCCAAGTGTGAATATGGTTTTGTGTTATATAGACCAAACTTGGCTCAAGAGAGACTATCCATATTCATAAATCACTTTTTGTCTCAGAAAATCAAAGAGTGGAACTCTTACTGGATTTTTTACATTCCTGATCTGATCTTAGGCAAGCTAAATAATAGTTTTACATGAATAGTTAGTTGAGGGGGAATGAGCAGCATGGTGGCCTAGTGGTAAAGATGCTCACCTCCCACTTGGAAAGTTGGAGAGTTCAATCCTAGGAAAAGGGGAAAAGGGAAAGAAAGAAAAAGAAAGAAAGAAAGAAAGAAAGAAAGAAAGAGTCCATGTGGTGTCAGGAGGGGCATCTGGTCAACAAATGCTTAGCTCAATCCAGTCACCCAACTCAGGGATTCCCGGCTCATGAAAAAGGGAGTTAGATTGGGGGAATGCCATATTACCCATTGAAGAGATGGGGTGGGGGGTGTTACTCCCTTTCTAAATGTTTACAAAGAGCAGAGAAACAACTTCTGGGTTTCTTTAAATACAGTAACTAGTAAAGCTCTTTCTTTTGTACAAATTTATGGCAAATTAAAGTATATAGCATGTTTATGAATAATAAAAATAAAACATATATTAAAAAAATAAAGTATATAGCAAAAACCTACTGTCTGTGTTCTGAAAAGACTTCAGATCTTCTATTTAACTTTCTACTCATTTGAACATTGAGGCGATAATATAACCAAAGCATATCCTGAGGCATTTGCAGAATCCAGATATCATATAGTTATCCTTACTAATGGTACATTCAGAGACCATAAGCCTCCAAATAGAAAATGCTCTAGTTATTTTTTTAAAAAGTGATAGCTCTCTTGATGCTGCTTGTATTTCCTGAGTGCTTTGACTTAATTCTGATGAAAAGAATTGTTAAACCACTGGTTCAGTGTGAACCAGTAAGCAGGGTATACCTCCCACCAACATACATTGAACTTCCTAAACATGAAAGCAAGGTATCTGAATAACCATTATCTAGTATCTGTTGCTATCTTTTTCAAGTTACAGGACTTTTATAGATAAGATTTATAAGTTGTTAAGCATTCTGTAATTCCTTCAGATTCTCATGAAATGAAATTACCATGGATGTTTAGATGATTTGTTGTTAACGAATCAATGCTGATTGCAAATATATCATTCTATTTTCTTCTGAATGTAAAATTGACTATTTCCTCCCGGGGTCGGCCATTTGTTGGAGCAGCCCAGGGGCTTCCCTGGTCTCATCTTCATGGTTGCACATGTAGCACAACTCTTAACATATTCTTCTACATCTGTTTTCATCTTTGGCCACCAAAATTGCCTTCTGGTTAAATGGAGGGTTTTTGGGAATCTGAAGTGGCCAACCAACCGGGAATTGTGGCTGTGCTGTAGGATCTGAAGTCTTAAGCTGGCGGGGACATACAGTTTGGATCCCTTCCAGGCCAGTTCATCTCTCAGGATTAGGGTGTCCCTGTTATCACCAAACCACTGGTCAGCTGGGAGTGCAGACTTCAGTTCTTCTGTCATTTGATCCCCTCTGGGGTTATCCTGACATTTGGTTTGACCCCTGGTAGTGACTTGAGCTACCTGCTGGGAAGGGGGATTGATTGCTTGCATGACCTCTCACCAACTATTAAACTGTGGGTTTTTTAAAAGATTATTTTTATTTATGATACAAACAATCATTAATCAGTGTGTTGTCTGGGTACAAATGTTTTGTGCAATAACAGTTAAAATTTCCAACAGTTAAAATTACAGATATACATAATGTCAATTTTTATAGCAATCCTCATCTTAATTTGTTCACTTCTATAAGCATATTTTCTATTTGCTAGTTTCTAACTTTCATATTTTTTTCTCTAACCACTGATAAAACAATTCCCATATCGTATAGTATTCAGTTTGTTCCTTTTCTTTAATTGCAAGTGTTAACCTGTTCATTTCTGCACATTCTAATATTTTCCTTATCACACTTTCGTCAGTAGGAATCTTTTCATTTTTCCAATTTTATGCAAATACTATTCTAGCTGTGGTTAAGACATGAATAATCAAATATACATTCTTTTTACTGTAAACTTCAGGTAAGATCCCCAACAAGAATATTTCAGATTTTAAATCAATATCCTGTTGTATCATCTTTTCCAGCCATGTGTATATTTTTGTCCAATATTTTTGGGGTTCTAGGCATGTCCACCACCTATGATTATATGATCCAGGTGTCTGGTGGCATTTCCAACATTTATCAGATTTATCTTTAAACATTCTTGCCAACCTTGCTGGTGCATAATACCATCTGTAAAACATCTTATACAAATTTTCTTTATATGCAGCTGAGATTGTTAATTTATAATTTCTATCCCAAAGTTTCTGGCATTATTTATTGTATAATCAAAAATTTTAGGCCATATTAGCTTTGTCTCTTTCAGTTGCTCTTCTTCCAATTTAATATCCAATAAGTACTTATACGGTTTTTTAAAATCAATCTTTCATCAGTTCCTATTAGGATCTTATCCAATTCTGTCAATTCTTTGTAAAAACCATATAGCTTTACATCTTTTTCATATCTAGACTGTATTTGCAATTGTGAATACTAAGCTATTTCAATCCCTTGTTCATTCAATTCTTGCTTAGTTTTGAGCTCACCCTTCTCATTCAAAATATCTTTGTATCTCACAGTATTTCCCATATTAATCATATTCGGATGTATAAGTGCTTCTATTGTCAAAAGCTAGACTGGTATCTTCAAGTAGTAGTGTTCTCTAATTTTCTCCCATACTAACAATAAAATCTTTGAAAGTAACCATGTATCTTACTGTTGTGGTCTGCTGGCGGCTTACGGAGCTGGTAGCTTGAGTCAAACAGTGGGGAGGAACATGGACCAATTCTGGAGTCTGGGAGGGCTCGAACAAGGGATCTGCATCTGACACACAGATGGGGCCAGGGCCATCTGAGAGTTATGTGCTGATTCCGGAGCCTCCAGAATCTGACAGCGAGGCAGAGGAACAGGGGGAGCTGGTTCCCAGTGCGTGCTTGTGCAGAGCTGCCAGAAGGTAAGAACAGTCAGACGAAAGGGGCAATTTAGGAGTAAGGCTTGGAGATGATTGGCCCCTCCCATAAGACATAAAGGAGGAGCAAAGGGACATGAGCCTTTGCAGGAAGCAACTTTGTTCATACTGGTTGGTTTAAAATCTGAAGCTCTATGTTGACTTTGTGCTCCATTTGGCCTTGTACAGCTAATTGGCAATTTAGTCACTGGCAGTATTTCAAGGGAGATAAAGGTGGGTACTTATCAGACTTATCCTGAAAGACTGTGGCAGACTTCTGTTGGACTATTCATAAAAATTTGGGACTCATTATGGGCTTTGAATGCATATAATTCACAGTTGTTGAAATGATAAAAGGTTTTTTGGAACAGCGTGTGATTGTTACTGTCTCAGGAAGCCTTGGTCAGAACACTTACTTTTCCCATACCATAAAAAGCCATGCCATCCCAGTTGCAAATCATATCCCTCCAAGGTCAGTAATCTTATGTTTCTCAGTGCAATCCACTGTTTCATCCATGTTAAAACTGCTGCCTGATAATATAATTCCCAGTTTGGTAGACCAAAACCATCTCTATTTCTTGTATCCTATAACATTTTAAAGTTAATTCTTGCTTTCTTCACTTGAAAAATAAATTTTACTATTTTATTAAGATCCTCAAAATATTTTTTCCAATTTGATCGGAATTGTTTGGAACAGGTACAATAATCTCAGCAGTACATTCATCTTAATTGTAGCTATTCTTCCTAATTAATAATAATTGCAAATTTTTCCATTTTTCCAAATCAGATTTAATTTGTTGTGTCAGTTTGTTGTGTCAGTTTGTCTTCCTTAATTGTTACACATCCTGCTGTTAATTGTACCCCTAAATATCTTACTTTTTTAGTAATCTGAATATTTAATCTTTCCATTAATTTGTTTTTCTGTGATGTTTTTCACTAAGATCTTAGTTTTTTCTCTATTTTCAGTCCTGCTACTTCCGCATATTCTCCCTTTTTTTAATTAACTTGGGTCCAGTCTGTCAGATCCGTGTATCTGTCATTTCTTCAGTGGAAGAAGAAAAGGAGGGGGGGGGGAGACTGATAAAGAAATCCTTTCTTGATGTAACCTGAATACATTTAATCTTATATCTAATTTGTATAACCCACACATGATACAGTGGAGGGAGAAAACCCAGATGGCCGGAACCTATCACCTC
This sequence comes from Pseudonaja textilis, assembly GCF_900518735.1. Next base: position 15,178,759 of record NW_020769329.1, read on the forward strand.
TGAGAGGCACAGCCAGGAGATGAGAAGATCATAAAAATTCCACAGTGAGATGTGTCCTGGGAATCTCTGGAAAAGTTTGTTCTAAAAAGGGGTGGGGGGAAATTAGGTATGCCCTGGGAAACTGAAAAAGATCGTTTCTACAGAAGGGGTGGGGTGGGGAATTAACATATTGGCTTTTGTTTCACTAAATACACATGGAGTTAAGGGGAGGGATTCTAAACTCCCTTATCCCTGTATGCCTGAGGGACCTCAGACACTGCTTTGAACTCCTACATGAATTGTCTCATCTCAATAAAGGATTTCTTTTGATACGTTTGGTTTTCAGAAGTTCATTCTTTTTTCTTTTGTTTTTTATTTCCATACCTTTTATCTCCTTATCTTGTCTAATCTATCTATTTAATATTTCTAGTGTCAATACAAATAACAGTGGTAAAAAGGGACATCCCTGTCTTGTACCCTTCTTAATATTAACCTTTTCGGTCATGTCTCCTTTTACCATCACCTTTGAAGTTTGTTTATAGTTATCGTCTTAATCATCTTTATAAATCTCTCCCCAAAGCCCATTTCTTGTAGTTGTGTCAACATTAATTGCCAGTTCATGTTATAAAATGCCTTCCATGCTTCAAGGAAAATCATAAAAAAAAACCTGCCCAAGTAGTTGTTTCAATATTTATTTCTTGTATTAGATATTAATTCTGCTGATATCCACACCATATGTATTCTCGACCAAGACATCTGTTTGAATAAAATGAATATTGATTTTTTCCAGGATGATTTTCTTGCCATCTTGAATTCCTAATTCTTCCACCATTTTGAAAAAAGTTTTTGGGACTATTTTCCTATATTTTTTTATTTATTTTTATGGTTTTATAGTCCAATTCCGCATTCACTATTGCATTGAAATCTCCCACTATGCATATGTTTTCATACTCCGTTTCTATTATTTTCTTATGTAGTTCATCATAAAAGTCATCTTGATTGTTGTTTGGTGTATATACTGCCACTAAAAGTATCTGTTTGTAATTTATCATCTTCACCATCAGAATCCTTCCTTCTTTATCCATAAATATTTGTTTAGCACTTATTGTCTCTTATATAAAAATACTTCCTCTTTGCTTTGTTGGGAGAAAGAGGTAAATAGCTTTGCAATTTTAGAGTATTCCAATACTTTGTTATGTTGTTTTTTAATATGAACTTCTTGTAAACAAATTATGTCCAATTTTAACTTTTCCAAATTATTAAAAGTCCTTTTCCATTTTATTGCGGAGTTCATTTATGTTAATTGATTTTAACTTTATTTCTTCCTCCATAGTTTTACTTATAAATGGGTTTTGATGCTCTAATCATTCTTGTCTCTCTCGCTTCTTTTGGCTTTGCTCCTTCTCTTATTGCTATTTCATCCTGATCTCTTGCATCATCCTTTTGTTGTATATCTTTATCTCCTGTGGATTCTTCTTGATATCTGACCTCCCTTTCCTCTCTAATTTTCTCCTCTTCTTGTGGTCCCAAGTACCGATCATAAGATTGTTCTGCCTTCTCTATTAAATCTAGCCTGTGTCTTTGCTCCTGCCAAGTCACCAATATTACCTCTGGTATCAGCCATCTAAAATTAATGCCCTTTTTAATCAAATGCTTTGTCACAAACTGATACTCCTTTCTTAATTCTCTAACTCTTCTCGTTATTTGTTTTAAAACTATTATTTGTTTCCCTTTATATTTTAAAGGATTATCTCTCGCCCTCTGTAAAATCTCTGTTTTTGTTGCCTGTTTGGTAAATCACACGTGGACCACGCTAGGAAATTTATTTCTCATAGCATATCTAGTGTGCACCCTAAATATTTCATTTGTCTCAGCCTGGATTTTTTCTTTCGGGACCTCCAAGGCCTCTGCCATTATCTCTGCTAGGTTTTCTTCCTTTTTTTCTTCCATATTCTGGAACTATGATGGTGAACCTATAGCACACATGCCGGAAGTGGCACGCAGAGCCATTTCTGCTGGCACGCAAGCCGTCGCCCGGAACATCCACTGCACATGCACATGTGCCTCCCGCCAGCCAGCTGATTGTCAGGTATCTGCAGCACATGCACAAGGGTGGGGTGTGCACTCAGGGGGTTGCACATGCATGCGCAAAGGCGCGCAGCACAAGAGGGTCACACGCAAATACACAGTGACGTGCAACATGGGGTTACACATGCATGGGTGGGGGGTGTCGTGCATGCATTGCATTATGGGTGCAGGCATACATGCACACATGCGAACTTTCGGCACATGATGATGGAAAGGTTAGCTGTTCTGGAATCTTCAATAATAATCTGCCCACTCCATCTCTAATGCTATTATTGTTCTTTCTTTATTTTGATTCCCCCAGTGTAAGTCTGTTAACTATCTCTCCCACACTTTTTTCTGTTGTTTCAGCTTTCTCTTCTACTTTTTGTAGTTGTTCAGTTTTGGCCATTATTAGTTCTCTATTTGTTCTTCTATTTTCTCTATCTTCCCTTCTAATTTCCCTATTCCTTCCTTCATGTCCTCATGGAGGGCTTGTATTATGGTTTTTAATTCCACTTGCATCATAGTTGCTTTCTCCTGATGAAGCATAGCATCCAAGGTCTCTGGCCAACTGGACTGGAAGTTGTAGATGATGCTGATGCTGAAGATGGTGCAGATGTTTTCTTCATTTTCAAATCTCTTAGTATTTATAATCCTCCAAGGATAAAGAGTATAATCCTGTTATAATCCAACAATAGGATAAAAAATATAAATTGTAATTCAATTTCGATTGTTATCAGACTTTAGGTCCCTTCTTTTTCTTCTTCAGGTTCTTCCAATCTTAATCCAATTTTTCCAAAGAAAATAAATCACTAGAATAGTAAGTTATAATCCAAATTGGTCCACCAAGCCCAAAAGTTCAACCACCAGTTCTTCTATATCGAAAGAGAGAGTTCACAGAGCAAAGGAAAAGTCAGAGAGAAAGGAAGCCATTTCCCTATTCAGCATCAGTTTTGTTTTGTTGGTATTGTTTTCAATTAAGTTCCAAAAACTACACTGAAAAAGAAAAAGGAAAAAAAGTTTTCAGTGTTCTAATCTCTGCCTTAGTTCTCCATTGGTAAGTCAACACAAGTTCTTATCTTTTTGTTCTCGGGCTCTGAAGGTCATTGCTTAAACAGTTTCCTCTTTCCCTCTTTTATCTTCCAACTTTCATTTTTGCCTGCAGGTGGCACTGTTCCTTGCTTTTCTCTTTTTTTTCTTTTTTCTACTATATATCCCATTGCAAGTTCTTGAATACAAAATGTATATAGCAAAAAAAGTTTCTGTATAATCATTTTTGTGATAATTAAAAGTCTCTGGTTTAAAAATTATATTTTGAGATGTCCAGTCCAGTTTCCTAAATATTATCTTTCTATACGTCCAATAAGGAACATGGTGGCTCAGTGACTAAGACGTTGAGCTTGTCAATCAGAACGGTTGGCAGTTCAGCGGTTTGAATCCCTAGCACCACGTAATGGAGTGAGCTCCCATTACCTGTCACAACTTCTGCCAACCTAGCAATTTGAATGCATGTAAAAAATGCAAGTAGAAAAATAGGGACCACTTTGGTGGGAAGATAACAGCGTTCTGTGCACCTTCGGCATTTAGTCATGCTGGCCAAATGACCACGGAGATGTCTTTGGACAGCACTGACTCTTGGGCTTTGTAACAGAGATGAGCACTGCTCCCTAGAGCCAGAAATGATTAGTACGTATGTGTGAGGGGAGCCTTTACCTTTACCTTATAAGTCCATTAGCCAGCTTCCTGTTTCCACAATAGCTCTTAACGGTCTCCTCACCACTTCTCTTCCAGAGACAGAAAGAAATAAAAATTCCACCTCTCCCTTTGGGTCCCACTTTTTCTTTTACTTCCAGGGGACTCTTTCTTTTATAGATGTTATAAAGTTGCGAGTCTCTCACCCAGCTCGATCACACTGTCCTTTCTTTCCTTGATCTTGGTGGCTGTCCCAGCTTCAGAGCAGCACACAATGGCTGCCTTCCCTGCTGCCAGGTTGGAGAGCCATCTTTGAATCAATCAGGGACATTGTATTTTCCTGAGATCCACAGAGTGCACTCTCTTCATCACTCCTCTGAGGCAATTTGGGTCCATTTGGCAGTTTGGATTTGGCAGTTTGGATTTCAGTGGCCTACATGGAGCATCTGTGAGGCACGTCATATCGCCACAACACCGGCCCCAACTCTGTGGTTTTCTTGACAAGACATCCACGAGCATGTTTTCTCAGGATGTATTTTAGCTCAAAGTTGAACCATTTAAAGTATTGCACCGAGCAGACTTGCTTGGGGAGAGCTTTCAGGGGGTCTTTAGTGCCTCAAGGTTCTTATGATTAGTCCAAACCTTGAAAGGCACCTTACGTCCCTCCAGAAAGTGTTGCCATGAGAGGAGGGCCATCTGATAGCATAGGCTTCCTTCACCCATACTGCCCACCATCTTTTATTGGACACATAAGCACAGGGTGGGAGTTGACCCTGGGGATTCTTTTGCAAGAGCACTGCTGCCATGGCCACATCGTTAGCATCATGAATTGCTATTTGGGGTCAGGGTGCTGAAGAATGGGTTCTTCTGCAAAGAGCTTTTTTAGTTTTTTGAACACTCTCTGGCAGTCCAGTGTCCAAGCCAGTGATTGACTCTGCCATGGCTTCAGAGTAGCCCCTCCCATTTCCATCAGCTCTCTCAGGGATAGGGCTACTTCAGCAAAAGCTGGAATAAACTAACTGTAAAAGTTTGCAAACCCCAGGAAGTGCAAGGGGGTTGCCAGTGAAGCACTACTTTTACTTTTCCTGGATCCATCTCAACACTCTGATTTGACATCGATAGCCCAGGTAGTCCAGGGAAGTCTTGTGATACTCGCATTTTGACAGCTTTGCATAGAGTTTCGCAGCCAGTTTTTCCAGAACCTGTTGTACTAGCTTAATGTTTTCTTCTAGCATCTAGCTGAATATGACAATGTCATTCAGGTAAACGAGGACCCTCTTGTACAAGTGCTCATGCATCTCATTGATTAGCTGCATGAAGATGGCAGGGGCTCCCTGTAGTTTGAATGGCATGACTTTGAACTGGAAGTTGCCTAAAGGGCAGTTGAAAGTGGTTTTCCATTCATCCCCTTCCTTAATTTGCACTGGTAGTAGGCTTCTCTCTTTGCCCTTTGCTAAGTGGCTTAGCATGTCTTTCTTTAGGGGGAGAGGGTAGGTGTTCTTTACGCACATGGCATTAATTCCACAGAAGTCTATGCAGAGCTTCATCCCCCCCCATCCCCTCCCATTCTTCTTTGAACAGCACTGGGGCCACCACTTTGGATTTGGTGGGCTGGATGAAGCACCTTGCCAAGTTGGTGTTGATGTATTTCCTCAATTTGTCCATATCCCTAGGGGTCATGGAATACATCTCGGGTTTTGGCAGCTTAGCTCCTGGCATGAATTCTATTGTGCAGTCCTTGGGGGGTGGAGTGGGAGGATTCATGCTTGCTGAATGCATCTGCCAGGTCTATGTACTCTTTGAGCATCTGGGGGCAGCTGGGTAGGCCATCCACAACTACTGCTACTCCCTCCCCCCGATCAGGTGTTTTGGGGGGCTGCAGTGGGGGCTGCAGTAGTTGAACTTCAGCCTGAGGGGCCAGCGGTAGTGGGTCGATGCCTATTTTTTTCAGTAGCCATCTTCCCATGTGATGGCTGGACCCCATTTGTCCAGCCAATCAAGACCTAGGATGAGCCACCATGAAATGTATGAATTCCCAATGGCATCCCATCTCCAGTCAATGACTAAAGTGGCCAGGGTTCCACCTATTAACATCCCATCGACTTGCTTGAAGCATATGGGGCACCCCAGGAGTTTAGTGTCTATTCCTAGCTTCTGGATGCTGGGGGGGGGGGACACAATTAGGCACCTGGTGCAGCTGGTATCTATTATGCTTCTATGTCCCCATGGGCTCCTGTTTTGGGTACCACTATTCAGGACTTTATGGCAAAGGGACAGATGGCCTCACTTACCATCAGATCCTCTTCACTGGCCTTGCTGCTTTCGCTGGTGGTGCCTGGAGAGGGTTCTGAAGCTGGACGTATCCCCCCTTCAGAGGTGGGGAAGGAATCTCAACAGCTTGCCACATGAGTTTTCCTTTGTCCAGCAGTTTCCATGGAGGTTTCTTCATTTTAGAACTAACTGGAGTCTGTGATTAAGGGACAGGGCCCAGTGATAGGCACTTTGATACTCGGTGGCCTTACTGGTCATACCTGAAGCACTGGACCATAGTTGTGGGGGTTGGCTTCGGTTCTCTGACCTGCTTTACACTGGTCCAATGTCCCAAGGGCCCCTTAGGAAGTTTCCCTGAAGTGGGTTTCCGGTGAGGGTGGATTTCAAGGTCCATAGCCACTGCCATCTGATACCACTCTTGTATGCAGTCAGGGACCCCTCTGAAGTGCAAGCTTGCCTGAGGTCCTGGTCTAGAACCCCTTTAAATTGGTGAATGAAGAGGTGTTCCAGCCAGTCTCACAGTATGCCTGCCACTCTTCAGAATTCCCAGACGAACACCTTCAGCTTTGGCTTCTTCTCTCTGGAATGTAATTGAGCTATCCAATATTTGGTGGAGAGGTACACCTTCTCACCAACCTGGAATGGGGTCTGTGGGCTCCGCTTCTTGTCAGTCTGGACCTTTTGGGTCTCTGCCACCTTCCTTAATGATACTCTCACCTTCTCCCATACCCTTTGCATGTTGTCCATCCACTCAGTCAGGCTAACAGATGAGAGGGACTCCTGAGGGTACTCAGCAATGGGGACAAACTATCCCATTGGCCACTTTGAAGGGGGTGAACCCCATGCTTCTGTGCACTGTGTTGTTATATGCTATTTCTGGGAATAGTAGGAGGTCAGCCCAATCAGTCTGTTGGTAGTTTACATAGCATCTGATGTATTGCTCAATCATAGCATTGGCTCTCTCTGCTACTCCATTGGTAGCCAGATGGAATGCGGAACTCCGGCCTTGAGAGGACCCAATCATTCTAAGGAACTTCCTCCTGAATTTGGCTGTGAATTGCACTCCATGGTCTGAGATGATTCTCTGTGGGATGCCATGGAGGTGGTAGTTGTGGGTGAGGAATATCTTCACCAGTTTATGTCCCGCCGGGAGGCTCGGACAAGCCACAAAGTGGGATTGCTTTGAGAATAGGTTAATAATCGTCCATGTAACGGTATTCCCATTACTTTTAGGGAGCTCTACAGTGAAATCCATGGCTATTTCTTCACACAGTCAAGTGGGATTAGCCACAGGTTGCAAGAAGCCCGGTGGTTTCCTGGTCATTTTTTCATCATTGCACAGATCATACAGCTCTGGACAAAGTCCTCTAGGTCTTTTTTCAATTTTGGCCACCAAAATTGTCAGTTGATCAGATGTAGAGTTTTCAGGAACCCAAAGTGACCAGCTGAGTTCGCATCATGGCACTGCTGCAGCACAGCCATCTGCTGGCTGTGAAGGACATATAATTTGCTCCCCTTCCATGCTAGGCCATCTCTCTGGGTTAACATTTGCCAATTCTCCTGAAACCATGGGTTGGTGGCCAGAGCCAGCTTCATGGGTCATCTCATTACATCCCTCTTCTGGTTGTTGCATCACCTGCCTTCGGACTGTGGCTTGAGCGGCAGAGGAGGTATAATGGTGTGACATTTCCCTGTCTACTATTGTACTGCAGCATCCTCAATAAGACATCCCCTAGAAAATTTCTCCTCCCAGGAATATAGTTCAGTTTGAAGTGGAAGCATTTAAAATACTGCAGCCACCTGACTTGTTTGAGGAACAACTTGCATAGAGTTTGGAGGACTTCAAGGTTCTTGTGATCCGTCCACACTTCAAAGGATTCATGACTCCCCTCCAGCAGATGCCGCCATGTCATCAGTGTCCACTGGACCGTGTAGGCTTCCCATTGGACCATGTAGGCTTCCTTTTCCCAAATTGTCCACCGCCTTTTGGTGCTGGTGAATTTGTGTGACATATAGGCACATGATTGCAGGTTATCCTGCTCATTGATTTGGAGAAGGACAGCTCCCATGACCATGTCGCTGGCATCGGCTTGTACAACAAATGCTTGTTCCAGATCTGGATGTTTTAGGATGGGCTTCTTAGTAAACAATGCCTGTAATGTTTCAAAGAGTCTTTGCCATTCCATTGTCCATTGTAGTGGTTGGTTGGGTCTGATTTTCCCCATTGTGTGCTTTGTCTTAAGAAGGTCGATTAGTAGTAGGGCGACCTGTGTGAATGAAGGGATGAACTGCTGGTAAAAGTTTGCAAATCCTAGGAAACTTTGCAATTGCTTGCGAGTCTTAGGCACCTGCCAGTCCATAACTGCTTGCACCTTCACTGGATCCATCTCCAGCCTAGTGTTCGACACATGATATCCTAAGTAGTCCAACTGGGTCTGGGTGGGACTCGCATTTGGACAACTTTATGTACAAATTTGCTGCCAACAGCTTTTCCAGAACACTGTGCACCAATTGGATGTGCTCATCCATGGTTTTGGTGTAAATCATTCAGATATACGAGTACTCATTTATATAAATGCTCATGCAAGACCTCATTAATTAATTGCATAAATACTGCCGGAGCTCCTTGCAGACTAAACGGCATTACTCTGAATTGATAACTTCCTAGGGAACAGTTGAAAGCAGTTTTGCACTCGTCCCCTTCCTTGATCCAGACCCAATAATATGCCTCCCTCAAGTCAACTTGGTGAAAATATGTCCCTAAGCCAAATGGGCCATCATGTCTTTTATGAGAGGGAGGGGGTACGTATTTTCAATGCACAACTCTGTAATGCCCCTGAAGTCAATATACAGCCTTAGAGTTCCATCTTTCTTTTCCCTGAATAGGACCGGGGCCACGATCTAGGACCTGGCCAGCTGGATGAATCCCCTAGCCAGGTTTTTTCTATGTAGCGCCGTAGTTCATCCATTTCCCATGGTGTCACTGAGTATATTTTTGGCTTTGGTAATTTGGCCCTGGGTGGATTTCTATGGTGAAGTCCGAAGGCCGGTGTTGGGGAGGGACGTTGCACTCCCTTTCGCTGAATACATTTGCAAGGTCTCTATACACAGGGGGCTTGGCTGGATTCCCCACAGCCTTGGCCTGTGTTTTCACGGGCTCATGGTTCGAGGTATCACTGGGACCCCATTTCAGGGGTTGCTCATGCTAAGGAAGTGGGGGTTTTTTTTCCTCTCTACCTTCCCATCAGATAGTTGGACCCCACTTGTCCAACCATACTAATCCCAATATCACTGATTCAGTCATTCTCAGAACAATGATGAATCGGATGAGTTCTCAATGCTGGGCCAATTCCAGTTTCTCCAGCTCTGTTATATGGGTTGCAGGTGCCCCACCTAGCAATAGCACTTATATACCATTTTATAGTGCTTTGCAGCCCTCCCTAAACTGGCTAGCAACAAATCATCTACTTGCTCAAATCTCAAGGGCTGTGACATTCTCTTTGCCTTCGCCCTCAATTTTGCAGTGGTCGCCCAGCTAATGAGGCATCTGGTATACCTGAAATCTATTAGCACACTGGTCGCCACCCAGTGGGCCATGGCCCACTGATGGTCTGCAAGAAAATTTTGGTGGTCCGCAGAGAAATGTCACCCCCAGAGCAACCCCCAAAGCAATTAATCCAGGCTGCATGGGAACACAAGGCTGCACCACCCACATGGCCCACGGGAACCCTCCCCGCCCACTCACTCCTTACCTGGCAAACCTGCCTGCTAAGTTACTATTTTTCCTTTTTTTTTCTGACCACCAGCTGTTCTGCTGTGCTGAGAAATTTAGATTAGCTAGAAAGCAGGAAATTGTTGGATTTCTTGCTTTCTAGCTAACTTTTAGATCTTCGGCTCAGCTGTTAAGCAGAACTGAACCTTCCTTAGGACTGAAGCTTTTATTATTCAGTGCAGGTAGCTGAGGACAGAAAGATAGATCTCTGAATGAATCTGTGATTCTGTGAGCAATTCAATCTGCCTGACTGCTTTGCCTGATTTTGGGTAAAAGTTGCTCTTTTTAAAAAAATATTCAATATTTACATACATGGTGTGTTGTAAGTTAACGTGAGTTTGCTTGCTAGCAATTTTTATGAGTTTGCTTGCAAGCAAATTTTATGTGACAGACTCAGGTAGCTAATTGCAAAAGCATAGATCTCTAAGATAATCTGTGATTCTGTGAGCAACTCAATCTGCCTTCCTGCTTTGCCTGATTTTGAGTAAAAGTTGCTCTTTTTTAAATAAAAAATGCAATATTTATATAAATATTTATGATATTTACATACAAGCCATGCCCAGCCAGTCACATGACCACCAAGCCACACCCACAAATTAGGCCACACCCAAGAGCCGGTTGTTAAGAAATTTGAATCCACCCCTGCCTGTCTGTGTGTGAGAGAGAGAGATTAGATCAGATCTCTCTCTCTCTTTATCCCACCAATGTCAGCAAGCCACCATCAGTCAAAATTCATATTAGTGGTCCCCAGGATTTAAAATTATGAGTTTGGTGATCTCTGAGGTCCAAAAGGTTAGCGACCCCTGTGTTAGAGCCTTATAGGTACCATGTCTCTGCACCATAAGTACCACCAGAACAACAAAGGGGTGGATGGTATTACTTTACTATTGGGTCATTTTCATTGTCGTTGTCATTGTCATAACTGGCTGGGTTGGAGTCCCTTCCACAGTCACTTCTCCATCATCCACTGTTGGTACCAGGATAGCCATCATAGCCTGCAGTGTACCCCTGGACTTCTCTGGGGTCTTCCGGGATGATTTTTTTGGTTTCACTATCCCTGGGGCCCCAGTCTTGGTTTTTGGACTAGATGTCAGGCACTCAGGCATATGGTGGCCTGGTTGACCACAGCAGAAGCACAGGATGGGTGTCCTAGTAGATAGGTGTCTCTCTGGTGGAGGCACTCTTGAGGGGGGGTTGATGTTCATTGGTCTGTCTGGGAATTGCCTTGGTCTCATAGTTACCTCCCCCTTTGGGCGATACTCCCGCAATTCAGCATCTAACTCAGTAACCGCTAGGTACCATGCTCCAAGCTGGCAGGGGGAGTAGGCCTCGATACGTACACGCCTGTCACAGTGTGGGATCAAGGCCCACTTTAGTGATGAGCTAACAGTCGTTCTGGCCAATCCTGCAACTTGCTGGCAATCTGGTGAAAGTCATCCATATAGTCTGCTCCTGGCCAACCCTTTTGCCTCAACTCCAGGATTTCCCCTTCTGCCTGCTGTGCCCTGGTAGCATCCTTGAATCTCTCCCATAGTGCCTCCAAGAACAGGCCTCCATTTCCTTGTTCTTGGCCATGTTTGCTGTGGAGATCTCCCACCCATTAGGCAGCCTCACCCTCTAGCACAACTGTTACCACCATGACCATGGTCCATTGGGATGGGTAGAGGTGGAGCGCGAGGAGCTGCTTGTTAGTTTTAAATGTGGGTTCATGTCAGAGTACCAAGTAACATCTCCAAAAGAATCAAAACTCGGAAGCAGGTATCTTCCTCAAAGTATAAATTTATTGGAGATGTCATATTAGCACAGCTGGGGAAAACCCAAATCTGAAATCCCCGCACTTTGCCCACCCAAAGTAAAAATCAAAATTCCTTCCCCTCCATTCCCACCTGAATCACATGGTCCAATCAGGTCACTGTCCCAACTTCAGTTAACTTCCAATCCCGCCTTCCAGGTGCTGGTGAGACGTCCTTGACTGCCAAAGGAAAGAATGTTGTTATGATTACACACTCCACACTATCGCCACCTCCCCCCTTCCGTTCCCACAGCTTGCTCATAGATAGACCAGGATGAGATATGAAAGAAGTGATTGATAAAATACGTTTTAAATTAATTTGGAATTGAATTATTTTTCCCCTCTAGAGTATAACTTGGTCAGTTCTTATTCCAATTCTGATCCCATTCTTGAGGGGGGTGGGGAATATCTGAATGGTTCCAACGAGATAGTTTATCCTGCCAACAGAACTGGTGAAATTCAGCCCAGCCCAATATGGTATGAGGAAATTGGAAGCTCAATAGTAATGTCTTTGGAAATGTATCTATGTTCGCAAGATACTGCAAAGATTGCTGAATCACTCTGAAGCTGTGTTGAAACAAAACAACACACTGAGCAGATTATTTTTTCAAACCAAACAATAGTAATAGCTTATATACCACTTTATAATGCTTTACATTACAGCCCTCAAAATGATTTACAGAGTTAGCATATTGCCCCCAACAATTTGGGTCCTCATTTTACCCACCTCAGGAGGATGGAAGGCTGACTGAACCTTGAGCCTGGTGGGATTCAATCTGCCAAATTGCAATAGGAATGGCTTGCAGTACTGCACTCTAACTACTGCGCCACTGAGGCTCCTGAAACAAGCTAAGACATTCATCTGAAAATATGGAAAATGCCAGCTAAATCTGTCATCCATTGACCTCCATGCTAACTTAGGGTTTAAAGAAGAAAAGTGTGTCTTAACTATAAATACACTGTCCACAAAATTTTGGGTTCTATTTTGAGTAGGGGGTTGTAGATTGTGCAGAGAACTATAGTTAAATTCAAGCAATCCCAAGGATAACAGATTGTCAGCTCATGGAAGTCTGTGAGAAAAACATTGCCCACTTTTTAATTTCTGTACCCATTAAGCTCATACTTGAAGGGGATTTGTGTGTGTTTGAATGTATATCAAGTAAACAGTGATATGTGCTCTGAGAGATAGAGAGATTTTGTTTACCTGTGTGACCTGCTCTTTCAAGGCTTTCTTGGGCTATCACAAAAGGGCAGACTGTCTCCTTCACAGATAAGTATTGCCATACAATCAAAATGTCACTAGGCTAAATAAACAAATTTAAATGTAAAAAAGCTAAAGGGCATCATGCAGACTTTTGATTTTTCAAAACAAGATTTATAAACATGGGTCTGTTACAATAATTGCTGAGGTAAATATTTTTATTGTGACCAAATAGTTATAAAATTGTCAACAAATACAATAGGATTCGTCTTCAGGCTGAATGTTAAACAAAGTAGCAAAATGATAAGACAGAAATATGAGCCATTATTGAAAATTCCCCAAACACTTTTAATGTCAGAAATGCAGAAATGTATTAAGTATTATTTGAATTTAATATCTTAAAATGTAGCAATTTTTGGTGACTACATTAAGGTACAGAACTGATACGCAAGGTGGCCCTGTGTAACAAGTTTATACTAGCCTCCTTCCCAAGTTTATGCTTGAACTTTGCCTGTCAGCCTTCTAGCTTGCTGAGTACAGTAGTTGTAACATACAGTTCTCACTAGAGGCCTTTCTTGGTGTTACACATTTTTATCCTCTCTGGAAACTTAGATACAGGTAGTCCTTGACTTTATTGAGCCCAAACTTTCTGTTGCTAAACGAGATATTTGTTAAGTGAATTTTGTCCCATTTCACAACCTTTCTTTCCAGAATTGTTATGTGATTTGCTGCAGTTATTAAGTTAGTAACATAGTTGTTAAATGAATATGGCTTCCCCATTGACTTTACTTGTCAAAAGATCACTAAAGATGATCACATGACCCTGTGACACTGCAACCATCATACATATGCCAAACGTTTCAATTTTTCATTACGTGACCATAGGGATGTTGCAGCAGTCGTAAGTGTGTAAAACAGTCATGTCACTTTTTCAGTGCAGTTGTAACCTTGAATGGTCACTAAATGAACGGTTATAAATCGAGGACTCCCTGTAAGCTATTAAAAACATTTCAGGTGTACTATACACTGGGGTTGTTTTTGCCTTAAATTTAATTTCTAAATTAGGTCTCTCAGAGCAACGGTTCTCATGACCTGATTTCACAGCCAGGTCCTCTTCCAAAACCTCAGTTGGCACTGCCAAGCCCCAGCAAGAAGAGAGAACCAGCAGCCAGTTCTAACTTGCCACCAAAGACATGGCAAGCATGGAACTCAGCAGTAACCTCTACTATCCAGCCTGCAAATAGGAGAAAGGCAGCGATGCATAGAATGCTTGAATATACCAAAGGCTGCTAAATCTGGCAGGATTAATTGGAGAGAAAACTAAAGCAGATCAAGGTCAACTCTGCTTTGGTGGAGTCAGGGGTTGTTGCTATTGAGGAAGTAGCTTTGCTCCGAACGGGCTGTTGGAACAGTGTTATTTTGAAGGCCTCAAGTTAGTTCCTCCTGGGAGAATTCCCTGTTTCCTGAAATTCTGACCTGGTGGTACTTGAATTATTTCCTCTTCAGCTTGTACGTAGCTGATCTAATAAACAAATCTTATATGAATTTCAATCTAAGTATCTGAACTAAGTTAAACCTGGTATAAAGATAAATATTTCTTTTTGTGAAGGTCCTGAGAATAATGGAGCTCCGGACAAGTCTGAGGTTCATTCACACAGCTACTTTGCTTCTATGCCAGAGTCAGGAGGAAGTCATTTAGCATAAATTCTGCTAGCCCACACCCATCAAACAGAGGACTGCTGCACTGCTTCCACCCACCCAGCTCCTCCCTGCAACATGGCAAAGGAAGTGTTTGGTAGTTTTCCCAGACTGAAACTGAAATAACACCAACTATAGGATAACTCATTAGGGCAAAATGCATGCTGAGATGTCACACATAAGGCTCTACTCCTCCATGCAGTCATTTTTTATTCTTTTTCCCCTCTGCAAAAAACTTTCAACCTTTAAGCATACTAGATAGAAGGGAAAAAAAAGAGAGTTCATGGCCTTTAATTGGTTTCCACAGCCCAGATGCAGCTGCTGCATAAGTGTTCTTGTCCTGCTTTAATAATGATCTCTTAACTATGCTTCCTAAAATAAATTAATAGCAAACAGAGAACAGATATTTGGGATACCATCTTGCCGAACATCCTCCATAAGAGTGAACAGTGTTCTCAAATGTGGAACGTTATATTTTTGAGAATGTTCAGTAAAACAGCAAAGGTCTGCATAATATCCCATACTACTGTATGAATTGGGGGGGAGGCGGGGAGAGAGGCTGGAGAGCCAGATTGGTATAGTAGTGGTTAGGGCACCAGGCTAGCAGCCAGGAACTGAGTTCTACTCCCACCTGAGGCATGAAAGCTGGCTGGCTGATCTTCTCTAGTCCTTCTCTTTTAGCTCATGATGTCAGGCTTGGGCAATAAGCTGATCGGTTCCTAACATTACCAGTGGACCAACACTCACTCATTCACACACACACATCTTAACTGAAATCCTTTTCTACACAAGTAAATAGATAAATAATTAATTTCAAAAATGAATGTAATTTTATGCTATCATACCATAAATTTCATGGGAAAAATTAAAATCCCAGAACATTATCCTACATCATCCAGCAGTATACATTCTTTTTATGAAGTTAAATAGCACCATTTGTACATTGCTAGAGACAATAATTTTTAAAAATGTTTAGAAAATTATAATTAGTAAGTTTTCTCTAGGAAGGGAACTGGACAGTAAGAAATGCATGAACAGTTCAAAATAGGGGCAGTAAGTTGGATGTCCTACATACTCTATTTAGTGTAGAGACTCCATTGTATTTTGACTTACAAGAAAAAAATTGCCCCATGAACTTCAGAGAAAAGTCACATCATTGGACTTGGCATTGTATAATTGCTAGGAAGAAAGGAAAAGTCTGTACAGTGTTCCTTACTGCCTTACTTGTACTTTTCTACTTGTCTAGACAAATGGCCCATTTCCAGACAAATTACTTGGCTGGAGAATTCACCATTTCTATTTTTAGTAAGTTTACTCCAGGGCTTAAAAGTGGCTTAGACCTGTAATGAAAGCAAAATCACTATACAAGGGATAGGTATCCTCAAAATGATACAATCCAACTTAAATAGGTTTCGTGTTTTCTTCCCTATCCATTACTTCTATTCCTTAACCCAAACAAGAAATTACTTTGGAAGGACTCCTCACTTGTTCTTCTTCCACAGAACACAGATGTTGCCTACCAAGAGATGGTGCTCGACTCCACACACTGCCATTTCACTATGGTACTTCATCTCCAAAAAAGAAATGAGGCTCAATAATCCTCCCCCATTTTAATAAAGCAATCTCCCATACCAAAGGACTTTTCCCCCTTGTCTTGACCAAGAGAGATCAACACATCAGTCAGCAGAGGGAATCAGATAGTTTAGATGAGCGCTTTGAATGCTTGAAAACCTTTATTTCATTAGAGTTCGAATTCCATAATTAATTTCCAAAGCAACAAGGATCTTGCACAGAGTATTCCAATCTTAAACTAATTAGACCTGTAAACATGAAGGTTGATGAAGCTCTTTCAAAAACTGAAGAACATGAAGTGATTCTAAAAGAAAACATGTTCATCATAAAGTCTCTCATTTGCAATCTATCTGATATTATATGACAGAATAATGACTACATTTTGTTAAACACCAACTAATTGTAATGGAAAAGGAAACAAAGGCAATTTCAATTGTTAGAGAAGCTCTCTGGGTCCTAGATGAGATAACACTTGGATAACACTAAATGGATAACGTTTGGATGGTAAATGTCTATATAGGTCCTCAGTCATCTAGGTCATGGTTGTCCCAAAGATGTTGTTTCAAGAGACAGCTGGACCTCCTGTGTTTTTTTCTTTGAAGACATTTCACTTCTCATCCAAGAAGCTTCTTCAACTCTGAATGGATGGTAGATAATAGAAGGATTTATATATCTTGCAGACAGCTGATCATTTGCATTCTTTTAGAGAGTCATTGAGGTTTATCAAAATGTAAATATTGATCTGTGTGTGTGTAAATGTCAATGTTAAGGCTTCTGTCTTCCTTAATGTGTACTGCATAGTCCAGGAAGGCTAGACTATTTTCCTTAACATCATCCATGTGAATTTGATGTACAGGTGGTCCTCAAGGTATGATCTTAATGGAATCTGCCCATTAGGGTCCTAAGTCAAAAAATTCATCAAGTGAATCAGACTTAGTTTAACAAATTTTAAAATGACAATGTTCAGTTTGTTAATTGAATCAAATGGGTCATTACATGAATGAAAATCTAAGTTACTATTTCATCTGATTTGTTAACTTATTGCTGCCATGCACCGGAGACGCTTTCCCCATTGCTGCCCCCCCCATCAGCTGTTCCCAGTGCAGCCTTCTCAGGAACTAATTTGCCTCCAAGCAAGCTCCCCAAGCTCTCAGCTTGCTGTTATTTTTTTTTTAATATCACTTGCTGCTATCAGCTTAAATGTCTCCAGGCAGCTGCCCAGACGGGGGTCAGGTGGGAATTTGCAGATCTCTTGGCTTCAGTCACTTTAAAAAAATCACTTGCTCCTGCTAAGCTCAAGCCTCTTTAGGCAAGCAAGGGCATAAAAAAAGTTAGTCAATTCAAGCCTGTCTAGGCAGCCAGCCAAAGTGCAGGGTGAGGGGTGGGGGTGGGATTTATTGCTCTCGGCTTGAGTTGTGTTAAAAAAACACCTGTCACTAATTAGCTCAAGTGTCTCTAGGCAGGCACCCAGAAGGAGATGGGGAAAGGATTTATAAAGCTCTCTGCTTGCAATAGTAACAGAGTTGGAAGGGACCTTGACCACCAGAGGTCCCCAATTGGTGGTCTGCAAACGATTGGTGGTCCACAAGAAAATTTTGGTGGTCCGTGGCACATCCGGGTGGAGGAGCTGCTCCAGGATGACCAATGGGCCAGTCCTGTGACTAGAGCTCTGGATTATGAGACTGGCCAGACAGTTTAGCCCAGGGGTGGGCAAACTACGGCCTGCGGGCCACATCTGGCCCATTGGTCTGTCCAATCCGGCCTGCCCCTGAAAAAAAATTGCTGGGTGTGGCGTATTGCTCTGTGCCGCATGGCCCCCAAAGCTGCAAAACAGTGCGGAGCGCTCTCGGGGTAGGAAAAAAAAGAAGAACTTTGCAAAGGCCTCGGCTGGGAGTTCGAAATCACCTTCGAGTGTGACCTCTCCAAAGGTGAGTCCCCGCTGATCCCCCTTTTTTTTCTGGGGCTTCCAGGCTTAAACTTTGCAAAGGCAAAGTTTGCAGGTGGGAGCGTCTTCCCGCCGAGGAGCGGGAAGGGTTCCGCCTGACGGGCGGGCAGGTTGCTTGGAGGAGGCGGCTTTTTTTAATGGCCTTTTATAAAATTGGTTCAGCCCTCGAACGCAGATCTGATTTTCCATGTGGCCCCCGACAGAAATTAATTGCCCACCCCTGGTTTAGCCCTTCCAGCGAATGAGGTAATGGCACTGCTATGGCAAGAGGGGATGGTGGTGGCAGCGCAGGCAGGCCAAAGCAACGGGGGTCGGCAACCTGCAGCTCTTTCTTCCCCCTGATGTGGCTTCCTGTCAGTTGAAACTACCACTGGCTGGCCCTGCCCCTGCCCCTCCCCTCCCACTAACTCCTTGCCTGGCCTGAAAAGGGAAAGGCGGGAGATGGAGATTTGCTCCAGGATGGAAGCAAAGCTTCATCTCTGGGTGGGTCTTGAAAGCGTTTCTTCTGGCTGTTGTTGCTGCTGCACGACTGGGAGATGTGCGACTGCCTCTCCACCCCAAACACTGGCTGGCCTGGCTGAGAGAGATGAGAGAGAAAGAGAGAGAGAGAGAGAGATGAAAGAGATGAGAGAGAAAGAGATAGAGATGAGATGAGAGAAAGAGAGATGAGAGAAAAAGATGAGAGAGAGAAAGAGATGAGAGAGATACTGAAAGAGATATGAGAAAAAGGGAGATATAGAGAAAGAGCGATGACAGAGAGAGAGAGAGAGAGAAAGAGATACTGAGAGAAAGAGATACTGAGAGAAAGAGAGAGATGAGAGATCCCGGTGTTTTGTTTTCTGTGGAAAATGGGTCCAAATGGCTCTTTGAGTGTTTAAGGTTGCAGAAATAGGTGGCCAAGCTAAGTGCCTGAAGGAGCCCATCCCGTCACTGGGAATCCAGGCACTTCAGCAAGCAGCACGGTGGATTCATATTAGTGGTCCCCGGGATTTAAAATTATTAATTTAGTGTTCCCTTAGGTCTGAAAGGCTGGGGACCCCTGATCTAGTCTAACCCTGGTCTCACAAGACACCTATACCACAGTATTTCTGATAAATGCTTATCCAGTTAGAGCTGAAGAGGCTTCGCAAAGTTCTGTTGCCTCTTGAAAAGGTACCTTTGAGACAATTTGGATGGCAATATTGATTATATTCTGTCATTTTCTCAACTGCTTGACTGCATAGTGACCTGCTAATTCAAATGAAAAAGGGGCTTTAAATGAGGGATTAGGAGATTAGGCCAGAATTGTATAGAAGACATAGGCAAGGTTTTAGAGAGTATCTTGCTCCCACCACGTCCACTGTGAAGTAAGCAATAAAGGTGAGCAAGCTTAAGGCAGAGGAATACAACTCCCTCATTCCTGGCTCTGAGCAATGGGTGAGATGCAATGTGCATTTGGATTCAGAATCAGAGCTGGAAGGGATTTTGGAGTCAAGGCAGGACACATTATACCAGGGGTGTCAAACTCGATTTCATTGAGGGCCACATTAGGGTTGTGGTTGACCTTGGGAGGCCGGGTGGCCATGGCCAGCTTCCCCCCTCCTTCTCATTCCCATCTCCCTCCCTTCCTTCCCTCCTTTTCATTCCCTTCCTTCTCCCTCCTCCCTTCCCTTTCCTGGGGTAGAAGGTGACTCCCACACATACACTTTAAAATGTGTCCTTTAATAAGAGCCAGAGATACCCGCTTAGATACCTGCTGCTTGTTTTTTCCCAAAAGAAAAAGAAATTGCTGGCCCAGAATTGGCATCATAACTTTTTAAGAATTTGAAAATCTGTTCTTTTAATTTGGGGGTCTCACTTTTTGGGACAACCCCACCCCTACTTCTGTGCTCCTTTGTTTCAAAGAAAAAAAAGAAATTGGAGAAAGGGAGAAGAGGGGGAGAAAAAAGCCACATACACAAACACATAGAGGAAATGTATCCGAGTCAGAGAAGGGACTCTCACAAACCCAAGTCACTACCACCTCTACTCCCACCATGTTTTCTTTCGAAGGAAAAAGCCTCCCAGCCTAGAAACGACGCTCCCAGAGCTGGAGAGCCATGCTGTGAAGTGAGGAAAAAGAGGAAGAAAACTTCATGACTTTAAAAACCCAGGGAGAAACACACCCCACCAGCCTCTTCCTTCCCCACATGACTGCTTCTGCAGAGACCAGCAGGCTCAGCACTGATTGCTGCTGGAGCCCCACCAGACATTTGGAACTAGAGATGAGCAATCAAGCAGGGAAGCCTGATCACCATCAGAAGGGATGTCAGCCTTGGGCATTTAGCTTTTGGCTCTCCTTTTTCTTCCTTCCTTCCTTCCTTTCCCAAGAGCAGCAGGAACTGCGCTTGGTTTGCGGGGACTGAGGTTTACCTTCCCTTTCTGCTGTTGCCCACTTCCCAGCCAAGAAATGCTGCTTCTTTTGCTGCCTCTCCCACTCAAAAAAACCTTGCTATCTCCAGCTCCCTCCCTCCCTCCCTCACTTCTTTTCTCCCTTCTTCTCATTCCCATCTCATTCCTTCCTCTGTATTGGGGGTGCTGTTGGTGGCCATGCTTATGCAGCTGTGGTTTTCCCATATGGGGCAGGGCGGGAGTGGTCCAAGTGAAAGGGAAGCTGCACAGGCTGCAAGGCTAGGCTGGCAAGCAGCCATGGAGGCACTGGTGGTGGCTGAGACTCTGATCTGTAACTGGATGGCAGCCATTCAGCCTGGAACACGGTGAGCCTTAAATCCATGGGCTCCTCTGGAGCCAGCTAGGGGCCGACCCCACCGCCTTGGCTCCACCCCCTGGGCATGGGCACAGGAGTCGGCAAGCACCCAATGGGCAGGGCCAAGGTGGCTGGGTGGCCCCACAAATCTAAGACTGTCTGTGTTCCGGCCATTAAGTTATAGATCAGCATCTGGCTGGCCTGGCCTGGGACTAAGGCACTGGGGGCTGGTCCTTTGCTGTCTCCAGGGCAGTTCCACAGGCCAGATCTAACCACATCTCATGCTGGATCTGACCCGCAGGCCTTGAGTTTTACAGCCCTGTTCTAGGGAGTGGTTATCCTAACTTTCTTCTTCTTCCCATGATTCAGCTTATTCTTCTATCTCTTGTGTCACCCGCCTCCTTGGAATGTATTTCCTTCTTCTTGGGAACCTGCTGCATTATTCTCCATAGAGCTGCTGCAAGCATCCAGAGTGGGAGGTGCTCCAGTCTTGGCTCTCACAGGCTGAGCTTGAATTGAGGAATGCTCCTCCCCCATCACGTGGTCCATTGTAGCGTTCCCCAGTTTTAGCTCAGCCTCGTGAGAGACAGGCTGTTTATATCTGAGCTCTTGGCCGACTCAGGATTCTCTTCTCTTCTCTTCTCTTCCAGGTGGGATCGTTTATTTTATTTTATTACTGTGCAGTTTTCCTTGGGGTCTATAGCCTCCCTAGGGGAGCGTTCTTTCCCCTCCTGGGGGGGTGATAATCGGGTGGAATTCCAACGCTTCGCGCTGTTGCCTCCCCCCATTTCCAGCAGTCGCTTCGTTCATTTTTTCCCCGCTATTTTCGTTAATGCTTTACATTCCTGCCTCCTGATCGGTTGTTTCCCCCCCACCGAATGCCGCTCTACCAGGGGAGAGCTAACATCCCCCCTTCTCCTCCCGTTTTCAGGCCCCCGTAGGCCTCCTTCTATACCGGGAGAGTGATTCCGCCGCTGAAAGCCTCTCTCCCTCAGCGTCGGCTCGCGGCCGCCATTTTGGTCGCTGCCTCGTGGCTGGACGCCATTTTGGCCTCTCATCAGGCTGCGTAGACAACTCGAACTCACTAAGCAGATCCCCAGGGACTGCTTAAAGCCTGTTGCTCGTTCCCTCCGTCCGTTTTCGAGGCCAGTTGGTCAGTTGGCTTTCCGCAGCTGCCTCAGCTGGCGAAGTAGCAGCATTCCAAACCCCCCCAGTCTTTGTCTGGGGAGGCAGCTGCTGGAGACCAATCCTCGCTCTTTTTTTCTCTAGGCCTCAGGCGTTCATTTCGGCTAATTGGTCAAACCCTGTTTTTTTCTTGTGCCTCGCAACTGCTGCTCCCTCCCTGGGGCAGCCTCATTTTTTCCGCTGGATTATATAAATAAATAAATAAATAAATAAATAAATAAATAAATAAAGGAATAAAGGAATAAAAAAAGAATAATAATAATAATACCAATAATAATCGAGAATTATATCCATATATATCTATATATACTACAATAACACAATAATAATATACTAGTATTAATATTTTTTTAAAAAAAATCAAAACAAACAAGACAAATTTTTTACCAAAAGGGGGGCATGAAACAACCGCTAAGACACCCGACCTTGGTGCAGGTTGCAAAACTAGACGAGCCAACCGTCTCTTACTAATTCTAAACAATTTTTTTCCAGCATTTTTTCAGATGGCAGATGACAATTCTTCAAGAGGACCTTCTCTGAAGGCCAAATCCAAAACTCATTATCTGTGCAGACAGGCAAAGGAGACCTCCAAAGCCTCCCAGAAGGATGCACTCAGACGCCACAAGGCATTGGAGAGGGAAATTGATAGGCGGTCTAGAGAGTCATGCTCAGTGCCTCTAACCCTCCCTCCCGCCACTCCCTCTACCTCTACCCAACTCCCCCCTCCTTCTCCCTCGCCTGCTCAGTCTTCAGGTCCAACGACTAGACAAGTCCCCGAAGCTACCTTCACTCCTACTGCTGCTGGCTTGTGCCAAGAGGAACCAGAGGAGGATCCCATGGTCGAAATCCCTAAGAAAATGAGATCCTGGATGGAGTTAGCCATCCGCCAGGGAATTGCGCAGGGTCTCCAGCAGATGGCCAGTCCGGCCCTCCGGCCTATGGCCCCTGAAACCCAGTCTCCATCTGTCAGATCTCTCCCCAAATCGGATCTTTCACATGGTCAGGTACTCTCTCAGAGGGACCTCCCTCTTTCTCATGGGGTAGAGGAGGAGGAGCAGGAACAGGAACAAGGGGACCCGATTCAATTCGGGGATGAAGAGGACTTTGAATTGGGGTCCATGATCTATAGTGAACCCCTTTTGGGGGCGGACCCAACGGAGGGGGAGATGTCAGAGGATGAAGGCCTCACCCCTGACCAGCCCGCCTTTGTAGGGTTGTTCAAACCACATCTTTTCAAATCCATTCTTTTCAAGGCCAAAAATATCTCCGGCCTGATCACCCAGCCTCCCTCTGAGTCCCTCCCCGCAGCCTCAGGGGGGCCCGATGACTCCATCTTTAGGCAGCCAGTCATAGAGGCCGAGGTCATTCCGGTCCCACCTATTTTCTCCGATCTGGTCTCCAAACAGCTGGCCTCCGCAGGGGCGCCTCCAGCCCCCTCCAGTCAGGACAAAAGGTTCTTCAACCTTGACTCTGACTTCTCTCTCCTGTTAGACACCCCCATGGTCGATGAGCCCATCGTGGGCTTGGCTTCTTCCTCGACCCCGAGCAATGCCCTAGAAGCCCTGAAGCCAGAGGACAAGCGAGCCGAGCTGGCCTTACGCCGGGCTCACCAATCTGATGCCTGGGCCATTAGATCGGCCACAGCCGCATCTTTCTTCACCAGATCCTCAATCCGATGGCTCCACCAGCTAAAGCAACATGTCCCCGCGTCCAACCTTAGGGCACACCAGGACATTGCAAAGCTCACGGCCGTGGCTGAGTTCTCGGCCGATGCCACTTACCAGTCTGTGAAATTCTCCACCAGGGCCATATCATCACATGTCACAGCTCGCCGCTTGCTCTGGCTCCGCCATTGGCAAGCGGACATTAAGAACAAGGTGAAATTGGCATCTGCTCCCATTTCGGGAGGTAAATGATTCGGTCCGGCCCTTGATCCCTTGTTGGTCGAGAGTCATAACAAGCAGAAATACCTCCCCTCTCTTTTTCGGAGGTCCGACTCCAGGGCACCCCTGCCCTTTTGACGAGGATCCTTTCGTTCCTCCTTCCAGACCTCTTTTCCCCCCAGGTACCAGAGATCTCCCTCCTACCAGCCGCCCCCTTCCCAAGATCGGGCCGACTCCACCAATAGGTCCAGAAGGGGTGGCTCCTATAAAAGACCCTTCCGGGGATCTGGGAGCAGGCCTTTTTGGCGCTCCAGATAACTCAATCCACTCCCTTCCCATCGGCGGATGCCTCAAGTATTTCGCCAACCGATGGGAGGCCTCCACATCTGATGCCTGGGTCAGAGACACTGTTCGCTTTGGTCTTGCCCTTGAATTCCAGTCCCCCCCTCCCGACTTCTTTATGACTTCCCCCCTCTCCAGAGACCCTACCAAGCGTACTCTCATGGAGGCCACCATCAGACACCTCCTCGACATAAAGGCTATTCAACCCGTTCCCGTCGCTCAAGGCCCATATCAACAGACAGGGGGACACTCAGTTGATTCGGCTCATGAGGGAGGCCGAACGCCTTTGTCACTGGGCGGAAGCAAATCTCATATCCATCAAAGCAGACCATATCTCGGGGGCGTTAAACATCCGAGTGGATTGGCTCAGCAGGGCCACATTAGATTAGGCGGAGTGGCGCCTCCACCCATCTCTATTCGGGGAGGCGGCCTCAATCTTCGGTCTTCCAAAAGTGGACCTTTTTGCATCCCCCCTCAATGCCCAGTTCCCAAGGTTCTTCTCCAGGTACCCCTCACACAGGGCGGAGAACCACAACGCTCTGCGTTGCCCCTAGCCCCCAGGACTTCTTTACACCTTTCCCCCACTGGCCGTCATTCCCAGGGTCATCCACAAGCTAATCCTGGAGCAGGCGGAACTCCTTCTGGTTGCCCCTTATTGGCCCAGACGTCCGTGGTTTGCAGACCTCCGCAACCTTTCAGTGGCTCCCCCCTGGAGGATCCCCCCCAACAAGATTTCTCTGTCTCAGGGTCCACTTCTACACCCGGAACCTCAATGGCTCCAATTAGCTATCTGGAGGTTGAGTGGGACCGCTTAAAGAGGGAGAAGTTTTCCAGCCAGGTTATAGACACCATTCTTGCGGCCAGACGGCCCTCAACCACCTGAATATACAATGCCACGTGGGTCGCCTTCTGTAATTGGTCCCACAAATTCCAAATCAACCCCCTCTCTCCCTCCATTGTGCAAGTCCTGGATTTCCTCCAGGAGGGCCTTAACAAAGGATTGTCCCCTAACACCTTGAAACGGCAGGTCGCGGCCCTTGCAACCGTTATCTCTATTGGTAACGAGGGTCCCCTCTCCCATCACCCCTGTATTTGGGCATTTCTCAAGGGAGCTACCAACCTACGCCCCCCAGCTGTTCACCGTTACCCAACCTGGGACCTCAATAAGGTTCTTGTTTCACTCACCAAGCCCCCCTTCGAACCCATTAGGGAGTCCTCCCTCCAATTTCTGATGTTCAAGGGAGTGTTTCTCGTTGCTATCACATCTGCCCGCCGGATCTCGGAGATAGCAGCCCTGTCTATCAGAAAAGATCTATGCGTGTTCCATTCCAATCGGGTCATTCTCTGGCCCGACCCCACCTTCTTACCCAAGATTAACTCGACATTCCACAGAGCGCAGGAGCTCATCCTCCCGAACTTTTGCCCCAGACCTTCTCGGGAAAGGGAGAGACAGTGGCACACCGTTGATGTGAGGCGCGCCCTGCAGATTTACATCAAGCACACCCAGCCCTTCCGGAAGTCGGAGGCATTATTCCTGTCATTCCAACCCAAGTCGCTCGGTCACAAGGTATCACCTGCAACTATAGGCTGTTGGATCAGGGCCGCTATATCGAGATCATACCAAGCACAAGCCCTGCCTATCCCCTCTGGCATAACTGTGCACTCCACCAGGAGCGCGGCTACCTCGGCTGCCTGGGCCACGCAAGCATCAATAACCGACATATGCTGGGCTGCCACCTGGGTATCCCTGTCCCCCTTCATCAGGCATTACAAAATCGATGTTTTTGCCTCGGCGGAGGCCTCCTTTGGTAGACGGGTCCTACAATGGGTCCTTGAGGATACAGAGGAGATTCTGAACCAGACGGGGTCCCTCCCGTAGGACTCGCCAAGCTTTGGTATGTCCCACTCTGGATGCTCGCAGCAGCTCTATGGAGAAGGGGCATTGGTTCTTACCTGATACGCTTCTTCTCGTAGAGCTGCGTAGAGCATCCAGCCCCACCCTATTATCACCGTCTGGTGGGGAATCTTGTTTCGGCCAATGGACTAGTTATTAGTTAGGATGAGAACAAGGCCTTTTCCTTCTCGTCTTCGCAAAACTGGGGAACGCTACGATGGACCACGTGATGGGGGAGGAGTGTTCCTCAATTCAAGCTCAGCCTGTGAGAGCCAAGACTGGAGCACCTCCCACTCTGGATGCTCTACGCAGCTCTACGAGAAGAAGCATATCAGGTAAGAACCAACGCCCCTTCTAGTCCATCATATTACCGCTCCTTTGTAGGCACATTCCATCACACATCTTTTTCTTGATATTTTAATTGGCCATGGCAGCATCTTACTCATATATATTCATAACATTTAATACATGTAATGATTTATTGCATTATAATGAATAACATTCTCTTATTTGTATAACATATTGGGTTGAATGCAAAGAATGTAATTGGGGAAATATATGCAGATACAGACTCACACCTATCATTTCTGTGCAGTGGTGGGATTCAAATTTCTTTTTTTTACTACTGATTCTGTAGGCATGGCTTGGTGGGCGTGGCAGGGGAAGGATACTCTAAAATCTCCAGTCAGAGATGGTATTTGCCAGTTCTCCGAACTACTCAAAATTTCCATTACCGGTTCTCCAGAACTGGTCAGAACCTGCTGAATACCATCTCTGCTGTGCAGGTAACTTCATTTTGGAATCCATAGTTGTAATTGCAGAAGTGGTTCCTAAAGGATATTTGAAAGATTTCTGTGGCTATTCTTTCTTGTCAACCATTAGTGCATAGCATTTCTTTCTTATTCTTTCTGGTCATGGCCCAGTTCTCTCTGGTCCTATAAATGCACACCTGGGCCAGAACAATGAGTCAATACAATATATTTTGCCTTCTAAAATACATGTTTTATGAGAGGATTTGAGAAAGTGCTGTGAATAGATGAAAAATTAATTTGAAGCTTCAAAATTGTCTAATTAAATCAGATGTTAGATTGCAGTATAGAACAGAGGAAGAGGTATCTCACAAATACATTTAAGATGCTGATCAAGAGATACAGAGCTTTTTCCTTCTCCCAAGTATAAGGGAAAAGGAGAAAAGAGGTGATTGCTTCAAGTTAAGTTGAACATATTCACAGGAGGCTTAGTGGCTTGGGAAGATGGAATACAATATAGCCTCCCAAAATCAATTTAAAAACAGGATAGGTAGAGTGATAAAGTCACATCAACATAATGTGATTTGGTTGTATTTTGGAATGAGAGATTTTTCTAATATCTCCTTTGAGGCAAACTCCAGATTTTTTTCCTTAATACTACATGATATTGGGGGCTTAGATGATTTAAACAGACAGAAAGGAAAAAAAAAATCAGGATATAAATAATACTTCCTTTCTTCTGTTTTAAACAGAAGGTATCAATGTAAGATTGGATATCTCCCTCCAAAAGGCAAGAATCAAAATTTTAGAAAAGAAGTTAAAAGGAGGCTCATCAAAGGCAATTGCAAAATAGCAGTATACTGTTATGCTGCAAATGTAACTTTGCCTAAATTTCTTTGATGACAGAGCTGCTTTTGTATCATTTGCAAAGCCAGCGCAAAGATCTGTTTCCCAAATGCAGGTTATCCCCCCACAAAGTATTTAAAGTATTTTGTAATACAAAGTTGTAAAACAGAGGAGTTGTTCCTTTCCTCTAACTTTCAATATCCGTGCTGAAAAAGGCAGCTTCTTGAATCAAATGACTGAAACTTCCCTCACTTATTTTTCTTCTGGGTTTTTTTTTTTTTGCAGCTCAGAATGGATAGTAGCAAGAAAGAGATGCTGGATCAGAAGCCTCTCTTGGAAGTGCAAGTATTACTCCCCATGGATTCTGCTCCGGATAGAGTCATGAATGGAGGAGCAGAGGGACTTACAGGGGAAAAGATACCCTGGGACATGATCACCCCTGTTTGCAGCTTTGAAAAACTCTGAATCATTCAGCTTTTGGGGAGCAATAAGTTTTGGCCTGCTATTCTAGCATGCTACTATGGTTGATGCCTGATCATTTTTTTAATTGCTGAAAAATGTGATGAGCTGCTGCCAAGAATCTCATAAGGAGGATTATCTACAAGCCAGTGAGGGCCTCCTCATTCTTCAAGAAGGACATTAAATAGTGAAAAATTAAACAATTGTAACTGAAATGAAGGTCTTCTCAAAGATACTATCAGAAATGCTAACAACAAGCGTGGTCAGAAGGTGAATGCTGTGGGAAGCAGCAAAGGATCTTTCTGCTGGTGGAAATCTTGATCTATATGCAGCAAACAAGTCAGATAATTGCTATACTTCTGAGTGATCAGAACTTGAGGGTATCAGATGAAATATCAGGTTCATCTGTCATTGCCTTACTGGAATTTCTTTTATAATTAAGTTTTACTGCCCACAATTTCAAGAGATTTCACCTGTGACAAATATAAGGCTGGCCCTTGGAGCAATACCACAAAGTGGGAAGAAAAGGGTGGGTAGCTCATCATGGTACTTCCACCCCCAGACAAGCACCATGTGTGTCTTACCACCATTGTTATTATGACCAGCATGGCATTCATGGATGCTTATCTGGTAGAGCAAAACCAAGGGCCTCGTAAAATTGGTGTCTGCATCATTGTTCTGGTAGGAGACATTTGCTTTTTGATTGTGCTGCGCTATGTGGCCGTCTGGGTGGGGGCTGAGGTAAAGACAGCCAAACGGGGCTATGCTATGATTCTTTGGTTCCTCTATATCTTTGTGCTGGAAATCAAACTGTATTTTATATTCCAGAACTATAAGGCTGATAAGAGAAATCTGGAAACAGTGGCTAGAAAGGCACTGACCTTGCTTCTCTCCATTTGTGTGCCAGGATTGTACCTAGTGCTAGTAGCCTTGGACAGCATGGAATATATACGTACCTTCCGGAAGAAAGAGGATTTGCGAGGTCGTCTCTTCTGGGTGGCCTTGGACTTATTGGATATCTTAGATATTCAAGCCAACCTATGGGAACCACACAAGACTGGTCTGCCAATTTGGGCAGAAGGACTCATGTTCTTCTATTGCTACATATTGCTCTTAATTCTGCCCTGTGTTTCCTTGAGTGAGATTAGTATGCAAGGAGAGCATATTGCTCCCCAGAAAATGATGCTCTACCCTGTCTTGAGTCTGGTGACCATAAACATGGTTACCATATTCATCCGAGCCATTAATATGGTCCTCTTTCAAGATAGCAGAGTCTCTACAATCTTCATTGGCAAGAATATAATTGCCATTGCTACCAAGGTCTGCACATTCCTAGAATACAAGAAGCAAGTGAAGGAGTTCCCACAAAATGCCATTGCACTTGAGCTCCAGCAGAACTCAGTGCCCCACAACCAGACCCTCCACAATACACAAGGCCTTCCTCATGAGCCATCCCCCACCAGGGAGATCTTGGACACATGATGAGCCTCTTCTTAGATATCAGCATTGGTTCTTATTGGGAAGGGGCGAAGAAGTAATACTGCTCTTATCCCAGCATAGAGAGCTGCTTCCAGCACAAGATTTTAACAAATGGAGGAACATCCCCTGCAACTCAGGTATTTCCAAGGGGCCCTCTGGAAAGAAAGCAAAATCAATGGACCTTCCAAGCAGAACCTCATCCACTCCAGCATCTGATCTTTTCTATCTGTTTGTTACCTGTGCTTCAACTTGTAAGGAATGAGAATTTTTGTTATCACAACCTTTTTTAAAGAAAGGGACAGGGTGGGATGGGCAGGATAGGAAAATCAGGACTGGCACTTCAGTCAGTACACCAGTATATTGAGTCTTATTGGAAATTGTTGTGTTTACAGTTTCTTATTTTCAAACAAAACAAAAACAAAAAAGGTCCTATAAAGTTGCTGCAGAAAACTCTACTTGGGGCAGTTTTTAAAAAATATTTGCTAAGTAGATCCTTTGCTCTGTTTAGTTCCACTCAGCAAGCAGCAACCTCACTCATTTGGCCAGGAAAGTTCTAACATTGCCAAAGTCTTCAGCCAGCCCTTCAAAGAATCTTATTTAACATCCCATCTCATATTTCAAGAACATTTATTATAAATCATTTATAAAATGATTCAATGCAAGATTTTTGTTTTTCAAAAAAACAAGTATTTCTGTTTCATTCACATGTATGCACATTTCAGTTCTGATGGCATGAAGTTCCAGAGCTTTTTGGGCTACATTGACCTGGGGAAATACACAGGTAGTACTATTAATGGAAACTGAGATTCTCAGAATTATGAACATTCATTTTTATTCCTGCAGCAGCTTAATTTATAACTCTGCTGCTTTTATATGAACTACACAGACTGCCTCTAAAATAAGGCATGGGACAATCCCTTTAGGCAAGAACTATTGGGACACAAAACAGCAACAGTTTCCCGGCAAAAATGTTGCACAAGCCCAAAAGCAATGCAAGACTATTTTTTTTCTTAGTGATCTCCCATTCCCTCATTGGTGTCTTGATCACATACCCAACAGATTTTTCCAGTGAATACCAATTATGCATTGGATACCTCATTTGGCCCTGCATATCCATTCCTCACTTAGCAACCCAAAATAAGGAATCAAAGTTGGTCTTTTGCCATACCATCACCATAAAAATATATAGTCCATTTTACTATGCTGGGATTTACTATATACTTTTAAAGTTCAGTCTTGTCAGGTAAGGGTATGAATGGCCTATAACTTGAAAATATTCAACTTTTTAATTACAGTGGAGAATAAAAGCAAAAGAATTGGCAGAAGAGAGTCTAAACATTTCTGCTGTATAGAGTAGCCATTCTCTCAGCCAAAAAAGCAGTGTAGAAGAATGTAAAGGGAAGAGGCATAGGAAGTTTTGAAGATATTAGATATCCTGAAACATGCAAATGTATAAGGATAATGCAATCTTGCTCTGCAAGGATCTGGTGTAGGGTATTGGGCATTAACCAAGTCACTACCTACATTGACGTTACTGCTCTTGCTAGTTTACTAATTTTACACTCCCAAAACACGTTCAGGATGTTGCTATCCCTGAAGGAAAGTATATGAAGATGCTTAGTGCATTTCATTATTTGGTCAATTGTCTGAGATCTGTGTGATGCAACTCCAAAGAGTTTAGTCACACCCAGGCCTGTGCAATTTGTTTGATGATCATTCTTCTATGTAATAAAGGGTTCTGGACACCCACCCACCAAGCATTTTTTTTGATGTGTATATTTTCCTTTTGTGGTTATTGTTGCTTTATCCAGAAGTTTGCATGCCCTCTGTAAACACCAAAGGTAAGAGCAACAAGTTAACTTTTGAATAAAAAGTCTTTTTCTTTCTAGTCCATGTGAATAAGGTGTTAATTGATTAGGGCAGACAAGGTCCATAAACCACTTTGAGAACCCTTTCAACATCAGTTCATCACAAAGTATAGTTTTTAGAGAAACATGGTTGAATAATGTGAGAAAGTACAGTGAAAATAATTGATTCAAAAGAGCATTTCATGTGCCAAAGAGTAGTACTAGAAAGGGCAATGATATCCATAAATAAGATTTTTATTTTATCAAACCAACTTCTAATTCCATTGGGCTATTGTAGGTATTCTATGCAAAATATATAATGTAATAAAATATAATAGATGCTTTTTCATTATATTAAATTTTATTTAAATTAAACATTAAATATATATGATATGACATTGGAGGGTGACCAATCTTCACAACCTAGGACTTAATTCCAAGCATAAACCATTAGATAACCAGTCAAATGAGGAAAGGAGTAAAGAGAAAGAAGAAAAATACAGATGCAAAGTAGATGGTAGAAAGCATACCCAGTCTAAGCCACAAAAATTTAAATGCATATACACTTAATGCTCCTAGGGAACTAACAGGATGAACTTGAAATACTACCGGTGGTACATGAGGGAAAGTATGGTATACTATAGTTGCCATTACAGAAACTTGGTGGGATTAGTACATTCATGACTGGAATGTACTAATAGAAAGATATAAACTTGAAAAGAAACAGACCTAACAAAAGAGGAGATGGGGTTGCATTATATGTTAGAGTTCACTTCCTCTACAGAGTTGCACATTACAAATCATGAAAGCCACTAGAATGCATATGAGTCAACATAAAAGGAAAAAAATAGTAACACCATAATTGTATACTATAGGCCACCCAACTAAGTAGAAGAAGTAGGTGGCATTTTTGCTATTCAGTTAAATGTATGTAGGAAAAACCGCAGTAGTAATGGGGGACTTCAACTATCCTGACATCAACTGGAAAGCAAACAGCATCAAGTGGAAGATCGAACGGATTCAAGTGGAAGATCAAACAGACCCACCTACCTGCCAATTTCTTCACCCAAAACGTAGAAGAGGCAACTACAGGGGCAGCTATACTGGACCTTATTCTTACTGTCAGATCTGTGTATCTGTCATTTCTTCAGTGGAAGAAGAAAAGGGGGGGGGGAGACTGATAAATCTTTTCTTGATGTAACCTGAATATATTTAATCTTATATCGAATTTGTATAACCCACACATGATACAATGGAGGGAGGAAACCCAGATGACCAGAACCTATCACCTCTGAGAGGCACAGCTAGGAGATGAAAAGACCATAAAAATTCCACAGTGAGATGTGTCCTGGAAACCTCTGGAAAAGTTCGTTCTAAAAAGGGGGTGGGGGAAAATTAGGTATGCCCTGGGAAACTCTGAAAAAGATCATTTCTACAAAAGGGGTGGGGGGAATTAACATACTGTTTCACTAAATACACATGGAGATAAGGGGAGGGGTCCTAAACTCCCTTATCTATCCCTGTATGCCTGAGAGACCTTAGACGCTGCTTTGAACTCCTACATGAATTGTCTCATCTCAATAAAGGATTCCTTTTGATATGTTTGGTTTTCAGAAGTTCATTCTTGTTAACTGAATGGGAAAAAGTTCTAGATTGAACAGATTCAAGTGGAAGATCGAACAGACCCACCTACCTGCCAATTTCTTCACCCAAAAGGTAGAAGAGGCAACTATACTGGACCTTATTCTTACTAACAGCTAAGAAAGGATAGAGGGGATTGAAGTTGCAGGAATTTTAGGGAGAGTGACCATGTCATATTACAATTCAATATAAAACAGACACACGCAACAGAATATAATCAAACCAATGTATTAGATTTTTAAAAAGCTGATTTTAACAAACTCAGAGACAGCTTGGGAAGGATACCATGGATGAAAATCTTAAAAGAGCAAATTGACTCAAGAAGCTTGGGAAACAGAAAAATACAATTATAAAAGCCCATCTGAGTTGAATACCACTAAAAAAAAAATCCAAGAAAAAAGCCTGCATAGTTTAACAAACAACTCTCAAACCAACTGAGAGAGAAAAAGGATAAGTACAAAAAATGGAAAAGGGGACATATAACTAAAGCAGAATACCAACAAATAGCTGGAACCTGCAAAAATTGTAAGGAACAATGTAAGACTTGCCACAAAAGTCAAAAAAAATTAAAGTTTCTTTCAACCCATAAAAAATAAGAAAAGAGTCAAACAATCCACTAAGGGGAAAAGATGGCAAAGAAGTCATTCATCTAATGACTGAATGTTAGGTTTCTCCCGTGGAAGCTCGGGTATGGGTACAAAGTCTTGTCCCAAAGCCACTTTAAACAGAGTAAACCCAGTACTACTATGTACCAAATTATTATATGCCACCTCAGCGAATGGCAATAGGTCAGCCCAATTATCTTGCAGATAATTTATATAACATCGAAGATATTGTTCCAATACCGAGTTAGCCCCATTGGTTTGTGGGTGGTGGGCAGAGCTTAAGTCCTGGGCAGAGCCCAATAACTTAAGGAACCCCTTCCAAAAGTTTGAGGTAAACTGGACACCCCTGTCTGAGATTATGCGTTCAGGAACCCCATGTAACCTGTATGTAAAATAAACAGTTTAGCCAATGTTTTCGCAGATGGAATTTTTGGACAAGGTATGAAATGTACCTGTTTAGAAAACAAATCTGTTACTACCCAAATAACTGTACTCCCCCCACTTTCAGGTAATTCCACTATAAAATCCATAGAAATTTCCTTCCATGGAACCGTTGGTCTAGCCACATTTTGTAGTAAGCCTGCTGGTTTACCAGGAGGCCGTTTGGCTGAGGCACAGATAGGACAGCTAGCCACATAAGTCTCAATGTCCTTTTTCAAGATAGGCCACCAAAATTGCCTTTTAACCAAGTGTAAGGTTTTCACGAATCCAAAATGTCCAGCAGCTTTAGAGTCATGAGCTTGCTATAATATTTGGTTTCTCAGCTTCGCTGGCACATATAATTTGGCCCCCACCCATGCCAATCCATCTCTAACCATACAGTTATTTGAATGAGCAAGGAACCAACCATCAAGTTTTAGAGCGTCTCTTAATTGTGCAGTCAAATCATTTGATAAATCAACCTTCTTTTTCTGGGCTCTGGTAACCACTGGAGCTGCCAACTGTTTGGTTGGGACAATAGGCCATACCACTTCTTGGCGAGCACTATTATATTGAGGTAATCTAGATAAAGCATCCGCCATGAAGTTCTTCCCCCCTGGAATGTATTTCAATGAAAAATTAAAGCGCTTAAAGTACTGCGCCCAGTGAACTTGCTTGGGAGACAGCTTCTGAGGCATTTTCAAAGCCTCCAAATTTTTATGATCTGCCCACACCTCAAATGGGTGTTTTGCCCCTTCTAAGAAATGCCTCCAGGTTAACAGAGCCCAGCGAACTGCAAAAGCTTCTTTTTCCCAGATGGCCCATCTTCTTTCGGTTTCAGTTAGTTTATGAGAAGTATATGCACATGGTTGCAGAGTCCCCATCATGTTTGGTTGTAGTAACACCGCCCCGACTGCTATGTCACTCTCATCAGATTGAATTACAAAAGGAGCATCCATGTCCGGGTGCTTGAGTACTGGTTCAGCAGCAAACAGTTGTTTCATCTTCTCAAAAGCGGGTTGACATTCCATGGACCACTCCAGTGATTTACTAGGCTTCGGTTTCACCTCCCCTTTGGTTTTTAGGAGATTTGTAATAGGCATTGCAATCTTCGCAAAAGCAGGGATAAATTGACAGTAAAAATTAGCAAATCCCAAGAAACTCCCAAGCTTCCTGGTGCAGGGAGGGACCCATTCCAAAATGGCACGAACCTTCCCCGGATCCATTTCTATGCCATCATGTGAGATGCGATAGCTTAAATAGTCAATTGTTTCCTGGTGCAATTCACACTTGGACAACTTTGCATACAGCTCAGCAGCTCGAAGTTTTTCCAGAACTGACCGCACTAGTTTCACATGTTCATCACGAGTGTCTGTGTAGATAAGAATATCATCAAGATAAATCAACAGCCCTTTGTATAGATGTTCATGCAACACTTGATTGATCATTTGCATGAATACTGCAGGGGTCCCCTGTAGGCCAAATGGAAGAATGTTGAATTGGAAAAAACCCATTGGGCAGTTAAAAGCAGTTTTCTATTCATCCCCTTCCTTAATTCAAACTCGGTAGTATGCTTCTCTCAAGTCGAGTTTTGTAAAAAATTTCCATTTGGCCAAGTGGGCCAACATATCCTTCATCAAGGGGAGGGGGTACACGTTCTCCACTGAAATAGTGTTGAGGTTTCTGTAGTCAACACATAAACGAAGGGAGCCACCTTTCTTTTCACGGAACAATACTGGGGCTGCTACCCGGGGTCTAGCAGGTTGGATGAAAACACGTTCCAATTTCTTATTGATAAATGACCACAGCTCTTCTAGCCCCCACGGTGTTATCGAGTACAGTTTTGGTTTTGGGAGTTTCACCCCGGGTAAAATTTCAATACTGCAAACTGTTGAGTGATGGGGGGGGGAAGCTCATCCAAGCCTTTTCACTGAATACCTCCTTTAAGTCCCAATATTCCTCCAGAATTTTCTCCTCCCCATTCAGGCTCTCGGTGCCAGTGGAGGCCAGTTCAGTGGGATTCTTGAGTTTCGGTTGAGATTGCCCCTCCCTTTCTGGGCATTGGTCAGTATGTATGCACAATGACCCTCTCCTCCAATCGATGTGGAGCCAGGGCAAACCAAGTAATAGGGGGTGCTCCATCCCAGGAACGACAATAAAACACAAAGCCTCTCTATGCTTCCCCATCGTCATTTCTATTGGTTCTGTTATGAAATGTACAGGGCCATCCCCAGCTACCGATCCATCCAATTGGCAAAAGGCTATGGGTGTTTTTAAAGTCTTTAGCCTTAAGCCCATTTTCTCTACTATCTCTGAGCTGGTTACGCATCTTGTGCACCCAGAGTCTAACAAGGCCAGCATTTCCCCTTTGGCTCTCGATGTAGGTACCCTTAATCTCACTGGAATGGTCATAGGGCCCTTGTTTGGACTTACCAGTGAGTCATCTTCCAATTTGGATTCACTCTCTTCAGAAGAGGTTGGAGTTCCCAGTTCCTCTCCTTTCAAAGGGGCAATCTCTACAACCTCCTCAGCTTTAAGCGCCATTTCGCAAGGCTTTGCTGGGTTTTTTTCAGGTTTTCTTCCTCCTCCTGGTGCCCGCTTTGGCTCTAGCTTGGTACAGCAGTCTGCAGCCCGGTGACCTTCCTTCTCACATCGGAAGCATGCAGTGGTCTTGGGTTTTGCCGCCATTCCTCCCTTTTGAGGTTTTAAGGTTTCTCGAGGGCTGGTGGGGGAGGACTTGCTCCAACCAAAAAAACCCCGGCGTCTGTTTCAGGTCAGATCAATTTCCACCTCTGCTGCCAGCATGTACCACAGCTGCAGCTCACTGGGGTCTCTTCTGGCAATACAACTTTGATATACATCTTCATTCAACCCATCTTTAAAAGCTTCTATCAGGGCTCCCTGGGACCAGCCTCGAATATGACACGCCATCTCTCTAAATTCCTGGGTGTAGTCGGCCACTGATCTCTGCCCCTGATTTATGGTCTTCATCCTAATTCTAGCCTTACGTTCAGCAAGTGGGTCCTCAAACCTGGCCTGCAGCGCAGTCATAAACAGGTCATAATTCATCAGCTGAGGGGCATTATCATTATGCAAAGTCACCATCCACTTTGCAGCTGTTCCCTCCAGAGCCCTAGTAACACATCTAACTTTGGCTGCTTCTGAGAAAAAATCCGCTCCATATTGCTCCATATGGCTCCAGACTTGTGCCAGGAAGAATCCTAACTCCTTGGGACCCCCCCCCCCCTATATTTTACTTCCAACGGAGGCATCTTTGGAGTTCTACGTCTTCTGGCAATTACTCCCCCCACTGGGGGCCCCTGGGCTGCTGCTGACTGTTGCACTAGCTTGGGTTGATTTATGGGGGTGGCTGCTCTGATTCTTCTGGCTGGGGCTGCCTCCCCCTCCTCTCCCTCATACCTTTGATCAGTTTGAGGTTCTCCGATAGCTTCATTTAGAAGATGCATGGCTTGAGCTAGTAGAAAATTCTTTCTTTCCTTCTCTTGCCATGGCTCCTCTCTTCCACGCCGATGGGTAGTGGTCACTCCTGGAGGAGGCTTTTCCTCAGGATCCTTCCATCCGACTCCCAGGGACCATTTGGGTTTTACAGCTGGTTTTTCCCCAAGATTTAGTTCTGCTAACAAGTTGGCTTCCCCTGCTTCCTCTAACAGCAGAGAATCTTGTCCTCCAGTTGCTCCCAGGTCTTCTTGGTCACTGGCTGGATTTGACATTGTGTTCAGACCCCCTCAGAAGAAAATTTATTAATTCTCCAGGTGGGCTGGTAATGTGGAGATTCAGAATAATGTCAGCTGGTGTTCCATTCAAAATCCAAGAAAGAAATACTTAGACTCTTTTAATCAGAGAAAAGATATCTTTTACTGGAAATCAAGTGGTAGCAACAAAAGAATATTGAATCTGAGAAAATGGGCGCATAAATCACATATACAAAGTGATGGCAATGTTCCCACCCCCAATAGTTCAATTGGCTCATCCAATTAAAAGTTGTGTATATCATCATGTGGATATCTCCAGGTGGTGATGAAGCCTCTGTCCATTGACCTTGACATATTTTAATAAAGAGTTGCAGCTGCGCATAGCATAGGATAGAAACCTAAGCAAGAATGTACCCCCCCAGCTTATACAGTTCTGGTTTGTAACACCTCCATAACCATTCTCCCCTCCTCCCCCCATTACTTATGACAGCCGAAAGATGCAAAGCAAAGAGAGAAAATCTTGAAAGCTGACATAAAAGGCAATAGAGAGAAAGCAGAAGTGTTTAATTCATACTTTGCATCTGTCTTCAAGTAAAAAGAGAACAATACTCAACTTCTCAAAAACAACTGTAAACCCTGTAATGACAGGGTTGGCATGCAAATTAAAATATGCAAAAATAAATTAAAAAATACCTTTCAGCTCTAGACGTATCCAAATCACCAGGTCCTAATGAACTACACCCCAGAATTCTGAAGGAATTGGCAGACACGATTTCAGAACCATTGAAACAAAGATCTTGGAGCACCAAGGATCTAATTGAGGACTGGAAAAGAGCTGATGTGGTTCCCATCTTCAAAAAAGGGGGGCAGAAACAAATTCAGAAAATGACAGATCAATCAGCCTGACACCGGGATAGGCTGCTACCAGTTCTCCCTGGTTCAGGCAAACTGGTAGCTAATTTTATTGCCAGTTTGGTGAACTGGCAAATCACACCCCTGGCTGGCCCACCTCGCCCCACCCAGGAGTCCCCACATGGCCCATTTTGAATCCCAAGTAAGTATGGTGCCCACGTGGAGGCTTGCAGAGGGCAAAAAATGGGCCTCCCAGAGGTTCTAGAAGGCCAAAAATGAGCCCATTTCTGGCTTCCAGAAAGCCTCTGGAGCCCAGGGAGGCCCTTTTTGCCCTCCCAGAGGCTCTAGAAAAGCCTCTGAAGCCTGGGAGGATGAAAAACTAGGTGAATATGACCTCGTTGACCATCCTCACTCTGTCAAGGACCTTGGAGTACTCATATCAAATGACCTAAGTGCCAGAGCTCACTGTAACAGCATTGCCAAAAAGGCATTAAGAGTTGTAAATCTAATCTTATGAAGCTTCTCCTCCGGAAATATTGAATGGTAACGAGAGCATACAAAACTTTTGCTAGACCAATACTCGAATACAGCTCATCTATCTGGAATCCACACTGTATATATTGGACATGAATACAGTTGAATGAGTCCAGAAGTATTTCATGAGAAGAATACTACATTCCTCTGCTTGCAACAGAATACTCTATATCACCAGACTGAAATTTTGAGCTTGGACAACCTTGAACTACGCTGCCTACAGTTGGACTTAAGCATAGCACACAAAATTATCTGCTACAATATTCTACCAGTCAATGACTACTTCAGCTTCAGCCACAACAATACAAGAGCACACAACAGATACAAACTCAATGTAAACAGCTCCAAACTTGATTGTAGAAAATACGACTTCAGCAACAGAGTGGTCAATGTCTGGAATACACTACCTGACTCTGTTGTTACATCCTCTAACCCCCACTCCTTTAACCTTAAACTATTGACCTCATCCCT
This sequence comes from Pseudonaja textilis, assembly GCF_900518735.1. The sequence goes on from NW_020769329.1 coordinate 15,218,393, forward strand.
TTCCTAAGAGATCTGTAAGCAGCGTGTATAAGTGTACAATTGTGCCTACTGTCCCTGTCCTATTGTCCCCATTTATGTGTACCTATTTCCTGTATTCTTACTCATGTTTTTACTTATACCTATTATCTTGTAAGTGATTGACAAATCAAATAAATAAAAATAAATGAGAGAGAGAGAGCTGGGCGAGAGAATGAGAGAGGGAAAAGAGAGGGAAACAAATGAGAGAGAAGGGGAGAGAAAAAGAAAAAAGAAAGAAAAAAAGGAGAGAGGGAGAGGAAAAAGAAAAACAGAGGGAAGGAGGGAGGGGGAGGGAGAGAGAAAGAGAGACCCACTTCCGATAGAAATTTCCCATAGAAAAGTGTCTGGGGGGCATTCATGTGACTGGATGGGAATGACGTTGAGTTGGCCATGCCCACCCAGATTTTGTGGCTCCCAGTGTTTTCTTTTCTGTGGGAAATGGGTCCAAATAACTCTTTGAGTGTTTAAGGTTGCAGACCCCTCCCTGTCTTAGGGATATTGGCTATTCCTGCCAGTTTAGTGTCATCTGCAAATTTGATGAGTTCCCTTTCTATTCCGTCATCTAAGTCTAAGTCATTTATGAAGATATTGAAGAGTACTGGCTTAAACAAGGCATTATGGACTCTAGCTGATCAGATTATGGAGGTTGAAGCCAAACTCCTAGACTCCCTTCCCATCATTTTAGGAGATTTCAATCAAGCAAATTTAAGGAAAGAGCTCCCAAAATATTTCCAGCATGTCAATTGTCCCACCAGAGGCAAAAATACTTTAGACCACGGCTACACAACAGTAAAAGATGCTTATAGGTCTTTACCATGAGCAGCTGTGGGTCACTCTGATTACTGCATAATTCACTTTGCCTACAGACAAAGACTTAAAACCATGAAACCTACAATTAAATCAGTGAGGACTTGGTCTGATGAGGCAAAGCTGAAGCTTCAGGCTTGCCTTGATTGCGCTGATTGGAATGTTTTTGAAGATACCTCTGCAGACCTAGATGAGCTCACAGATACTGTAACATCATATGTCAGTTTCTGCGAAGACTTATGTGTACCAACAAGGAACCTGCAAATATATAGTAATGATAAACCTTGGTTCACAGCTAAACTTAAGCAGCTACATTGTTCCAAAGAGGAAGCCTACAGAAAAAGTGACAGAATGCTATACAATCAGGCCAGAAACATATTAACAAGAGAGATAAGAGCAGCAAACAGCAGCTACTCTGAAAAGTTAAGGAATCAGTTCTCAACAAATGAACCAGCAAACATGTGGAAAACTCTTAAAAACATCACTGGCTACAGCAAACCTCCTTCTCGGGCAAAAGGAAATCAACAACTTGCAGATGACCTGAATGTATTTTACTGTAGGTTTGAAAGGAAACTACAACCACATCTCTACAACCTCCATCTCAAACACACCAACAACAGCCAAACCTCTTACAACTGACCCCAACCCATTGGGTTCACAACCTCTGGTGATCACAGAAAAAGAAGTGCAAAATCTATTTCACAGACAAAAGCCAGGAAAAGCACCAGGGCCAGACAAGATAACTCCTTTTTGCTTAAAAGTCTGTGCTGACCAATTGGCCTCCATCTTCACCCAAATCTTCAATAAATCACTAGTGATGTGCTATGTTCCTTCTTGCTTCAAATGCTCTACTATCATTCCAGTGCCAAAAAAGCCCTCCATGAGGGAACTGAATGACTACAGACCATTGCTCTAACATTTGTAGTTATGAAAACCTTTGAAAGGCTAGTGCTGTTCCACCTGAAAACCATCACAGATCTGCTGTTAGATCCAGGGGTGGGATTCAACCAGTGTTACTACCGGTTCAGGACATTTTACTGTTGCCAGTGGAGATGACCTCAGTTCTCATGAGAAAGCTCTCTGTCATGTCTAGTAAGGCATTCCAACCTCCTTAACCCCCTTCCCCCATGTGTGGAACAGAGAGATGGCTGAGGCCAGGTTCAGTTTGAACTTGACAGCCTTACTGAAATCTAAGTATACTATGTCCACAGCATTTTGCTGGTCTACTAATTTAGTTACTTTATCAAAGAATGAAGTAAGATTGGTTTGGCATGATCTATTTTTAACAAACCCATGCTGGCTACTAGTTATAACTTTATTTACTTCTACCATAGTTCTTTGCAGATATATTTTTAACAAACCTAAAATGGCTACTAGTTATAACTTTATTTGATTCTAGTTGTTTGCAGATCTGTTTTTTATCTTTTTCAGGATCTTCCCAGGTATAGATGTTAGACTGATTGGTCTGTAACATGTTTCCCAAAAATAAGACCTGTCCCAAAAATAAGTCCTAACATGTTTTAGCATGTGTGACTAAAATAAATCCTACCCTCAAAATAAACCCCACTTAAGCCTGTGCAGCCACCCACTCATTCTGTCTGGTTGTTTGTGGTGCTGCATCCATTAAGTGAGGTGGGTCGGTGGAGCTGCTCCACACTAGCTTACCTCAGGACGCCTACAGCCAGGCCATCCACAACCCAACACCTGCCTCCCCTCATAATAGCGACTCCAGCAGCCCTGAACAGCAGGATCCCATGCAGCTGCAGGCCCACTTCTTCTGCTGGCTTATACGGCCGCAACGGAGCAGGAGGCTGAGTAATGCACTAGTGCTGCACCCACAAGGCAAGGCAGGTGTTGGGTTGTGGGTGGCCTGGCTGTGGGGGCTCTGAGGTAAGCCGATGTGGGGTACATGGGGCAGCCCCACCACACCTCACCCCATGTCTGCATCACTACCACATCACTTGGCCTCCTGCTCCATTGTGGCCACATGAGCAAGCAGAAGAAGTGGGCTGGTGGCCATGTGAGGTCCTGCTATATGGGGCTGCTGTGGCCACAGCCATGAGGCAAGGCAGGTGTTGGGGCATGGGCGGTCTGGATGCAGGGGCATTGTGGTAAGCCAGTGTATGGCATGTGGGGCAGCTCCACTCTTCCTCACGGTAGTGACAATGTGGCCTCCTGCCCCATCGCAAGCAAGCAGAAGAAGTGGACTCCCATGTACTCTTAAAGTACATGGGGGGGGGAATAAAGACATCCCCCAAAATAAGCCGTAGTGCTTATTTTAGAGCCCTCCCCCCCCCCAAATAAGACCAGATCTTTTCAGAGGAACACAGTAGTTTCCTTTTTTCTTTCTTTCTTTCTTGAAGACCATCAGCCCTTTTCTAATCCTCAGGTGCTTCCTCGGTGTTCCAGGATTTTTGAAACATATTGTACAATGGTTCAGAACTCTGGGATGTAATCTGTCAGGTCCTGATGATTTATATTCATCAAGGTCAGATAGATGTTCTCTTACCATTTTCTTGTTTATTTTAATTTTTATTTCTAACTTGGTTGTTTTGGTATATTGGGCTATAATTTCTTTTTGCATGAAGACTGATGCAAAGAACGTGTTAAGCAGCTCTGCTTTCTCCCTACTGCCTGTTACTTCCTTGCCATAGTCTCTCTAGTATATGTAGATGATCTTGAGAGATAAGGGAAAGAGATGCTGCATAGGAAACAGACAAGAGAAAAGGCTTAAAGATCAGAGGAAAAAACTTATCTGGGGTGTGCCATAATTGAACAGACATTAAAAGTGGTGACAGGAAGTTTGCATCTTTAGACTTGCAAGATTCTGCTAATGTAGCCTTACAATAAAATAATATTAGCTCACTGAGTTGTGTTTCCTGTATGGTTTACTCAGGAGGGCTGACATCATCCCAGTTTAGCATACCAGATCTGAACTGCAGAACTCAAGAAGATCACTAGATGATAGCATAGAGATATAAAATTTCAGAACCCTTGCCTACCCTCTCTTTTTCAGCTGAGACCTGGAGTACCTAAACATCGGATGGGCACCCCAAAACTAAATATGCTTGGCAATATGGGTACTTCTATACTTCTGCCTAGCAAGTTAGAAGCCTATAGATCAAAGGTATAAATAACTACATTGTGAGTCATCTGAATTGCTCTCATCCTCACATATTGCTGTGATTTAATTGTTGTTGAATAGAACAGAAAATTGATGCTCTTTCAGCAGTTACCATGGTTACTCATGCTACAGATCTAGATGCACATTCTAATGACTGCTTTGTCTCACTGTTTATGGAAATAAAATATAAACCCATAGAAAGTGCATTTTCAAAATGGCAAAGAATGCAAGTGTTAGGATATACAAACAGAACAGATGGCTTTATTGTCATGGTAACATGGCTATCTGGAGGGCTCCTTCAGTGCTGGAGTAGACAATTAGTCAAATATTGGATTGCCTGTGGAAAAACCACAGACAATAGCCTGCATTTCTTAATCTCACTTGAAATGGAAAATTATTTGTATGGATGTATTTTATATTATTACCAATATCCCACTTTTACTTATTTTGGATGCTTCCAGAAACAACACCTTTGTTGTACAACACCATTATGGGTCCTATTTATTTCCTTTATACTAGTGTACTGATTTTATTTGAAATCATCTTAGATTTTCTCACATCAATATTCTAAACATCTTTTTGATATAGCTATCAGAATCACCCATCTGGAAGGGCAGCCACTATTCATTACTCAGCATCAGGTTTGTAGAACTGTATTCCATGCTGCTAAACTATAAAGTTTAATTTGGATTTATTTCATTGCTGTCTGCCCATCATCTTGGCCACTTTGGATTTGTTTCATTAGCTAACAACATTTATTCACTATGTTTTCTACAACAGGAGTTGGCAACAAACCAATTTAGTATACAACCACCATAATGTAGGAACTTGCAATTCTGTTGAGGTAATTCCCCGTTAGGAGAATGAGTGCAGACAGGGAGATGTAGTGAGAGTTGTAAGGAATAACACACAACCAGCATACAGATACACTGAATAGTAAAATGTAGGTTTTATTTCCAGTAAATTGGTTAAGCAAAGTCCAACAGTCAGTTTTCAGTCCAGGGATAATCCAATAACAAAGTCCAGTATCATAAACAGTTCAGTAAAAGACTCACATCAAATCCAAGAATTATGATCAGCAACAGTCAATAGGGAAATGCAGGAACGGCTACACTCTCAACAACAGGAGAACAGAACAACCCAGGTTTCTGGCTCCATCTTATGGCCGTTTGAGGAACCACACCCAATTACAATTTTAGCATTCCCTTAAAGAAACAGTATTAAAATGTCTATCCTGATTTATATATTTTCCAACCCAACTGTTAGGTGACTTACATTCCTAACAAATTCAAAAAAATTAAAATAAAACATTTGCATCATAAAAAATTTGCCAACATGTCATAATCAGAAATAGGCAGGGGTGGGATTCTACCAGTTTGCACCTATTCACTAGAACTGGTTGTTAACATTCTAAGCAGTTCTGAGAACTAGTTGTTAGAAAAAATTACTGGCCTAATCCTGTAAGGAAGGCAGGAAGGAAAGATTCTGGTGTTGCTTACAGAAACTGCCTCTCCGTTAACCCTTATTACATTCTTGGCAGGACTAGACTTCCTATCTCAGGAACTTCTCTGGAGTTATTTTTCCCCTCCTTTGCTGGTACTTTGCTTGTGTGAAGTGACCATTGAAAAAAGTGACTTATGACCGTTTTTGACACTTACAACTGTTGCAGCATCCCCACAGTCACAAGAGGCCAGGGAGGAGATGTGTGCCTCGATGTGAGTGATGTTGAGTTGGCCATGCCCAGCCAATAACATGACCACCAAGCCATGTCTACCCAGTCACATGACCACCAAGCCACACCCACCAACTAAGCCATGGCCACCAACTAAGCCATGCCCACAGAACCAGAGGTTAAAAACTGTGAATCCCACCCCTGGAAATAGGGTTATGGTTTATTCAGTGTTCTATTTAGAATGTAATACACAATATTTTATACACCTGTTTCATTAGGTACAAAATAATAGACATTAATAACTGTGGCTGAATCAATGTTTCATGCTGTGGAAGCAATCTTCCAAAAGATTGTTCCCAGAAAGCTATCTTATTCAGTAAAAGTGATTTTTTTTCAAGTTTATTTGCTTTATTAGTATAATATATAAAAGTTCCATTTCAATCAAAGTGTGTTGTCTGGGTACAATTGTTTTTAGGTGATTGTAATCAGGGTGTTTACAATAACATTCATCACAATCAGAGGTGGTATTTTGACCAGTTCTGGAGAACCAGTAGCAGAAATTTTGAGGAGTTCAGAGAACTAGCAAATATCACTTCTGACTGGCCCCACCCCCATCTATTCTCTGCCTCCCGAGTCCCAGCTGATCGGCTGGGTCTTCTTTGGTTGCCCTGCACAGAATGGAGCTAGAAAGAAGGTTAATGGGGTGGGGAGGGAATGGGGATTTTGCAGTAACCTTCCCCTGCCATGCCCACAAAGCCACATCCACGAAGCCATGCCCACAGTACCAGTAGTAAAAAAAAATTGAATCCCATCACTGATCACAATAACATTAATTCTGTAATAACAATAATACCTAGCTTGTCCTTTTTAACAGATTTCCATTTTAACATTTATCCTTTTTATGTCCCTACCTTTCTAACTTCTGTTTTTATTGTCTAACCATTAATGAAATAAGTCCAATGTCTAAAGTATTTAGTTTCTTCTTTGTTCTTAATAGTAAGCATTAGCTAGCCATTTCTGCACATTCTAGTATTTTCTTAATTACATTCTCATCTGTCAGCATCTCATCACATTTGAGCATATACAATTCTAGCTGCAGTTAGTACATGTAAAATCAAGTATATTGTCTTTTTTATATTTTTCTGGCAGAATGCCCAATAAAAACATTTCTGGTTTCATGTGTATGTGTTGTTTTATCATTTTTTCCAACCAGTTATGTATTTTTGTCTAGTATTTTTGGGCTTTGTACATGTCCACCATATATGGTAATATGAACCAGGTGTTTGATTACATTTCCAACATTTAGCAGATCTATCCTGATACATTTTTGCCAATCTTGGTGCAAAATGCCATCTATAGAACATTTTATATATTTTTTCTTTATATGCAGCTGACATAGTCAATTTAGCATTTCTATCCTACAATTTCTGCTATTTGTCTAATTCTATTGCATATCCAAAATTTTTAGCTCAAACAATCATTGTCTCCTTTACCTGCTCACTTTCAAGTTTAATATCTAATAAATAACAATATATTTTTTATCAATTTTTATCCATTCCAGTTAATATCTGGTCCAATTCTGTTAATTCTTTATTAAAACCATACATTTTAGCATCTTTCTCATATCAAGATTGTATCAGCCTTTGTGGCCACCATGCAATGTACATCCTTTGACTACTAAGTTCCTGCTTGGTTTTTAATTCCCCTTTTTCATTCAAAATATCTTTATATCTTACAATTTTTTCCATATTAATAACATTAGGATGTATCAATGCTTCCATTGTGAAAATCCAGACTAGTGTTTTCAAGTAATGTTGTTCTTTAATTTTTTTAATAATGTTTATTGAAAGTTTTTTAAAAAAAGAGAATATATTTTAAAAAAAGAGAAACATGTTCTCACACTTTTGCAACATTTTCATTTCTATTAGTGTCAATTAAAGTCATTTGTTACAAGTAAATCTATAACTTATTTCTTAAATCCTTACTTTTTGTTATGTTAACATTACAATTATAATACAATATTTATTTAATTATACTACTGTACATATATACATATATATACATTTGTCCTTATTTCCATTTTCCCTTGTTGTTTGTTTAATCAGTTTCACTAGACATCTTTACTTCCTTTTTATACAACAATTTGTACCATATATTCCAAATTGTAAAAAACTCCCCCTCTTCCTTATTTTTTAGTAACATGGTTAGTCTAACCATTTCTGCACATTGGTGGATTTTATTAGTTATTGACAGGTCCGTGGGTATCATTGTTGATTTCCAGTTTTGGGCAAAGATTATCCTTGCCGCTGTAATGTGATGTCAGATGCTGGTATTTTTTGTTCCATGTCGGTTCTGTCATTCCAAGTAGAAAGGTCTCTGGGTTGAATTTAATCTTTAGTTTTGTCATCTCTTCTAACCATGTCTGGTATCTTAGACCAGTATTTTTGGGCTTTAGGACATGTCCACCACATGTGAAAATACATTCCCTGGCTAAAGTTACACTTCCAACATTTGGGTGACATATTAGGGAACATCCTAGCAAGTCTTGCTGGTGGGAAGTGCCAGCGATAAAACATCTTATAAATATTTTCTTTATACGAGACTGATAACATTACTTTATAGTTAGTTCGCGAAATTCGTTCCCATTGTTCTAATTCAATATTGTGGCCACAATTTTTAGCCCATGTTATCATGCTCTCCTTAACCATTTCCTCTTCCATTCTGAATTTCAATAAACAGTTGTACATTTTGGTAATCATCTTTTTTTCACTTCCTTGTAAAATTTTGTCTAATTCCTGATCTGTATTATAAAATCCAAATTGTTCCTTGTCTTTTTTGTGTTTTGTTTGAATTTGAGCATACGGCCACCACCCAATTTCAATTCCCTGTGTTTTTAATTGTAACTGTTTTCAAGTTGCCTTCATCTGTTATTAGTTCTTTGTATTTTATTGTTCAGATCCATAACATTGGGATATACTAGTGCCTCCATTGAAGATAGCCAGAGAGGTATTTTCACATAATGGTTTCTTTTAATTCTTTCCCATATATATAGTATAACAAAGTGTCCCTTATCCAGTGTCTTTGAAAGTAACTATGGGTTTTATTTTTTCCATCCCAGAGAAACGCGTTGCCAGCCAATCTGTAAATCAAAGCCTTCTATTGTCAGTATTCTGTTTTAATGGTGGCTAGCCTTCCCATCCAAGAGAGTTGTAAATTTATCCATCTATCTAGATCTTTTTGTATCTAGTCTATCAACTTATCATAATTTTCAGCCTTTATTGTAGAGCATTTCGGTGTAAGCCAAATTCCTAAATATTTTACTTTTTTCATTGTTTGAACCCCTAATTCTTTTGTCAGTTCCTCATTTTGCTTTTTAGTACAGTTTTTGGTTATTATCTTAGTCTTTTCTCTGTTAATTTTGAGTCCTGCTACTTTACCGAATGCCTCTATCTCTTGCATTAATTTTTATTATTAATTTTTATAATTTTTTATAATTGTATTATCATTTAATTGTTGTTCTTTAATTTTAAGCCATACTGATAACAATGTATTTTGAACATAATGTCTTTGAAAATAATTATGTATCTTATGTCAGCTTTAAAATTCAGCTGCCACATTTTTTTTAAGAGAGTTGGAGGAGTTAAAAAGTTCAAGGTTATTCTGTATGTCGTATTAAGAAATTCCAGTGGCAGTTAATTGGTTCTCATGATTTATGAAGTGTAGAAGTGGGAGGAGAGAAGGGAGGAGAGAAGATGGATTCTGTATAACGCACGAAAATAATTTCACTTGGGAAATTGCCTTTGACATGCCAGGTCTGTTTCTAAATAAATCAATTGGAGAGAAATGTCTTGGAGTAATTGATATCATGGATACTTTCTGGATGCCTTACATGTATTTCCCAAGTCAAACTTTTATTTTTTGAAGGGGCTTGGCTGATACCCCAGAGTTCTTTTTCCTGAGATGAAGAATTATCAACAATCAGCTGAAGTTGGAGATATGTAGGGGGGAGAGTATGGGGGCCCTTCCTCTGGAACATTAATTGAATCTGTAAGCTTTTGTTTGGAGGAGATGATGGATGCTTTCAGAATGACAGTAGAGGAAAGAGTTTTGGTAACTATACTGAAGCGTTTCAACTCAAGAAGTTGTTATAACCCAGAGGTAACCCAGCTGGTTGAAGAGAAATCTTTCTCGAGCCCCAGGCAGATTGCTATTCTGTCTGATTGGAGGGAGGAGACTATACAGATGCCAGTTGGAGGAAGCCAGAAAGACACATCAACTGACAGATGTATGTTGCAGCCTCCAAGGCAATCCCCTCACTTTCCAGAGGGAATTTTGCCCCCTGCAGAGAGTATCCCTCCAGGGTGGGGATTTTTTCCAGGCCAGGGGTGGATTCAATGCCAATGGCAGCCAGCACTAACCAGCCCTGGTCTGAAGGGGGGTTGCCCAGACAACAGACAGCAGCCCTTCCCCTCCACCCGACTAGGAAACCAGGCCACACCCATCTTCCTCCTGGCCACCACAAATGCAGCCCCAACTGGCAGCGAGACCACAGGGACCCCTATTCCAGAGAGGCACCACCCAGCCAGGATACAGGGGGCTTACCCAGCCTAAATACGCCACCAGGCTGGTTCCTTTCATTCCAGTACAACCTGCAGGGGCCTGGCCTGTGCCACCTCCACAACCATGACCCAGGCTGGACCAAATACCCTTTAAGGCCATATTCAATGGCCGCTACGAACATTTCAATTACTTTCTCACTCAAATCCGATCCCATATAGAACAATTTGGAGATCAATAGGCCACAGAGCGTGATTTGGTTACGGCCATAACAAATGGGATGAATGAACTGGTGGCTCAACTACACAATCAACAAGCCACTGAATTATGTGATGTAAATGGATTTATTTAATTATTAAGACTCAGATTTGAAAATCCAGACAGGGTAGCAGAGAATGAAGAGAAGTTAATGGAAATGAGGCAAGGCAAGCGACTCTTGTCAGAATTTATTTGGGATTTTAGAAGGGTCGCAAGCCACCTCATAGATTGGCCTGAAAGAATGACTTTACACTATTTTAAAAGCACCATTGATCCAGAAGTAAAGAAGGCCTGTGAAATTAGGGGAATCCCAGAGACCTTACAATCGTGGTATGTCGCATCCCTCAGCTTAGATTGCAGCATCAACCCACACAGGAAACCCCTTACAGCAGCCCTGCCTAAGAGAATTGTGGCTAGGAGACCACCGACCGGATCAGCTGAACCTGCTCGTACAAAATCTACCAGGGTGCTGAAATGTTACCGATGTGGCCAAGCCAGCCATAGAGCAGCAGACTGTCTGGCCCCTGCTCCTGTACCACAAGCTCCACAGTCAAAGTCTAATCCAGCTGTTAGAGGTCGGAAGAATCAAGAAAGACCTCCGGCCGGGGTGGATTTGCCAAACACAGCTGGGAAAGCCCCCTCTGTGCAGAGGGGAGCAATAGACCACCAGACTGCCATCACATCCCCGAGAACCTGACCTGCGAAGATGACCCAATGGTGAGTGATCCATCATACCTTTTACAGTAAAGGTCAAGTTAGTTGTACCAAACACGGGGGAGGCCGGGGAATTAGAAGCTGTCATTGATACTGGGTGCTCTAGATGTCTTATCAGACTCCCCATCATTGAACAATTGGGCATAAAGACTAACCCGCTAAAATGCCCAATCAGATTTGAGCAAATGGATGGAACCTTAATTGGAGCCCACCAGCCACTCAGATGACTGAATTGATCAAGATGGAATTAGGGCCCCATCACAAACTCATATGCTTCATCGTGGCCCCCAAGATGTCAGAATCAATCATACTGGGACTTGCTTGGCTAGACAAATGGGCCCCAACAATCAAATGGGAGGATGGATTCAGAAAAATCCTCATTGGACCGGGACCATTGCCCCCTCTTCCACCCACTACAAAGCCACCAGTCAGATTAAACCCAGAGCCAGCATCCATGGCATCCCACCTTCTCCCAGATAACCCCCAGTACCCGACCAATACAAAGACTTGGCTGAAACATTCAGTGAAGAAGAGTGTAATGTCTAACCTCCCCATCGAACCACTGATTGTGCCATAGAATTAGAGCCCGGGGTGAAATTACCAAAACCAAAGATGTATTCCATGACGCCTGCTGAAATGACTGAATTAAGGAAATACATCGACAGCAATTTGGAACAAAGTTTTATTGAGCCTGCCAAATCAAGACTAGTTGCCCCCTGTGTTCAAGGAGAAGAAAGATGGTGGGTTGATATTGTGTGTTGACTTTAGAGGCATGAACGCCGTATGCAACAAAAGCATGTACCCTCTCCCCCTTAGGAAGGACTTATTGAACCACCTGTCGAAGGGCAAGATATTCACCAAGCTAGATCTCAGGGAAGCTTACTACCAGGTCTACATCAAAGAAGGAGATGAATGGAAAACTGCTTTTAACTGCCCTCTGGGTAGCTTCCAATTCAAAGTCATGCCTTTCAGACTTCAGGGGGCTCCTGCAGTGTTTATGCAGCTCATCAATGAGGTGCTACACCCACACCTTTACCGGGGGGGTCCTCGTGCACCTGGTGACATCCTTATCTTCAGCGAAACCATAGAAGAACACGTTCAATTGGTCTGACAAGTTATAGAAAAACTTCTAGCAGCCAAATTATATGTGAAATTTGCAAAATGTGAATTCCACAAAGAGTTATTGGACTACTTAGGCTACCGAATATCCAACTTTGGGATTGAAATGGACCCTGGAAAGGTGAAAGCGGTGCTGGACTGGAAACCCCCCAGAACTCGAAAACAACTTGGTGTGGGAGCGGTGGAGATCTAAGCCTTGGTCGACTCAGGGGCCACAGCCAATTTCATGGATGCTCATTTTGTAGAGCAGTGGTTCATTCCTCAGCAACAGGTGTCCCCACCAGTTATGGTAGAGACAATTGATGGTCGACCCCTTTGTTCTGGACCTGTGATTCCTGCAACCAAACCCCTTTGCATGCCTTTTGGGCAGCATGTGGAGAAAACCGTGTTCTATGTTACCACAGTGCCTCATTATCCAGTGCTGCTGGGTTTGGAGTGGTTACAGGCCCATAATCCACAGATTGTCTGGTCATCTGAAGCTGTGCAGTTCCTTGATAGGAAGTGTGCCAACCATTGCTTGCGCTCCTGTCAGGGAGTGTGGCTACGCCTGTGGACCTGAATCTACCTGCGGAGCTGGTGGTCTTTGCTGATGTGTTTGGGGAGAAGGAGGCGGATCATTTGCCTCTGCATCGGGTGTATGACTGTCCAATCAACTTGTTGCCCGATGCAAAATTTCCGGTGGGTTGGATATATTCCCTGTCGGAACCGGAGTTGGACGCGTTGTGGAATTTTATTGACAAGAACCTCCAGAAAGGGTTTATCCAGCCTTCTACCTCCCCATTGGCTGCATCAGTGCTTTCTGTAAAAAAGAAATCTGGGGAGCTACGTTTGTGTTGTGATTACCGCAAGTTGAATGCAATCACAGTGAGTAATCGGTACCCGCTTCCCCTCATCCCTTAACTGATTGAGCAGCTTCGTCAAGCTAAGATCTTTATGAAGTTGGACTTGCATGGGGCCTACAATCTGGTTCGCATTTGTGCAGGGGACGAGTGGAAAACAGCTTTCTGGACGAGGTATGGGCATTTTGAGTATACCGTGATGCCTTTTGGATTAACCAATGCCCCAGCTGTGTTCATGCATTTCATGCACGATGTTTTCCATGATTTGTTGGATCAATTTGTGGTCATTTATTTAGATGACATTTTAATTTACTCAGACTCCCTGCAGGAACATTGGCAACATGTGCAGCTGGTGGTGCAATGTTTGCATGATAACCACCTGTTTGCTAAATGTGAGAAGTGTCAGTTTGCACAAACCACAATTGATTTCTTGGGACATCGTATTTCACCTGCTGGGGTGGAAATGGACCTGGAAAAAATACAATCGTTGCAGGAGTGGGAACCTCCACAGCGGGTTAAAGATGTGCAACAACTGTTGGGGTTAGCGAACTACTACCACACATTTATTCCCCGCTTTGCTGCCTTGACTGCTCCCCTTTCTAATCTGCTCAAGACGGGGAGAAGTTCCATTGGGGTGTTGAGGAGCAGGCAGCTTTCAAGGCGTTGAAAGTCACCTTTGCTTCTGAGCCTATCCTCAAACACTCTGATCCAGGCCAGCCATTTGTGGTGGAAACAGATGCTTCTGATGTGGCTGTTGGTGCAATGCTCCTCTAGGCCTATGCTCCCACAGGCACCTTGTTTCCATGTGCTTATTATTCCAGGAAGTTGTCGGCTCCAGAGCGCAACTATACGATTTGGGACAAGGAGCTATTGGAGGTTAAGGTCGCTTTTGAGACATGGCAGCACCACCTGGATGGGGCTCATCACCAAATTGAGGTTCGGACGGATCACTGCAATTTGGAACACCTATGTACAGCTCGGACATTGAACCAATGTCAGGTGAGATGGTCCTTATTCTTTGCTTGATTTGATTTCTGGGTGACCTATGTTCTGAGTGGAGGGAATCAACGTGCCGACGCCCTATCTTGGAAGCCTGAGTATACCTGAAGGGAGGATAAAATCTTGCCCCAGACGGTGATTCCATTGGAGCAGTTTGCGGCCACTGAGGAACGTGTGGACCTCTGAGTGAGGATTCAGGAGGTGCAGTGGCAGGACCCATTTGTGGCAGCTCGATGTCGAGAATTAGATGAGAATGGGAAACAAGAGACTCCTTGGGCATATATTGGGGACCTGTTGTGGTTCCATGATCACATTTACGTGCCTGGAGGTCCTCTTCATGGCCTTATCCTATGTCAATGTCATGATAGTCTGGTGGCTGGACACTTTGGGGTGTTCAAAACACTGCACCTCATTTCTAGGACATTTTGGTGGCCGAGACTTAAACATGATGTGTCAGGATATGTGGTGTCCTGTGGGATCTATCGCCAAGCCAAGTATGCTCCTGGTGTGCCCGCTGGTCTCTTGCAGCCCTTGCCCATGCCAGAACGACTATGGGGGGCAGTTTCATTGGATTTCATCATTGAGTTACCACCATCGAATGGTGCCACAACCATTTTGGTGGTGGTGGATATGGCCCACTTTATTCTGTGTGCAGGTCTTCCATTGGCCAAGATAATGGCTCAATTGTTTATCTCCCATGTTTTCCGGTTGCATGGATTACCAGACATCATAATATCAGATCGTGGGGTACAATTTACAGCATGCTTCTGGCAGACCCTACTCATGAAACTGCAGGTTCAGGCGTGTCTGTCATCTGCTCATCACCCCAAAACTGATGGAGGGACAGAGTGAGTGAATGCTATTTTAGAGCAGTACCTTCGCTGTTTCAGCAATACTCAACAAGACAATTGGGTGGAAGTGCTGCAGGTGGCAGAATTCGCTTATAACAATGCTCAACATGCATCCACCCGCATGTCCCCTTTCTTTGCTAACTATGGGTTTCATCCATGACTTTTCCCTTTAGCCCTGTCTGATTCCCCAGTTCCAGCAGTGGATACATTCTTGCAGGAGTTAAAAGCCGTGCACCACGTGGTCCTCGATCAACTAGAGAGAGCCAAGGAGGACTATAAACAGTTTGCAGACTGACATCATCGCGATGTTCCGCCTTTAGTGGTAGGCGATCGGGTTTGGCTCTCTACTCGATCCTTACCAACGACACGACCATCGAAAAAGCTCGATCACCATTACTTGGGACCTTTTCCAGTTGAGGCAGTGATCAATCCTGTGACTTATCACCTCTCCCTGCCACAGACCATGCGTATCCATCCTGTTTTTCATCATTCCCTGTTAGTCCCTGCCTTGGCCAACAGTCCGCATAGATTGGCTCCATCACAGCTGGCCCCAGTAGTCCCTCTGGGGGAGGAGGAGTACGAAGTGGATAGCATCCGAGATTCATGCCAGTTGCAGGGTCAATTTCAGTATCTGGTGGCATGGAAAGGTTATGGACCAGAGGACTTCACCTGGGTCAATGCCACTGATGTTCATGCTCCTCGTTTGGTCCAGGACTTTCATACTCGGTTTCCTCAACGTCCTCATCCGCCTGGTCCCAGGGGAGGGGGCCATGCGGGGGGGATAGTGTCATGCCCCTGGTGGAGACTGACTCTGAGGAAGAGGAGGAACAGCCAACAGGGAGTGGGAGTGTGGCTCCAAATGTGGTGGAGGAGGCTGGAGAAGGGCAGAGGCTGGCTGAGCAGTCAGAGGAGGATCCAGGCCCATCCTCTATCCATCCTAGGTCACACAGGGAGGAGAGGATCAGGAAAAAGTGAGGTCTACTCAAGAGGAGATTACCATGATCCTCCTCGTGGCTTGCAGGTGGGAGCTGTGTATATAAGTTAGCAACTGCGCAGTTAGAATTGCTGAAGTCAATTAGTGTTCACCTTGAAAGAGGCTTATCTTTGCTGGCATTCTTCCCATGGACTTTTCTCGGTTATTTTTCTGGAGTTTATGATAACTTATCTTGGCTTGCTTCGGAACTCTTGTCAATGTGGTTTGTTTTAGTTTTCTTTTTGCCTCATTATTTACTTTTGTGACTTTAAACTCTGCCTAATAAAACAGTGAAGTTAATTTGAAGGCCTTACCGGACTTTAATGTATGCTTTGGGTTTGGGGTTATTTTGAGAGACTACGGGTCATCACACTTCCAGAGTCAGTATAAATAGCAGAGGAGACAGTGAATATCCCTGCCTACTGCCTTTTTAATATCAAAGTTCTCCGTCATGTCTCCATTTACCATCACATTGGCTGATTGTTTGTGATATATTGTTTTAATCATATTAATAAATCTCTCCCCTAAGTCCATATATTTTAATTGTAATAGCATACATTGCCAATTAACATTATCAAATGCTTTCTGTGCATCCAAAAAAATCAGTGCCAGGATGTGTTTCATTCAACATTATCAAATGCTTTCTGTGCATCCAAAAAAATCAGTGCCAGGATGTGTTTCATAATACTCTAATGTATTCAAAATCATTCTCATATTGTTTATAATCTCTGTGGCAAGAATCCATTCTGATCTGGATGTATAAACTAATTCAAACCCCTTTTTAATCTCACTGCTATTGTTGAAGCATATATTTTATAATCTGCATTCAATAGAGATATTGGCCTATAGTGCTTTATCTGCATTAAATCTGAGTCATCTTTCAGTAAAAAAGTAATATTTGCTTCCATCCATGAGTTAGGTATTTTTGCTTCTAGTAGAACTTCATTAGAGAACCCAAGAATCAGCAGCTGCAGCTCTGAATTGATGATGTGGGTCATCTGATGGAGGCAGACCTGACAGAAGAGACAAGCTTCTCTGGCCTTCGTTGGCAACTGGGAGAGTGGCAGGCTGCTTTTGGGATTTCCTGAGGTTAATTGATAAGTGGGAGCTTGGAACTGTGAACTTCATGAGACATTGTAGACACAGCTGCTAAATTTCTAATGCAGCATAGCAGGCCTTTCTAGGTATTTTTTTTTCTGGCTACCTTCTGCAGTCTTTCTTCTGCGGTCCTGTGGGTGTTCTGTGGTTGGACCTGGGAGGACTGCCTGGGGGATCCTGGGGCTGGGGGGGGGAGCTGAATGAGAGTGTGTTGGTCCCTTTCCCCCAGGTGAGAACTGGTGGGGAGGAGTGGTTGCCTGCTTGGTGGTAAGAGTAACTGGGCAGGGTGCTGTTTATGCATTGAGTGGATGTATTCTGAGTGTGCTGGGAGATAAGGGGGGCTGGATGTGACCCCTCTGCAGCAATAAGGAAGGGGTGGTGTGAGTTTGAGGGTGCTGACAGCAAGTGCTATAGTGCCTGTAAAGCTCACCTTGCCCCCAACGGTCTTTCAGTGGTGGTAAGTTTTTTCCCCTCTTTTTTTAAGGAAGAGTGTTGGGGATGGTTCTATCTATCCAATGGTTTTATCAGGGAAGGCAGAGGAGGGTGTCCTATTTCAGTGGTGTTGGATAATGGGAGATACAGGAGACAAGGGGGGCAGGCATGGGGAATGTGACCTCGGTGTTTAGTACCAGTCTCATGTCATGCACCCTTGCACTCACCTCATTTTCCTGGTCACCAAATCTGTGGTGGCCCTGGTCTTAGACTGCTGCTTTTAAATGTAAGATCAGCCTGCAATAAGGCTAGCCTTATTGTTGATTTGATCCTTGAAGAGAAGTCTGATCTGGCTTATATAACTGAGACCTGGCTGGGCCCAGAGGGAGGCGTTCCCCTTGTAGAAATGTGTTCAGTGGGTTATCGAGCATGGCACCAGTCTAGACCTCAGGGCCGGGGAGGAGGTGTGGCTGCTGTTATCAGAGAATCTCTAGTAGCCTCCAGAGGCACTGTTCCACAAATACCCAGCTGTGAGACCCTTTTTCTTAGGATGGGCTCAAGGAATCAGGTGGGATTGCTGCTGCTGTACCAGCCTCCCTGCTACATGGCAGATTTCCTACCTGGGCTCCAGGACTTCATCTCAGGGCTGGTGGTGGAATTTCCCAAGCTTATAGTTCTGGGGGATTTCAACCTGCCTTCTCTGGGGGTGGGGTGGAGTTAGTCCAAGATTTCATGGAAACTATAACTTCCATGGGCCTGTCCCAGATCATCCCAGAGCCTGACTAGTAATAGTAGTCACACACCCAATTTGATGTTCTTGTCGGAGCAGTGTATATATGACCTGGAATTGGTGGACCTGTCCTTGGCCCCCTTTGTCATGGTCGGATCACAGTCTGGTGGCAATGAGTTTCTCAAAAGCTGCACCCCCCCCCGCAGGGAGGCAGGACTTATTAGATCTGTCCCCATTGACTAATGGACCCGGATGGGTTCCAGAAAGAGCTAGGGGTTATAACTGCAGATGTACTGTGCAGTTCAGCCAAGTTCTTAGTCACTGTTTGGAATAGGAAAATGACTGAGGCTCTGGATAGGATTGCACCTTTGCGACCTCTCCTCACCCATAGACCTCTCTGTGCCCCATGGTATACAGAGGAACTGAGCAGGATGAAATGCATGAGGAGATGTTGGCAGAAGACAGGAGATTAACTTGATTGAACACAGGTAAGAGCTGCTACTAGGGCCTACCTCGTGGCAATTCATGCAGCGAAGTGTAAATACTTCTCCACAGTAATTGTGTCTGCAGATAATTGCCCAGTGACCCTCTTTAAGGTGAGCCATCTCCTCCTGGGGAAGGAGAAGATTGAGATCCACTTGAAGGGGCACACTGCGGAATTTGCAGATTTTCTGGAAGACAAAATCACTTGACTTTGTTCCCAGTTAGATGCTGGTCCAGTGGAAGCTCTTGAGGAAGGTTCTTGCCCTGTTATCTGGGAATGGTTTAACCTTGTTGCTCCTGAGGAAGTGCACAGGATCCTAGGGAGTAGGCACACAAGCACCTGTGTTTTCGACCCACGTCCCTCCTGGCTTGTGAAAGCTTCCCAGGAGGTGACAGATGGGTGGACTCTGCCAGTGATTAATGCTTCCCTACAGGAGGGGACAGCACTTTAAGGAGGCTGTGGTCCACCCTCTTCTTAAGAAGCCATCGCTGGACCCCAAATGGATAATTTCCGACTCGTCTCCAATCTTCCCTTTTTGGGAAAGGTTGTTGAGAAGGTGGTCACGCAGCAATTCCAGAGGTTTCTGGATGAAACGGATTATCTCAACCCCTACCAGTCAGGATTCAGGCCTGGATTTGGGACAGAAATGGCATTGGTCACACTTTTGGATGATCTCTGGCAGGAATGGGATGGGGGTAGTGCATCTATCCTTGCTCTACTTGACCTCTCAGTGGTTTTCAATACCATTGATCATGAGATTCTCCTGGGGTGGCTTCAAGGGATGGGAGTGGGAGAGGCCTTGTGTTGTCCTGGTTCACTTCCCTCCTCTGAGGCCACTCTCAGTCAGTGTTGATAGGAGGGGAGAGATCCAGCCCTCGCCCACTGCTTTATGGGGTTTCATAGGGTTCGGTACTGTCTCTGCACATCTTGAACATTTATATGAAGCTGCTGGGTGAGATCATCCATCACCATGGACTGAGGTATCACTGATATGCTGATGATACTCAGCTGTATGTCTCAGTCTATGGTGAATTAAATGTTGCTGTGTCTTCCCTCTTGCAGTGCCTGCAGGCTGTTAGGGGCTGGATGAGGAGCAACAGGTTGAAACTAAACCCTTGCAAGACTGAGTGGCTCTGGGTTTGGAGTTTGTTGGCTCAGGAAGAATTGCCACCTTTGGTCTTGGATGTGGTGATATTACCCCAAACAGACCCTGTGTGTAATCTAGGGGTTTTCCTGGACTCACGACTCCTGCTTGAAGAGCAGGTGGCAGTCGTGGCCAGGAGGGCTTCTGTGCAACTGCAGGTTGTGTGCCAATTATGCCCTTTCCTGGACCAATGGTCCCTACTCACAGTGACTCATGCCCTAGTCACTTCCTGTCTTGATTATTGCAATATGCTCTACATGGGGCTGCCCTTGAAGAACATCCGGAAGCTCCAGTTGGTGCAAAATGCAGCAGCCCACATGGTTTTGTGCAGACCCCGGTGTGCACGTTTCACCTTTCCTCCGAGAGCTGCATTGGTTGCCGATTTGCTTCCAGATACAATTCAAGGTGCAAACCTTTAAAGCTGTTCATGGTTTGGGACCAGGTTATCTGAGAGAACATCTCTTGCCGTCACATCTACCCAACCCATTAGAGCGGGGAGGCAGGGAATGCTGCGGGTTCCATTCCTGAAGGAGATACACCTGGTGGGACCCAGAAGAAGGGCCTTCTGTGGGATGGCTCTCTCTCTCTGAAACATCAATCCCCCGAAGATTAGAATGGCCCCCTCTCTAATACTCTTCTGGAAGGCACTGAAAACCTGGTTCTGTCAGTGAGCTGGGGAACCCAGAGTGGGATGGAGCCCATCAAATGGCTTGTGTGATCTGCAGTGGTCAGGGTGAAGGGGGGAGTTAGGGGGTGATTTTTTAATATATTTTTTTCCAGATTTTTTTCTATTGTACTTTATTAATTTATTTGATTCTTTTTAAAGTTTTCATTGTTTTTTTTATTTTAAATATGATTTTCTTTTAAGTCCAGGTTTTATAGTCTCTAACAGCTTTCCTGATTGGCCAGTATTGTACTGAGGTCCCAATCAAACTTCTTACTTTTAAACTTTTTTTCACTCACTTAAAGTTAAAAAAAATCCCTCTTCTTTCCGATTTAAAATGGCTCTCCGGCTTAGCCACCACTTTCCTTGTGGGTGGAAAAACAAAACCACCTCCTCTTTTTTTGGTCCCACTCTCTCCCTAGCTAGTTTCCTGGGGGCTCGATCATCCATAGCAATTGGAAGTTAGAAATCTCTCACCCAGCTCATTCACACTGTTCCTCATTCTGCCACGCTTTCAAATCAGCTGTCCCATCTTTGATCAGGTATGCAATGGCTGTCCTTTTCTCCCTACTGAGAGCCTTTCCCTGGATCAATCAGGAAGTTTGCAGGCTTCCTGAGATTGATGGAGTGTGCTCTATTACTTCATTGCCCCTTTGAGGTGATTTAGGTCCATCCAAACTCCGGCAGTTCACATTTCAGTGTGATCCCCACGGAGCCCCATGGGATGTGTTGTATCACCATCACATCAGCCCTGCTACTCCCCAATTTTCTATGCTTTAAAAGGTCTTTAGCCCCCCCCCCCCTCAGTTCCTTTCAGGTCTAGGATTTTTCACTCTAAGATAGTTCACCATTTAAAAAAATAGTTCTAAGAGTCTCTTTTTGTGGATTTTCCTCTTTTTTTTCTTTAAAGTTAGGGTCTAAGTGAAAGGAATCTTCTCACCCAGGTCCAATCACTGTTCATCTGCACTGCTCCTGCACATTTCTTTGTTCCCTCAGCTGTCCCAGCTTTGCCTCCATGTCCTGCTTACCTTCTGGCTGGAGAAAAACTCCCAGGAACTGCCTTTGGCTGCAGAGAATCAAGTCCAGAACATGGTCAACAAAAATTGTAACTATAAGTCCAATCAAGGCAAAATGAGGTAATTGGTCCAGCAGGGCAGGAGCAAGAAGTCCAGAAGTGAAGGCATGGCAATAACTCAACAACGTTGGGAGGACTCAATAACTCAACACTGTTGGGAGGACACAATAACTCAACACCATTGGGAAGACTCAATAACTCAACATGGTTGGGAGGACACCAAGAACACAGATAACCAAAGTTAACATGTTTGCTCCAGCAGCTGCTGCACTCAGCATGCATCTCATTTAAACTCTCTTCCCAGCAGTGGCTAATGAAGGGAATCAGGGCCCTTTTCTCCCCCATAAGCCACACAACCCATGTTGCTCTCTTCCCGTTCTGCCCTATGATGAAAAGGGGGTTTGCCTGGGTCTTCCTCTGAACTCCCCCTCCTTTGTTCTATCTCTCCTCTGCTCTGCCCAGCCAGACTTTGCCCTTCCTGTTTCCTCCACAGCCAACAGAACCACACTCCCACTCCCTGTCAGCTGTTCATCTTCCTCCTCAGATTCAGACTCCAACAGGGTCATGACACTATCCCCCCCTGCAGGACCCCCTCCCCTGAGACCATGCGGATGGGGACGTTGCACAAACTGGGCATGGAAATCGTGGACCAGACAAGGGACAAGACATGTGCGGCATCGACCCAGGTGAAGTTCTCCAGTCCATAACCTTTCCATGCCACCAGACACTGAAACTGGCCCCACAACTGGTGTGAATCTCAGATGCTGTCCATTTCGTACTCTGCCTACCCATGAAGGGCCACTGAAGGACGGTGGTGGACTGTCAGCCGATACTGGGACTAACAAAGACCAATGAAAGACTGGATGAATCCACATGGTCCATGGCAGGGAGAAATGAAACACCACAGGATTGATCACCGCCTCAACTAGAAATGGTCCCAAGTAGCAGTGATTGAGGTTTTTCGATGGCTGCGTTGTCAGTAAGTACCAGGTAGAGAGCCAAACCCAATTGCCTACAGCTAGCCTGGCCTGGGTCTTCCTCTGAACTCCCTCTCCTTTGTTCCACCTCACCCCTGCTCTGCCCAGCCAGACTTTGCCCTTCCCCAGTTTCCTCCACAGCCAACAGAGCCATACTCCCACTCCCTGTTCATCTTCCTCGTCAGATTCAGACTCCAACAGGGGCATAACACCATTGCTGTAATCAGGGGGAAAGGAAAGGCCCAAGCACACTAGAATGGCTACCGAAATAGCACCCCAGGAGCCTGCCATCTCTAAGGAATAAGGACCTCATGGAAGTGTTTAGCGAGAAGGGATCCAATGTCCTGCCCCCTATCATTTCACGGACTATGCAATTGAGATCTTCCTTGGGTGAAGTCCCCTAAGCCTAAGATGTATGTAATGACCCCCAAGAAGATGGGGGAACTAAGAGATTTTGTTGATAAAAATCTAACCAAGGGTTTTATCCAGCCCGTGGCAGCCCCCATGCTGTTCACAGCAAAAAAAGATGGGTCATTGAGACTATGCATGGATTTCTGTGGAATCAATGGGGTCTACGTGGAAAACATGTACCTGCTCTCTCTCATGAAAGACATGTTGGGATACTTGTCCAAAGGAAAAATGCTAACTAAGCTGGATCTGAGGCATACTACCATGTGAAAATGAAAGAGGGGGACAAGTGGAAGACCACATTTAACTGCCCCTTGGGATGCTATCAATTTAGAGTGATGCCTTTCTGGCTGCAGGGAACACCAACCATGTTCATGCAACTGATAAATGCAGTGTTGCATGAGCATTTGTACAAAGGGGTCCTTGTGGATCTAGATGACATCTTAATTTACTCCGAGAGATGGAAGAGCATGTGAAACCATTGTGTCAGGTGCTTAGGAAACTCCTGGATGCTAAGCTGTATGCCAAACTGTCAAAATGTGAGTTTCATAAAACCAGTCTGGACTAATTAGGGTACCAGGTGTCATGTAAGAGAATAGAGATGGATCCAGGGAAGGTGAAAGTTATTTTGGAGTGGCAAGCCCCCTGAACCAGAAAGCCAATGCAGTTTCTTATGGGTTTATTGTTCATTTGTTCAGATCAGCTTGGAAATCAGAGTTGTTCATGACTGGGGGAGGTGGGTGAAGCCCAAGCCCAGCCAGCCACTAAACTGGACTATGGAATGCCAGGCAGCATTCAAGAAGCTCAAACGGCTTTTTGTGGCTGAGCCCGTCTTCAAACACCCAAACCCAGATGAACCATTTGTAATACAGGTATATGCTAGTGATCTGGCAGTGGGGCCTGCTCCAGAAGAATGCAGTGGAAAAATTGCAACCCTCTGCCTATACATTTCACAAACTAGATGAGAGAGATGTTGGGCAGTGTGGGAGAAAGAGGCTTTGTAGTTTTTGTCAACGTTCTGGGTAATACATCCAAAGAAATCAGAACTCTGAGGCAGGCAGGTCCCTCAAAGAATATGTTTATTAGATACATCATATTGGCACTGCTAGTGAAAGCCAACTCTGAACTTTCCAGTGCTAATAGCATAGTTAAAAAGAGCAACTGTTTCCCTCCCCAATTGTCCCAGGTCACGTTGTCCAATTAAAGCAGTCGGCAGGTTCCTCGGTCACTCCCCTCCTCCTTCAACTGCCACCTGTTGGGATGACCTTGGTTCCCATGGGAAAGCTCCTTGTTGTGCAGATGGTCTATCTCTCCTCCCTCCCTTAGAGTGTATGGCAACTATGAAGCAATTTTGAAGCAGCAAAAGATGGCTTTAGTCAGGTTTGATTCAGAGTTGACAGTCAGACCTTCCCCCTTAAATCAATAGAAGTTCCTGGAAACTGTAAGCATAGGAAACATTAGTTTACTCTCAACCACCCCTCCAGTCCCCAAGAGGTTCTTTTAGCTTCTGAGGGTGTCATGGAAATTTTTTGTTAACCAATCTGCTTTCACATCCTCATTTTTTACCCAGCAAATATCCTTTTCATTATACCAGATATTGTAGTTTTTCCTTATACAATCTGGTGTCTAAAATCTTTTTTTATTTTTTTACTTTATAATGGGTTTCTCCTTGCACTACAATTGGTTTCTTATGTTAGGGAAAGGCCCTAGAAATTTTGGCCCTAGCTTCCTGCAAGGCAGCTTTAGCTTCAAGTATTTGGTGGAAAGGTAAACTTTGTCCTTGATTCAGAATGGTGCTTGTAGGGATCTGTGCTTGTTTGCTTGGGCTTTGTGAGTTTTTGCAGCCTCGCTGAGAGAGACTTCAATTTTTCCACACTTTCCTTAGTGACTCCAACCATTCAGTAAGGGTCATGGAGGAGGATTGCTCTGGGGGAAGCTTAGGTGTGGGGACAAACTCCATTCCTGTGGTTATTTGGAATGGGGTGTGCCCAGTGTTGCTATGTACAGCATTATTGTACACTACCTCTGTGAAGGGCAGCAAGTCTGCCCTATTGGTTTGTTGGTAGTTGACATAGCACTTCAAATATTGTTCTATCATTGCATTAGTTTGTTCTACCCCCCCATTCGTGCTCGGATGAAAACTGAGCTAAGTCCTTGGGAGGACCCAATTAACTTAATGAATTCCCTCCAGAACTTAAATTGATCTCCTCGATCTGAGATGATTGTCTTCAGGATTCCATGCAGCCTGTAGATGTGTTTTATGAATAACTTAGCTAACTTATGGGCTGATGGGAGACTGGGTCAGGTTATGAAATGAGCTTGCTTAGAGGTCGATCGCTGTCCAGATGACAGGGTTTACCCCATTTTATTGGAGCTCCACTATTAAAACCATGGCGATTTCTTCCGATGCACGGAATGGGTTGGCCACTTATTGGAGGAATCCAAGAGGCTTTTCTGGCCACTTCTTCATAGTGGCACAAACTGCACAACTTTTGACATAGCTCTCAATGTTTTTCATCACCCCTGGTCACCAAAATTGCCTCCTTGCCAAGTGTAGGGTTTTTAGGAATCCAAAGTGTCCTGCTTGCTTTGCATTGTGACTTCTTTGGAGCACTTGAAGGTGAAGGGCACTAGAGACATACAGTTTAGATCCTTTTTAGGCTAGTCCCTCCCTGGAGATTAGTAGCTCTTTGTTGTCTGTGTACCAAGGATCGGACAGTTCAATTTTTAGGTTCTGGGTCAGGTCCCGTTTCTCCCCCCACACCCCATGGTTCATCGCTTTCACATTTGTTGTCTGATCATGGCTTGGATTGCTGTCTGGGGAGAAAGGAATCATGGCATGGATTACCTCCTCGTGCTTGCTGTTGCATGTGGCATTTATGACAAAGCATCTGCTAAGATACTTTTTTCCCCAGGATGTAATTCAGAGTGAAGTTTAAATGATTGAAGTATTGTGCCCATTGAACTTGCTTGGGTGAAAGTTTCCATAGGGTCCTAAGCATCTCCAGGTTTTTGTGATCAGTCCATACCTCAAAAGGTAATTTACTTGCTTCCAGGAAGTGGCACCACATTAGTAGAGCCCAATGAACTGCATAGGCTTCTTTCTCCCACTCTGCCCACCTCCTTTCAGCCTCAATAAGCTTTCGGGAGGTGGATGTGAATGACTGCAGATTCCCCTTCAGGTTTTTCTGAAGGACTGCAGCCATTGCCCATGTTGCTGGTATCTGATTGGATGACAAAAGGGTCCTCTGGGTCAGGGTGTTTGAGGACCAGTTCTTTAGCAAAGAGTCTTTTGAGTATCTTGAAGGCAAAGAGTCCTTTGAGTATCTTGAAGGCCTCTTGGCATTTTAGAGTCCAGTTTAGGGGTTGGCTTGGTCAGGGTTTTACTCCCCACTCCCATTTTCAGTAGCTCAATGATTGAGAGGGCTATTTCTGTGAAGGAGGGAATAAATTGCTGGTAGAAGTTTGCTTCCCCAGGAAGCTCTGGAGTTGTTTGTGGGTCCAAGGGGGTTGCCATTCCAGGAAAGCTCTGACTTTTCCCAGGCCCATTTCAACCCCTTCACTGGACATCTGATATCCTAAATAGTCCAGGCAGGTCTTGTAGAATTCACATTTGAATAGCTTGGCAAATAGGTTTGCTGCTAGAAGTTTTTTAAGAATTTGGCAAACCAATTTAACATGCTCCTCCATGGTCTCAGTGAAGATGAGGATGTCATCCAAAGACCTCTTTATATAGGTGCTCATGAAGCACATCAGTGATCAATTGCATGAACACTGCAGGGGCCCCTTGGAGGCTGGAAGGCATCACTTTAAATTGGAAGCTTTCTAGTGGGCAGTTGAAAGCTGTTTTGCACTCGTCCCCTTTTTAAATCTTACTTGGTAATATGCCTTGCACAGATCTAGCTTGGTAAATATTTTCCCCTTTGCCAGGTGGGCCAGTATGTCTTTCATTAAGGGGAGTGGGTACATATTTTGCATGCAGAAGCTGTTGATCCCTCTAAAATCGATGCATAATCTCATTGTCTCATCTTTTTTTTTCTTTGAACAGTACTGGTGCTACCATGTACGATTTTGCCAGTTGTATAAACCCTCTGGTCAAGTTCTTGTCAATATACTCCCTTAGTTCTTTCAGGAAGGTGTCAATATTCCCCATCTCTGGTGCATCCTCATCGTGGAGCTGGGTCACCCACTCCAACGCCTCGCCCTCTAGATTAGCAGTCACCATGTGAATCATCACTTTGTTGTTTGGGTAGGCTGGCACATGATCATCTAGGTGGGCCCACACCTGGTTCAGGAAGAATGTGAGCGTCTCTGGATCCCTGTTGAAAATAGCTTTCAGGGGAGGAGGAAGCACTGGCCAGAGAGGAGGCCACAGAATCCCATGTGGACATCAATGGGAACTCTACCCCAAACATCTGGCTGGAGATGGGGTGCCTGAGGTCCTCCTTGGCCCAGTACAGGTCTGCAATTGCTGGGGCCTCCTTCCAAGCCTCTGGTCATGCTACCGCTAGTGGGACTGCAAATAGGTAGCAACTATGAAGCAGCAAAAGATGGCTTCAGTCAGGTTTGATTCAGAGTTGACAGTTTGTTAGGCCCTGCTAATATGGAGGCAGTTCCTAGAAGGCAGCAAGGTCCCCTTTAAACTGTGGACAGATCTCAAAAACATGGAATCTCTGAGACCCCTGTAAACTCTTCCCAAAGCAAATACGATGGGCCCAATATTTCAACAATTTGACTTCGCAGTAAAGTATGTTCTGGGAGGAAAGAACTTCTTAGCAGATGTACTCTCCCAGATGCCCCAATACAAGAACATCCAAGAAGAGATAGTTAATTCTATTATAACCTCCAAGCAGCTAGTGAACCAAGTCCCTATGAGACGGCAGGTTTTGGCTGGACCCCCAGATGCGAGGGACCCCACTGAAGCTTGGTGACATCTAGAGCAACAGTTGAAAGAAGTGTTTCAAAAAAGATGCATGGTTTGAGACCCATCAGGGAGAGAAG
The DNA here is from genome assembly GCF_900518735.1 of Pseudonaja textilis. Next base: position 15,246,337 of record NW_020769329.1, read on the forward strand.
ACAATTAGAGGAGAACTGGCTTGGAAAGGAGGCAAATTGTATGTTTCTGACAGCTTGCAAATGCAAGTCTTGCAGTAAAGTCATGATGCCAAGCAACTGGCCACTTCAGTTTTCTAATGATTCTACACTTGGCCAGAAGGCAATTTTGGTGGCAGATGAAAAAGGACAGAGAGCGCTATATGGCAAGTTGGCCCACGTGCACTTCTATGCAATGGCAGCTGGACAACTACAGCAGGTGGCAGACCCAACCAGACTTTGGGAAGAAATAGCTATGAATTTTGTAGTGGAACTACCAGAAGATGGGGGGAACACTGTAATTTGGACTGTTGTGGATCTATTTTCCAAGCAGACTCACTTTGTGGTGTGTCCCAAACTCCCATCAGCCCAGAAACTGAACAAGATGTTCATGCAATACATCTATCAACTGCATGGAGTGCCCAGGAGCATCATCTTTGATTGAGAAGTGCAGTTCACAGCAAAGTTTTGGTGTGAATTTGTAAAACTGATAGGGTCTTCCCAGGGTCTTAACTCTGGGTTCCGTCTAATTTACAACAGGGCCATAGAACAAGCTAATGCAGTGGTAGAGCATTATGTTTATTGTTATGTTAACTATCAGCAATCCAACTGGGCTGAGCTCTTATCATTTGCAGAGACAGCATATTGAAAGTAACCACAGGAATGAAATTCATGCCTCTGTCAGAATAACTAAAGGAGCCTCCCTTCTCAGTTACTCTTATGGAGTGGCTAGACTCCCTAAAGGGGGCTTGGGGAAGTGTGAGGAAAGCCCTAGCAAAGCCAAGAGAAGGGCAGAAGCAACAAGCTGATAAAAAGAGGTCCACAAAGAGTTTTTTTGGGGGGAGTGTATTTATCTACAAAGTACCTGTGCTTAAGGTAACCATGTAGAAAGTTAGGTCCCAAGGTCCTTTTCCTATTGTGAAAATCATCAATCCAGTTACAGTGGAGTTACAGCTACCCAAAATACTAGGAAAAGTAAACCTGGTGTTCCATTATAGTTTGTTAAAACCTGCTCAGGGATTTCAGTTGAGACTGGTGGGTAAAGAAACCCCAGGCCTGATCATAGTGGGGGCAGAACAACTCTATGAAATAAAAAGGATCTTAGATTCTAGATATTTCAAGGGAAATTTGCAGTACCTAATGCAGTAGAATCTGATATCCAATATCTGAGGCAGAATGGGTCAAAGCCCACAATGTTAAGGCAGATCAGTTAGTGAGCAAATTCAATTCTCAGAAACCAGGGAAGCATGTCAAGGGGGGAGAGAATGAAAATGTGATGCTAATATGTGTTTAATGTTTTTCATGTATTTCCTTTTCTCAGGAGGGCCTGCATGTCAAGACTGAAAAATGTTTAATCTTCCTGTGACTATTACTGCTTTTCAACTTGTCAAAGAACTGGGGGGAGGGAAGGGTGAGATGGAACGTGGAAGCTACAATCTTCAACTGGGAGAGCCAAGGACACTTCTGCAGGTGTCTGTCAAGATATGGATTGTTATCAAAACAAAAGGCTGATTCCTAATTGAACAATGTGACTTGTTCCATGGGAGGGAGGGATGAAACTCATTTTTTAACTCTGCAGGATTGCATGGGAAAATTTAGAATTGGTTTTGCTTTCTTCAGTGCTGAAATGATGTACTCAATAAAGTTTTGCTTTTGGGATTTTAAAGTTCCTTAAAATGCCTGCTTTTATTGGGTCCATTAGTCGGATGGTTGACTGTGCTTACAAGCCACCAGTGTTTCTGGACACCAGTTCTCCTATCCCATGTAGAATCATAGAAGTATAGGATCTCCTATTTGAGAAGGAAGTTGGACTACAAGACCTCTAAGGTCCTTCTCAACTCTATTATTCTGTATTCTAAGTGTCAGGAGAAGAGAGGCTTCCAGACACCCCACCCCCGTTCTTACTGTTCTGCTTATTGATGTTTGGTTGGCATAAAGCAGACAGATCAACTCCACAAAGCATCCATACAAAGTCTTTTTTATTGGTTCATCAGGCATTCTGTCAACTCACATTTATGATGAGGTTCTTCTTAATGTCCAATCCTTCACATATCTGAATTGTGGTGTAGAAAGATAATAAAGTCTCATCCCCATAATGATTGAAGCGACTGCATGGTATGGTGGTTTCAGGCAAGAGTGAGGGAGCCTCCCCCAACCCAACAAGTGTCAATTTAGTGACCAATCCGGATTACAGATGTGACCACATGACATGGACTACATTTCCCAGGATGCCTTAACTACATTTACCATGATGCATTCCCTTAAGGGGACAGCTCTCAATTCCTAATTAACTATCCCAAATCCCATTAACTCTAAACTGTCGAGACAGCACACTTCCTGCCTGGAATTGTAAATTCCACTAAGTAAAGAGCAATTAACCAAGATAAACAGTAGAGAGTAATACTAACTGAATAGCAGACAACTATATAACTAAAATAAACAGCTATATAACTAAAGGAAACAGTAAACATTAATAAAGCATCAAACAAAGCAAAGCATGCAAAGTTTGAGGTTCAATCTTCAAGTTCAGGCTTTCTCTGCAGCAACACTAGGTCGGTAACCCATCAGGTGTAGAGCTTCTTGGTGCAAGTCTGCTGGTTACCTCTGGTGGCCTTTTAGGGTAAGACAATGGTGCCAATGGTGAAAGTCTGGTGGTCGCTTCTGGCGGCCTTTTAGGGTTGGAGCGGTATTCTTGCTTCCATGGTATCAAAGGCCATCGGGAAGCTGTTGGAAAGGGAGTTGCGGAAGCATATGCCCATGTAGAGCATCTTAATGGATGTCTGGTGGCTGCTGGCAGCTGTTTAGGGTGTCCTAGTGAAAATGTACTGGTCGCCGGCTGCCTTTTAGGATGGAACGGCATTCTTGTTTTCGAGGGTGCTAAAGGGCGTTGGATTGAATGGTGCTAAGGCATCTGCCTGGGTTGGGGCCTGCATCCGACCGACCTGACAATTCCTGAGATTCCCCAACCCAGGTCTGTCTTGAAGGCAAAGGGTGAGCATCTCGGGCCTCTAACTACTTCAATGTGCACTAAGGCATCAGGGGCATCGAATCCCAGCAAGAGCAAAATCTTGGCTGCAGGATCTAGGGCGGGAAATAGATGAGCCTTATGCTTCAGGTGAGGTATGTTGCTAGCTACCTCTGGTGTTGTGATGTGGCTGCGGTCATCTGGTATCCCGTTCCATTCCAACACGGGCAGCAGTAGGAACTGGGAACTTCCATCTAATGACTCGAAACAGAGTCCAGTAGCTTCCCTCCCCACCATGCGTCTTGGTGCGGTGCAGGTTGATATTGTGAAGTGCACTTCTTCCTTCTGAAATCAAAGAGGTCGAATGTGAGCAATCGCTCTGAGGATCCAGTATTACATACATCTTCACTGATTCTTTTGGGCATCCATCGGGTTAGACTTTGGCTAAGCAGATTTGGCTTTGGCTAACACAAGCGAGGGGCTGGTGTGCAATCGCACACCGCTATGCAATTGACACTCACCACTGGCTCTGGGTGTGCTTCTGTAGCATGTTGAGGCTCCTTGTTTGAAGGAGTGCTATGAGATGTCTGCAGTGGTGGATTGGTGTCTGGATGCAGCGTGGTCGGGTGCGTGTCACTTTTGCAGATATGACACTGCACTTTGACTGTGCAGTATTTGGGCGAGTATTTGGATTTGCAACACTTGTTGCAGAATTAGAGCTCTTTTATCAACTCTTTCCTTTTGGTCAGGGATTTCGCTGCAAACCCCTGGCACCTGTTCAGCGAATGTCGAGTGTGGTGCAAAGGACAAAACTAGCTTCTCTTTGGAGTTAGAGATCTAAATTGGGTTGTATCTGATGAGTCCTCTCCCGAACTGTTTATGGATGAGGAGTTGATCTCGGTTTTATGGACAACCATGAAGGGTTTTCCCCTTGCAGTGGGCATAGGGACTGTGGACAGTATATAGTTGCTGTTGTATCTTTTTTCATTGGGAGGATAAACAGCTCTGAGTCCACGGGCCCTGGAGGTGTTGCACGTTGTGGCCTGGTGGGCCATGTATTCTTCAAGAAGGGTAAAGGGTATATAGTTTTGGTGACCCTTGGCCATGAAGGCATCAGACAACTGGTGTCACTGTTCAATTAGCACCTGTGGGAGTTTTCAAACAATTTTGGTTTGCATGTTGACGTGATCAAGACAAGCGAGTCCCGGTAACCTGGGATTCCGTTGTGCCGCTTTCAGTTGTATAAGTATATTAGAGTGTTCTGCGACCAGGTGAGGCCTGTCAATAGGAATTTTAGGAAATCTGTTGAGGCTGTTCAAGAGCATTGATTCTACTACTATGGGAGCGCCATACAGTTCATCAAGTCGTTTCCATGCTAACCATAGGGCAGTGACTGGGTTGTCTAAGTGGGAGGCATAAAGTGCCTTCGTTGCTTTGGCAGACTGCGGCCCTAGCCATGCTATCAAGTGTACGAGTTCTTCATCAGATTTCAGACGTGCATCCGGAACAGTGCGTAGGAAAATTTTCTTCCGGAGGAGATATTTGCCACCTGGCTCATCAGAGAATTTGCATACCCCGTTGGCAGCCAAATCTAGCTGCCAAATCTAGCTCTCCCAATCGTCCCTCAAGTGTTCTTCCATGGGTTCAGTAAGCTTCTTATTCTTTCTGAGGTCGTAGGCTTCATGAGGTCCAGCTGCCTCTGGGTTTTGGGAACCAGGCTCCACATTTACATGTAGGGTGGGTGGAGGGTTTGAGTCCTCTGGTACTTCAGGGACATCTGTCATGGCTGAAGAAGTTGCCATGCTTCAAATTGAAAAAGATGAATTTTGGAAAATTTAGTACTTGAGCACATGGATGGCGCTGCACAATGTGAGAAGTGTTAATAAAGTATCCATTTTATGACTCAAATCTCATGTTGAAAGGGATGTCTTTGAAGTAAGGGAGTGCAGTACCAGGCATCAATTAAAATGTTGACTGATTTTGGAATGCCTTTGAAGCGCTGGGAATTATCACACTCTTTTGGAATGTCTTTGAAATGCCAGATTACGGGTAAGGAAGTGTCTGTTATGTGCTAGGTACCAAAAAGATAATAAAATGTAACTTGTATCCTGAAGATAGATTGTAAATCAAGCCATTTGCATACTGGTGGGGGTAGTTTTAGGGTATAAGAGTAAGAGCAAAAGCTATGCTTTTCGTTCCTCCCAGCTGCCGAGGGTGGAACCCATCTGCAGATGTATATCCAATAAAGCCTTTTTCCTTGGATCAACTTTGAATCCTGGTGGTTTTTCTTTAGCCACAATCTCACAATTTGGGGGCTCGTCCGGGATCCTCGACGGTGGTCGACTGGAAAGCGGGGACCAGGTAAGAGAGTGGCCACAACCTCCCATTGAGAGGCACCTCTCCCCGAATTCGGTCAGACCCCCGAGGTGACTGGGAATCCAGACGGTCCTTGGAAAAAGAACTGAGACGAAATGCCGGCTGAGAGTTTGTGAAATTGATCTGAATTGGGGACGCCCACACATCCTTTGACTGAAGAGAGTCCAGGAGTGATCAGATCAGGTAAACTTTGTTCCTTTCATTTGTAGCCCAAAAGAGAAGAGGTCCTTAAACTCTCTGGGAGAGTCCAGCGTCTGCTGGAGGACTGGGACTGGTGAGTCAAGGCTCTGGGAGTCTGGAAGAGTAGAGATGGGAAAGGGACAAAGCAAGGGTCTTGGAGACCAGGAAGAAGCCTGTCTGGGACAGGGAAAATCTGACAATGGCAGAAAATCAATTCCGGTAGATTCGCCCCTGGGACAACTTCTCCAGCAGTGGTTCTCCCCGAATCTAAAGGAATTCACCAAACGTCTCGAAAAGAAAAACATGATTTATCTTTGTCGAGACCGATGGCCAAAATACCCTTTGATTGATCCTAAATTTCCATATCACTGGAGTCCTGAGGGGGAAACCAGTACCTATTGGATGACCCAATTGCGAGACTATATTCTCCAACACAAAATGACCACCCAAATTGCATACATAGAGATATGGTTTCATGTGAAATTTGCAACAGAAGGGCAATGAAAGCGAGTTGGAAATCCTAACTTGAATAATGTACCAGCCAATGTTCCAGCAGCCCCGCCATTGCCGGTGGCACAACCCCCTCCTCAGCCGCCTTATCCGTGACTGAAAAAGGAATTAAAACAATTGGAGAAAGATATTGAGAATCTTCCATTCAGAGACAAACCTGAAATGGATGCATTTCCTCTTAGGGAAGTCCCTAATGGGATCAATGCTGCAGGCAATCCAGTGACAGTCTTTGTGGCTGTCCCCATAAAACCAGCCGAGTTGCGAGAATTGAAGAAGACTCTTCCAAAACTTCATGAAAATGCTCATGAGGTGGCCGAACAGTTAGAGCTATGGTTGGGTCTGAATGATTACACTTATCAGGAGTTGATGTACATTTTGGGACATCTATTCACTCCTGAGGAGTGGAATCTCATCTGGACCTCAGCCTGGAGAGCGTGGAATGAAAGAGTGAATGGGCAACAAGGGGCGGTGGCAGGAGTTTCAAAAATTACAAGATGTAGTCTTGCCCCCAAAAGCTCAAAATGTTCCTGGCCCTAGCTGAGACTATTGCCAAAGAATTGATGGTCAAGAACTGTTTTGTGTGTGGTGGAACCAACATGGGAGAGCAGTGGCCATGGGAGGCTCAAGAGGTTAATTATACCTATGTAGCAGAAAGCCAGGCCAATTATACCTTTAAGCAAAAGGGAGAAGAAATATGGGCTATTACTACTAACCTAGTAGGAAATGTATGTTACCAGAGGAACCAAACCACAGATCGAACCATCAATGTAGGGTCTCTGCGGTGTCTAGGGGTATGGGAGAACCAGGCTTGGTGGTCCGGAGGGAACATCTCTGAACCAGCAAGGTCCTTAGAAAGTGTAATTAAAATGGATTTTCTGAAAACACCCGAGGAACAGAAACCCTGGACAACCCCTGATGGGCTGTATTGGATTTGCGGCAGGTATGCGTATAATATCCTCCCTGCAAAGTGGTATGGGTCATGCATTCTGGGAGCAATAAGACCGAGTTTCTTTTTATTACCTCTCAAGCAATGGCAGGTATTAGGAGTGCCAGTGTACAAAGAAATAGGGAACATTAGAGAGAAACGAGGGACAAAGGACATTCATAAAGGGGTCTGGAAGGACGCTGAGTGGCCGCCGGAGAGAATAATTTATTATTATGGACCGGCCATGTGAGCGGAGGACGGGACTTATGGATATTGAACCCCAATTTACTTATTAAATCGCTTAATTCGCTTGCAAGCTGTAGTAGAAATAATCACAAATGAAACTATATTGGCTATGACGCATTTAGCTAAAGAAAGTGCACGCTCAAAAACATATATAATGCAAAATCGCTTAGCTCTGGATTATTTGCTTGCTAAGGAGGGAGGAGTGTGTGGGAAATTTAATCTAACAAACTGCTGCATCGAAATTGATGAGAGTGGAAAGGTGATCCAGGAGATAGCAGACCGAATGGTAAAAGTAGCCCATGTACCGGTCCAGACTTGGGAAGGATTCAATATGGGGAACCTGTTTGGATTCTGGTTTCCTAAGCTCCCAGGGTTACAAGCCATAGTAGCACTCATTGGTATCATTACAGCGGGATGTGTAATACTACCATGTGTTCTTCCTATATTCATCCGCATAATAACTAGCACTCTCTCCCTGATAGCCAAAAGGCAGGTTGTTGAACAAATGATGCTGTTAAGACAACAATATGACCCATTGGAGCACCTGGAGGAATCTCCTGAAGAAGGATGGAAGACAGCAGACTTGTTATTAACTGAGTTTGAGTCAAGGATGGAACAAGAAAAGGGGGGATTGTGAGAAGTGTTAATAAAGTATCCATTTTATGACTCAAATCTCATGTTGAAAGGGATGTCTTTGAAGTAAGGGAGTGCTGTACCAGGCATCAATTAAAATGTTGACTGATTTTGGAATGCCTTTGAAGCGCTGGGAATTATCACACTCTTTTGGAATGTCTTTGAAATGCCAGATAATGGGTAAGGAAGTGTCTGTTATGTGCTAAGTACCAAAAAGATAATAAAATGTAACTTGTATCCTGAAAGATAGATTGTAAATCAAGCCGTTTGCATAATGGGGGGTGGGGTAGTTTTAGGGTATAAGAGTAAGAGCAAAAGCTATGCTTTTCGTTCCTCCCAGCTGCCAAGGGTGGAACTCATCTGCAGATGTATATCCAATAAAGCCTTTTTCCTTGGATCAACTTTGAATCCTGGTGGTTTTTCTTTAGCCACAATCTCACAACAATATGGCTGCTTTTAGGGTGTGTTGCGTGCTTGCTACACAAATGGGTGCAATAGTAGGTGTTGTTGCTGAGTCTGAAGACGTGAGAGCAAAACACAGGGTTGCCCGTTAGTGTTGCTTGCTAGGTCAAGAAGACACTGTTGCTAAGTACAGGTTAGGCTGCACTGGAACCTTGCATTAAGTTGCTTAATGTTGCCACAATAATTTAAAAAAGGAATTTTCATTGTTTAAACACTGGTTAAATTTGGGAAACTTCCTATAGTTTTTATAAAAATTTGTAAACAAGTTCTTATAAAAATTGGCAGACAAGTCTTTGAATTCTCTGGGAAATTTCTCCTAGACCACCAAATGATGCTGTGGGATGCTTTGCTTAAGTCGGGGGGGGGGGGGTGAGCCCCAGAGGAATTTATTGTTTCCTCGCTGGAAGAGAAATTCCATCAATCAAATACAACACTCCAAAAGTTTGCATCCAGAGTTATACTGTTATTTTTTTTTTAGTAAAGATCGATAAACTCTAGGTTTTTTTGATCAAAAAAGAAATTGCTCTTTTGTTCATATAGCTGCTTGAATTAGCCTTGTGTCTTGGGGGAGGGGAATGGGCTTCTTTGCTTTGAAGACGGTTTGTCAGTAATGAATTACGACCCCCAATAAAACGGCCAGAGAAGCAAAGGGCTCCTTTTGGCTTTTGATGCAGCCAAGAGCTTAAGAAATGCAAAGCCTTTCACCTGGAATGAGCAGGGCAAAATTAATTTTCCTTTCTAGAAATACCAGCAAGATTTCTGAAACTTTCTCCTTGTGTTTGGAAAGGGTTTGTAATTGGATGAATACAGGGATAGATGAGGAATACCTGGCCCCTCCCTTTGTTTTGCAAATTGGTTCTTTCTGAGTTAGGAGTTGTAACTTGAGACACAGCACTTCTTTTGCTGAAAAGGGGGGTGAATTTACCCCTTCCTGCAGCCACAGATGCTAGGTTTGAGGAAAAAAGGAATAGCATGCACATTTACTCCTGGTTTCAAAATATCTTTACCTTTATCTTTCTACTTTATCTTTCTACTACTTCCAGGAATCAAGATTAAATTATCTTTCTACTGTTCTGCTTATTAATGTTTGGATGGCATAAAGCAGACAGATCAACTCCACAAAGCATCCACACAGTCTTTTTTATTGGTTCATCAGGCATCCTGTCAACTCACATTTATGATGAGGTTCTTCTTAATGTCCAATCCTTCGCATATCTGAATTGTGGTGTAGAAAGATAATAAAGTCTCAACCCCATGATAATTGGAGTGACTGCATCGTATGGTGGTTTCAGGCAAGAGTGAGGGTGCCTCCCCCAACCCAACAAGGGTCAATTTAGTGACCAATCCGGATTACAGATGTGACCACATGACATGGACTACATTTCCCAGGATGTCTTAACTACATTTACCATGATGCATTCCCTTAAGGGGACAGCTCTCAATTCCTAATTAACTATCCCAAATCCCATTAACTTTAAACTGTCTGGACAGCACACTCACCAAAAACTGCCCATCTAGTCCTGAGGGAAATGGGGGAAGCTGCCATTCCATATAATACATGGGGCAGAGAGTGGATCTTAAGTGATCACTCCATTGTGAACACTCTTCTGTCTATCAAAGAGTGAATTGTGACTAAAATGTGGTCAGCACACTTTTCTGCAGGCTCAGGGACTGGAGATTTTAACACTTCGGACTGGATGTGCTGTCTGAGAATAGTGTTTTCGAGTTAAATTAAATTAGCATTACTACGTGGAGAAAGTAACAGACCTGTTTCCTCTAAAACTAAACACATTAGTATGCGCAGCCTTCTCCGTCCATGTCTGTGGGTAGTGCAACCGCTGAAATGGCCAGCCGCAAGAATGGAAGACGGCTCCCAGGAAAGTGGATGAGGTAGGATCGAACTTGCTGCCAGAAGAGATTTAACTGTAAAACAGCATTGCACCCTTCCCTGAATTTCTCTGGGAACTCCGATGTCGTGGCGCTCTAGCGAGTTTGAAGTTATCTTCTTACTGTGGCCGATACTACATCAGTACTCTGAAAAAAAGAATAGCTCGGACCGATCTTCTTCCACTTTTCCTTTTTTCCCCTCTCCCTTTCCACAAAGATGCTTCTAAACAGAGCTACTTTCATCGCCTAATAGCTCCCCGCAGCGAACAGCAAACCTCAGGGCCTCGCTTTTACGGCGTCTGGACTGCTATCCACCGAGAGTGGCGACCAGACGCCTCTCCAGTCCCGACTCCGCCTGCTTCGCCAATAGATTCAACAGAAGGAGGAGAAAGCCCTCCCACCAGACTATCGGTTGCCGGCTTTTCCCCTTCGCCCGGCTTGCGCATGCCCCGGGAACGCGGTATCTTTTCTTCCCGGGGGGTCCCGCTGTACTTGGGACACCACCGGGAGAAAGCCCAGATCCCGCCTCCAACCAGGTTCCGCCCTGCTTCGGGATAGGCCGGAGGAGGAGGAGGCTAGTGCCGCCGCCGCCACGGCCGCCGTGCCCTTCAGTCCGTCGCCAGCTTGGCGCGCGGCTCGCCAGGTTCTAGGCGGCTTGCCAGGGGAACCGCTCGCTTTCCCTCGCCATGCCCGTGGGAGCCTCTCCCTCGGTCAGGTCTCGATACAACCTAGTGGACGACAGACACGACCTGCGCATCCCGCTGCATAACGACGACGCCTTCCAGCATGGCATCGGCTTCGAGGCCAAGGTAGGGGCCGGCTGGCCGAAGGGGCGCTATCTGATGGGCCCGGGGAAAGAGTGTTTAGCAGCCCCTGGGTCGCGTCCAAAGAACGGGGAGGACTAGAATTGGCCAGGAGAGGAAACGGGCCTTTAGGCGATTTGAATCTCGGCTCCATTAGTCTTTCGGAACTTCCTCCGCTCTGATGTTGTGGAGCAGTTTACGTCGTTCTTCCTTTAGTCGTTCTCGGATCGCGTTTGGATGTATCTTTGCGGTGTTCTTATACTCTATACCCGGATCCCGACGCCAAGTGTAAGAAAGGTTGAAATGGAGTCGGAGGCTTCGGCTTCCATCGCAGAACACCCTCGGGGAAAGAAAAAGCCGGTTCCTGCTGTCTAGGTCGGCTCCAGTGGTTGTCTTAACTACTGAGCTCCGCCTTTGCATATTTGCGCAGTTTGAAGTTCTTTTCGGGAGCGGGGGTGGTGTTAAACTGTTGTCGTTGCGGTACAAATGGTTTCTGAGGCTTGTTCTTCCGAGGGTAAGTCCGGAGATGGGATGAAGTTGCTTTGGAGAAGTCGATGGTTCTGCAAAAGACGCTTCCAAAGCATGATTCCTCAGTAGCTGAGTCTGCCTCATTGGCTTTTCTAGCCGTTCATTGGTTCACTTTCCACTTGCATTCTGGGAATTCAGTTTTCAGGTTAGATTACACCTGCAGGTACTTCCTCGTTTTATTCCGCTCAGATTTAATGCCTGAAGTTTCAAGAGCAGGCGCTTTTCACTGTTGTCTTTATTCAAGGACCCAGCTTCTCGGAGTTCTCTTTCCTAGCGATCCAAATAAATTATGCAGCAATTATACTGTGACTATTTTAGAACTTATAATTCAGGGTAGCTAAAGGGGCAATGGATCATTGCTTTTTATCTTACTGTACTTCTAACCTACAAATCCCATGGAAATCTTTCAGAGAACTGTCACTATGCAAGACTACTTTGGTCTCCCAATTAGGCACTTTTTAGATTGAAATTATACTCCAATCTAATTTAATACAGGACTTTTTTGTTTCCGGCATCAGTCCAGAATCAGAAAATGACTGGCATAATATATTCTACAAAGTTGTAATGAGGAGAAAATGAAGTAGCTTGAATGTATCTGTTTCTAATTAATATTTAATATAAGGAATCTAATGCAATGCAGTCTTAATTTCTGTGATGCTTATGCTGTCTGTTCATTGATTCTTTAAAAATGTAGAATTGAAGAGCCCCTAGGATCAAGTTTATTACAAAGAAAGCAAAACTCACTTAAAAGGCAAGTGTTTTTGGAAAACTGCACAATTGCTGGAAACATAGATGGGGAGGTGGCTTCCCAGTCTTCCCATCATGTATATTCTCAATTATCTATGCAAAATAGACAATCAGAAAGCTTAATGAAAAGAATACAAGACAGAAATAAGCAATTGATCCAGTGAAAGAGCTGAGTGTTGGGTATCAGGGACGGATGAATGAGCCAAGAAACACATATAGCAACCAAGCATTTGGATATAGGGATCATTGTGGAGACAACTGTTGTTAGGTATCCTGAAGAAAAAAAATTCTAATATTTTCCCTAGGCTCCTTAAAGGCCAGCTGCTTGCAGCAAGGGCATTTGGGGTCTGTGGAGCATTCATAACACAAACAAGCTGAGAATTGGTCTTTTCTTTAGACTTCGAAATTGTTTTGCTGTGTATCATCTATGCTAACTATTTTTCAGTTAATAAGAGCACTTTGAATTCTTGAATTAAAAGCAGGGCATATATAATATAAATTAAACTGCATACAAAATTATGTTGTCTTGCACTGATATTCTATTATACTCATCATTGAGTGTACCAGACATATCAGATGTCTCCTTGCAAGATTGTCTTTCTTTTAAAGTAAGATCTGGTTAGGTATCCAATAAGCTGTTCTATCCCTACAATCCTTTTTTTTTAAATTGTGGAGAATTCTGACATCATTGACCTGTTTTTAAAAGTGATGTTATTGTCCCTGCTTGATTCATTAGCTACTTATGTTCGACTTCAAACACAGAGAAGTCCCACCCTTAGGGACTGACAGGAATGAGTAACTATGTGCTACTTGCAAGATCCAGGTTCTTCTTCTACTATATTACATGTTATGTAGTTATTTATTTGGGCCAGATATGATGCCCCTGTAAATTGTGATCATAAGAGAGAGAAAAAAAAGTTGAGTTTGTCCCTGCACACTGTGGGAGAATTTCCCTTATGCAGTGGCACAGAATCTCATCCAGCCTAATGCTTCGTTTCAGTAAGTGGCAGATGTGAAGGCGGAAAGCATATCACAAAACATTAGATATCATTACTGCATGTGTGACTACTTTGATTCTATTAATGTTATATTTCAAAAAACTTGATCTACCAACCCATATACAAAAATCTTTATGGAACAGAGCTATTTTGTCATTGTTATTGGAAAAAGGAATCATAAATGGTTATTTTTGATTATGTCTTAAGGAAAATGCTATCCTTGGCATTTGGGCAATGATCTGTATGGTCTGATGTTTATTGATGAGTACATGCCACTTCATCCAGAGGAAAAAAATGAATATTTCTCATTCAGAGTCTTCACTTACAGGTGAAACTCGAAAAATTAGAATATCGTGCAAAAGTTCATTTATTTCAGTAATGCAACTTAAAAGGTGAAACTAATATATGAGATAGACTCATTACATGCAAAGCAAGATAATTTAAGCTGTGATGTGTCATAATTGTGATGATTATGGCTTACAGCCCATGAAAACCCCCAATCCACAATCTCAGAAAATTAGAATATTACATGCAATCAATAAAACAAGGATTGTACATAGAACAATATCGGACCTCTGAAAAGTATAAGCATGCATATGTACTCAGTACTTGGTTTGGGCCCCTTTTGCAGCAATTACTGCCTCAGTGCAGAGTGGCATGGAAGCTATCAGCCTGTGGCACTGCTGAGGTGTTATGGAAGACCAGGATGCTTCAATAGCAGCCTTCAGCTCTTCTGCATTGTTCGGTCTCATGTCTCTCATCTTTCTCTTGGCAATGCCCCATAGATTCTCTATGGGGTTCAGGTCAGGTGAGTTTGCTGGCCAATCAAGCACAGTAATCCCATGGTCATTGAACCAGGTTTTCGTGCTTTTGGCAGTGTGGGCAGGTGCCAAGTCCTGCTGGAAAATGAAGTCAGCATCCTCATAAAGCTCATCTGCGGAAGGAAGCATGAAGTGCTCCAAAATCTCCTGGTAGATGGCTGCGTTGATCCTGGACTTAATGAAGCACAGTGGACCAACACCAGCAGATGACATGGCTCCCCAAATCAACACACTCTGGAAACTTCACACTGGACTTCAAGCATCTTGCAGTGTATGCCTCTCCATTCTTCCTCCATACTCTGGGTCCTTGGTTTCCAAATGAGATGCAAAAGTTGCTGTCATCAGAAAAGAGGACTTTGGACGACTGAGCAACAGACTAGTTCTGTTTTTCTTTAGCCTAGGTAAGATGCTTCTGACATTGTTTGTTGTTCAGGAGCGTCTTGACAAGAGGATTACGACATTTGAAGCCCATTACCAAGATCCGTCTGTGTGGTGGCTCTTGATGCACTGACTCCAGCCTCAGTCCACTCCTTGTGAAAGTCCCCAACACTTTTGAATGGCCTTTTCCTGACAATCCTCTCCGGGCTGCAGTCATCCCTGCTGCTTGTGCACCTTTTCCCTTCCACATAACTTTCTATTAATGTGCTTTGATACAGCACTTTGGGAACAGCCAACTTCTTTTGCAATTACCTTTTGAGGCTTTCCCTCCTTATGGAGGGTGTCAATGATAGTTTTCTGCACAATTGTCAGCTCAGCAGTCTTTCCCATGATTGTGATTCCTACTGAACCAGACTGAGAGACCATTTAAAGGCACAGGAACCCTTTGCAGGTGTTATGGCTTAATTAGCTGATTAGAGTGGGACACTTTGAGCCTAGAATATTGAACCTTTTCACAATATTCTAATTTTCTGAGATTGTGGATTTGGGGTTTTCATGAGCTTGCCTGGGGTTTTCATGAGCTTGCCTGGGTAAAAGTTGCTCTTTTTTAAAAATAAAAAAATCAATATTTATACAGTATAAATATTTATAATATTTACATACAAACCATGCCCAGCCAGTCACATGACCACCAAGCCACACCCACAAATTAGGCCAAGCCCACAGAACCAGTTAGTGGTCCCTGGGATTTAAAATTATAAGATTGGTGGTCCCTGTGGTCCAAAAGGTTGGCGACCCCTGTCCTAGTGGATGATCATTTGAATATAAGCCAGCAATGTATAGCAGCAGCTAAAAAAGCCAATACAATCCTGTATATACAGAGGCATGAAGTCAAGCTCATATGAAGTATTAGTGCCACTTTACAAAACCCTAGTAAGACCACACCTGGAATACTGCAACCAATTCTGGTCACCATACTACAAAAAAGATGTTGAGACTGGAACAAGTTCCGAGAAGACCAACTAAGATGATCAAAGGCATGGAGACTAAAACATATGAAGAATGGCTACAGGTTTTGGGTCTGACTAGTCTAAAGAAAAGAAGAATTAGGGATGACACAATATTTGAGGGGCTACCCCAAAGAAGAGGGGGTCAGATTATTCTCCAAAGCACCAGAGGGCAGAACAAGAAACAATGGTTGGAAACTAATCAGAGAAGCAACCTGGAATTAAGGAGAAACTTCCTAACAGTGAGGACAATTAACTAGTGGGACATGCCTCCAGAAATCGTGGGTGCTCCATCACTGAATGTTTTTAAGAAGAGACTGGACAGTCACTTGTCTGAGATGGTAAAGGTTTTCCTGCATGAGAAGAGGGCTGGACTAAAAGTCCTCCAAGGTCCCTTCCAGTTCTATTCTATTCTAGTAGCCTCTCTTGTTATTCTAGTGTCAGCTAATTTCCGCTTTTTCTTTAGTTCATAGTTCATCTGGTTTTGAACTGATGAGCAATTAATTTTTATAGGTTACAACCAGTGGTGGAATTCACATATTTTTTAACTACCAGTTCTGTAGGCGTGGCTTGGTGGGTCTGGCAGGGGAAGGATACTGTAAAATATCCAGTTAGAGGTGGTATTGCCAGAACTACTCAAAATTTCTGCTACTGGTTCTCCAGAACTGGTCAGAACCTCTGGATAGAACTGTAACAAAAAGTACATAATAAAAATGCATGAGAAGGTAAAGAATGATCTGATGTCTAGAGTGTAGAAATGCTAGGAGAGGCCAAACGTAAAGAGAAAAGAATCAAATGACATATCAGTGGCAAAGGGATGACACGTGGACAAGAGGGCAGAGTTTATACAATAAGCAGAAGTTGAAGATATCTATAGGCTTATGAGAGCTTCTTGAAGACTAGTTGAGGATGACACATACACTCCATGTGTATGTACACTCCATATGTATACATATAAAAATAAAAATAGAAACACTCACACACATAAAATCAAAACTCAAGTTGACATTCCCCTGTTCTGATTCCATCTGGCTCTTTAAAATCTTTATCAACTAGAGAGTTATAAAACTAATTGTATTGTCTCCTGACCTCTATATATCAAATATTCCTTGATCCATATTATTTACCTCCTCCCACAACATCCCTATGTAGGATCTTAAGTCAGTCTGTGTTGAGGGTCTTGGCTTGATGAATAGTAACAATTCTTATAGCTGTATTTAAGTAATAGCATTTCTGTGAGTGTAACTTCATATTTCCTGCATTTACTGTATCCAAACTCAAGATATCTGAAATCCTGTAAGAAATTGATACAAGAAAGGAGTTTTATAACATTGTCATGCTGCTTTCTTTAGAAAAAGCATTCAGGAAATTATTGCTTGCCCTTTTGCAAGATTATTTTACATGTAGAACATTAGTTGTATTGAGTTATATGTCTCAGTAACCTTTGTATATGACTTCTAAATCTTAATCAAGGTATTCTAATAGAATAGATTCCCTCTATGTCCCAAGGGAGACTCTGTAAGGTAAACGTGTAGGGCATGGAACCCAGTTGATGGAGTAGTGAGGCTGTGAAGTAACAATAATGAGACAGCCCCCTTCCCTTCTCCAGTTCAGAATATTCTGAAAGCTTCCATTGAGAGCTTCCATTCTTACTACAACTTCTCATCAGACAACTACTACAACTTCTCATCAGGTAATGATAATCCAGTAGTGACATTTGGTTCTATAATTTAAAGGGATTTCTGTTTCTAAATTACAGGGAGGAAGATTCTGAATTAAACACTAGGAACTTAGAAGATGAGTGTTGCGTACTGAACCTGGCTGGCTAGGGAGGTTCTGAAATCATGTTAGTTTTTCCCAGAAAGGAGAAGGCAGGTGGAGAGCTTATATTCAAGATATAAAAATTGGTTGGAGAGCCTGATTTTCATCTTTTAAATATTCTGAACAGGTGGTTAGTTAGCAACTCACTTCCTCTTAAGTAATTATATAGCAGGCTTAACAGAAGGTTCTGTTTAGATATTAAAATTATGGTACAACCAAGTCAAGACTGTGTTTTCTTTTCTTTTTTCTTTTGGAAGTCACTGTTTTCCATGTGCCATACCTGTAAGTACATGTATAAGATAAGTTTTAGATGGAAGTGGAAATGTGTATTTGTGGAAATGTATATTTCTGAAAAGGTTGCTTTGTCTTTTATGAACCAAATAGTCAATTTGACAACTTGTTCCTTCAGATCATAACTGATTCTGCTTATTTTGTGTATATTTGTTCCCCTTGGTCATATGCAACTCCTTCAGAATAAACACTTTGTTTACTTTGCTTGAATGATTCAGTAGTCCCAAGGTTGGAAAAGAAAAGAACTGGCTTGCTCAGTGTCACAGGATAATCTGACTTATTTTCACCACTGAGTTTCTTCCTCCTTCCTCCTGCCTTTTTAGACAACATGCCATTTATCTCCAAAGTTATTATATTATAAACATTAGTGTAAGGATGCGGGAGGGAGGCAAAGGCAGTACCTTGTTTGGGTTGCAGCACTAGATTCCTGCTTTATATTTAGATTAATCACTATAATTTTTGTCCCATTCTTTCTTTTATAAAAAATTTTTTTTTAAGACAAACATATACAAACAAAACATAAAGCCATCTTCTATTTTATATACATACAGTGTGTCAGTTGGTTACAAATCTTTTGTGCTATCTTTTCTTTTTTTTTAAGCAAATTTTATTAATTTTACAAAACAATATAGAAACAAACAAAACATAAAATATAATGACATAAGAAATCTTTTTCTAAAAAAACCAATACAACATCTTATTTAAAGACAGAATTATTCCAAGTTATCACATTTCCATACAAACACAATTTAGCATATATATTTACCTTATCTGTTCATTCATATCTTATCCCGAACTTCTCTTTATTACTCCCTTTCCTTCTATTTATTCAAGTTATATCTCTTTAACTTTAGATTGTATACATTTTTTATATCCATCTGTCTTATACAATTTCGTTATTATCTTCCAATACAAAAACAGACAAAACATAAAACATAAAACATCTTTTCTGAAAGTTGCTTGATCCCGGGTTAAAACTCATCGTACAGACACCACTTCAAAAATCATGTTCCTTTTATATATCATTCCATATCTTATTACCGTTTTCCATTTTCTATATAGCTTCTTCCTTTTTTTAACTCTCTTAGTTTTATTCTACTTATCTCATCTCAGTTCAAATCATAATACTTATCATTCTTTGTCTGTTCTCAACTATCCATTCATCTTTTCTCTTTAAACAAAACCTCTCCTGTACACTGACGCCTTTAACTCTTTCCCCTAACCTAATAATACTTAATATCACACATAACTTGTATTGGGATTCTGTTTAGCACATCCTAAAGTTGCACAATATATTATATAGAGAGAAAAAGAAAAAAAAAGAACAACAATAACAAAGGAACAAATTTATAAATATATAATGTAGCTAGTACCCCTGTCAATACCATTTTAATCATACATATTAATACTCATTTATATCTTAAACATTTTATTCTAAAAACGCCTATAATAACAATCTTATGTACCTTACAGAATCCCTTTTTCAATTAGATTTACCCATTGTCTCTAAATAAATTTTGCTTCTTTAAATCTTGCTTCCCATCATTGAGACTTCTCACCCCTTCCTTTCTCCCTTGCTTATTCTTTTCCTTACCCTTTTTACCCCTTTGTCTCTCCACCTCCCTTTTCTTCTTCTGCTTTCCCCCTTTCTGTTGTTTCCTAACCTTATATCCACCTTTCAACTCATTTTTATCTTTTTTGGTTGTTTTTTTAGGTTTTAAAATCCCTTTTTTCTTTTCCTCTTTCTTTCCTCCCCAAATAGGATCACATGTTCATCAAAGATGGTTTCTTCTTTGTCCCAATTATCCTGCTGTGCAATCAATTCTCCATAAGAACGTACCGCCATTTCTAGAGATTGAAAAAGAATGCCCAAAGTATCTTTCCAGTCTTGTTCTTCCTTTTTATATTTTTTATATTCAGTTTTGGATTCATCCAAGGATAATGCCATTATAAAGAGGAAAAATTTTTCCCAAAACAACCACCCGAGTGTTTTTAAACAAAGAAAAAAAAGAAAGATTTCCTAAAAGATCCAAAGTCACCAAACAATCCAGATAAACTATTTCTTTTAGCACTTTTTCCCTTTTCCCATTTCTTTTTCTGGGGTTGCTATTAAGTCACAAAATTCCAATTGAAATATGTCTTTTTGAAGTCTTATTAATGTTCAAATGGCTCTTTAAAATTCTAGGCAGTCTGGTCCTTATTTTCAAATTCTACTTCAATTTTTTTTCCTCTCCCTTCCCACTCACAGCAAAAGAAAATTTTTTCTTTAAATATTTAGAAATCCATGTCCCTTTGGCATTAGCATAGTCTTTAGCATTTAGCATACCTTCAATGCGGGTTTTCCGATTTATCTCAAAGCTGTTCCGTTTGGAAGGAGAGTGAAAAGAAAAAAAGTTTTCCCTTTAATATCCATTCGCTGCTTACTCAGTCTGGGAACGATGTATCTTTAATAAGTATTAAATATCAGGAATCTTTCACTGTTCCTTTGTCCCGGTCAGCAAAGATCACTTTCACCTCTTCACAAGCTCCTCCAGCACTTTCTTTTTCCGGCTGAGCTCTTCTATGTGGCGGCCATTAGAGACCGCCACTCAGCTGCCTTCGGAGAGGGAGATTTAGCCGGCTAGGGAAGAGAGATGCGATGTCTCTTGTCCCTGCCAGAGGCCCCCAGTCTTCACCACCTTCTACAAAGTGGCTTAGCCTCGAAGCCAAATGGCTCGGGGCACTCAGGCAGTGAACACAGGCAGGGACCGCGCACAGTCGCGGATTCCTGCCTGCACTGAAGAGCCACAAACCGGAAAGCCTCTTGTGCTATCTTTTCATAGTCATTACAGTTTATATCAGGGGTGGGCAATTAATTTCTGTCGGGGGCCACATGGAAAATCAGATCTGCGTTTGAGGGCCAAACCAATTTTATAAAAGGCCATTATAAAGGGCCCATTATAAAATGCAGCAAATTATATATAAGAATATTATATGTATGTGTGTGTATGTATGTATGTATGTATGTATGTATGTTATATA
>NW_020769329.1:15271950-15322320 GCF_900518735.1 Pseudonaja textilis
GTTTATCTCACATATTTTGCCTGCCTGCCGTGCAGATTCTGCTAGGGTGTATCCCTAACACTGGTTATGGGCCCAGCTGCACAATCAGACTAACCAGGATATAACAGGCTTATATAAAGTGAGAATTAGTGTAGTTACACAATACTGTAAACAGACAGCTGTGTTTTATTAATTATAGTTTAATATCCAGAGAAAGATGGCACAAGTCAATTTACCAAGTTTGTCTCTAATATCCAAACTGGATGGAACAAACTATGTTTCATGGTCTATGAAATGTAGCCTACTTCTACGCAGAGAAGGTTTGTGGAGTATAATTCAAAACCCACCAGAGGTAGATTCTTGGGATCCGGATGATGAAGATGATGCCCAGAAAATACAAGAATATAAACTGAAGAATGAGCAAGCTCTCTGTATAATAGGACTGACACTCTGTGACCAGCAGCTTGTCCATATTTGTGGAGAAGAAACAGCTGCTAAGTGTTGGGAGAATTTAAAGAAGATTTATGTTTGAGACAGTGTAGGAGCACATATAAATCTTACACGGAAGCTGTTCAGAACACATCTTCAAAAGAATGGAGACATGTTGACTCATATAAACACTATGAAGAGGATTTTTCAGGAACTGCATGAAAAAGAACTTATCTTCACTGAACTACATCAGGTTTATATAATTTTGTCTTCATTAGATAAGAGCTATGATGACTATGTAACTTCGTTGGAAGTTCTGCCAAAAGATAACCTCACATTAACTGACATTACTGGCAGATTAATTGAAGAAGCCAGGAGAAGGCTTGAAAGGGATCAACTCAGAAGGGAACAACCACAAGAAGAGATATTACCTTCGTCAGCCTACACAATTAGAAAATGTTTTAATTGTGGAGGAAAAGGACATTTGGCTAGATTCTGCAAGAAAGTAAAATGCCACAATGTCAGCCAGAATGCAAAAAGGCATCAAAAGGATGAAAAATGCTTAGAGTTAGCCATGTATAGCAATGAAACTGTGAACAACAATAATTTTTGGGTTGTAGATAGTGGAGCATCTCACTGCATAACGAAAGATAAGAAAAGATTTATTAAGATGTCCATGAATTCACAGCAGATATCGTTAGCTAATGGCTGGAAAATTAAAGCAAAAGCTGAAGGTACTGCATATTGTTCTTGCATAAAAGAAAATGTAAAAATGTTATATGTACCACAACTTAAGTTTAATTTGCTTTCAGTTAGAGTTTTGATTAAACTAGGTTATGTAGTTACCTTTAGGGGAGAAAACTGCATAATAGAAAAGGAAGGTAAAAAAGTGACTGCAACTTTAAAAGGTGAATTGTATGTGTTACGTGATAATCAATTAGAGGTGGCTAACACAGTGTATAATAACGTTAAACCTCATGATGAATGCATACATTTGTTACATAGACGTTTAGGGCATATAAATTTTAAAATGCTCAAGCAAACAGTTGAACTGTCTAAGGGTATAAAACTGAAGCCTTGCAGTAAGTATTTGCACTGCAATGCTTGCAGTCAAGAAAAAAGCAAGGTAATACCAGCAAATAGAGTTAATGGATTTAAAACTAAAGAGCCTCTAGAGGTTGTATTTACTGATATTATAGGTCCTAAAAAACCAAGTGTGGGAGGTGCTCGTTATATATTAAGTATAATGGATCATTATTCTAGATATGGTTTCTGTTATTTAATGAAGAGTAAAACGGAAACATATCAGAATTTCTTTAATTGGTTGAAGTTTGCAGAAAGAAAAACTAAAAGGAAACTAGTAACTCTTGTAACTGATAATGGTACGGAATTTATAAATAATAAATTCCAAAATAGACTGAAGATGGCAGGTGTAGAACATAAAAAGTCTGCACCATATAGGCCACAACATAATTCCTTTATAGAAAGACGAGGCCAAACAATACAGGCAATGGCTCGTACTATGTTGTCGGATTCAGGATTACCTGAAAATTTGTGGGGAGAAGCAATAATGTGTGGTAATCATATATTGAATAATGTTGTTAACTCAACAACAGGTGAATTACCATTCACACGGTGGCATGGTAGAAAACCTGACCTAAGCTACATGGACACATTTGGAGCACCAGCATGGGTGCATATTCCTACACAACTGAGACATAAGGGGCAGCATAGGGCTAAAAGATTATTTTTTGTAGGTTACGAATCTAACCATAAATCTTACAGGTTCTGGGAAGAAGGTACATCTAGAGTTTACTGTAGTGCTAGTGCACAATTCCTTGAACATGTAGGATGGGAAAAACTGGAGCAAGATTCGAATAAAAATGTAATTATAGAAACCTACAAAAGACCAAACCAACATATCAGTAATAAGAAAAATCCAATTAAAGAGGAAGTAAAGGAAGACCAAATAGGACCAAAACAGGAAGAAATAAGTGAACAGGAAGAAATAGATAACCAGGATCAGGTAGAATATGAAAGTCCACCTGTAAGCCCTGTAATACCTAGACGTTCAACACGTGAAACTAGACCACCTGACAGGTACCAAGCAAGTGTAGTTTGCCAAGTTAGTAAAGTTCCAACTACTGTGGAAGAACTTAAAATGTATCCTGCAAAGGATCAAGAGAATTGGCATAGAGCAATGGAAAAAGAACTGAATTCATTAAAACAGATGGAAGTCTATGAGAATGTTAAATTACCTCCAGGTGAAAAGTCCATTGGATGCAAATGGATATTTAAATTAAAAACAGGTAAAAATGGGACTGTTACCCATAAGGCTAGGTTGGTAGCTCAAGGATTTAATCAAACTGCATGTGATTATGATGAAGTGTTTGCACCGAGTCTAAAAGCAACAACCTTGAGAGCAGCTTTAGTGTGGGCAGCTAAGAAAAACTATATCATAAATCACTTAGATGTAGAAACTGCTTATCTGCATGCGCCATTGCAGCACACTATATACCTAAAGAAACCTGTAGGGATTAAGGATGATAAAACTAATAATGACTGTTGGAAGCTGAAAAAGAGTATCTATGGATTAAAACAAATCTGGTTATGAATGGAACCAATATATTGTTAAGGAGTTAAACAATATAGGGTTTAAAGCAAGTTTAGCTGATCCATGTTTATTTAATAAAGAGACAAATGGAATAGTGTCGTTATTATTGTTGTTTACAGATGATATTGCTTTAATTACAAAAACTAATAATGAAGCTACTGAAATAATATCATTATTAGGTAAGAAGATAAAATTAAAGCAATTAGGAGAGATAAAACAGTATCTAGGATTGACAATAAATAAAACCAATGGTGGCTATAAGATATCTCAAGAGGATAAAATTTATCAATTACTAAAAACATAAGATGGAACTTTGTAAACCGGCAAAAACTCCAATGAGTCAGGAATTTGGCCGCACTGATGCTCAAAGTTCAAAATTCGATAAGACTATCTATCAGTCACTAATTGGTAGTTTATCGTATATTAGTAATTGGTCAAGGCCAGATATTGCCTATAGCGTTAATCAATTGGCTCGATTCAACGCTGAACCCGCTGAACGACACTGGCAAGCGGCAAAGCGTATCTTAAGATATCTTAAAAGGACAATGCACTATGCATTGTATTTGGAGCCAAAAGGTGATTTGATTTTAAGTGCATAAGCTGATGCAAGTTTTGCAACAGACATAAACACTAGGAAATCAACTTCAGGAATGGCTATACTATTGGGAAAAGCATTGATTGGTTGGAGGTCAATTAGACAGCAACATATAAGTATGTCCACAATGGAAGCAGAATTTTCATGTCTGTCTTTATTATGTACTGATTTAATTCTGTATAAACAGTTGTTACTGGATATGGGAATAACTGTTAATAATTCCATTGTAGTGTATGAGGACAATCAAGCAGCCATACAGATGGCTACAAATATTGCTGTGAAAACGAGATCTAAGCATACAGATCTTAGATATCTGAATGTAAGGCAATCTGTAATGGATGGTTTAATAAGACTGGAATATTGTATGACTGAACAAAATATTGCTGATCAGTTCACAAAAGCCCAAGGTCCAGTCAAACACAAAGAGAATTGTGATGACTATGGGTTAAGGTTGTAAATAGATATATATATTATTATATTACCCAAAAGGGGAGAACGTTAGGAATAACATAGGTTACCTAACGTAGTTTGGGTAAAATAATATATATAAACTATGATTGTAAGTTTAAGTGTGTGTCACTTTAAACTGCAAAGCATGTAATTTTGGGTGCGGTGTGAAACCACCATAAGAGGGAGCAAGAGAACCTGATGATTCCCTGACAATTACTGGATTGCATGGATTGATGGTTTGTTAACTGCGTGTTTCCTACTGCTGAGTTGCTGAAGGAAGAGAGGAGTTTTGACTCCTTCATATCTCTACTGCGAGGAGATATATTACTGGACTGATATTTGTAAGTTTACTGGCCTCTTTTTCGACACTGGAATTTGCTACTGAATAATCCCTGGATGGATTGAATTAGTGAATGATATATGGACTGTTTGACTATGCTATAACTCTTACTGGAATAAACTATTTAACTAGCACTGTGTATCTGTTTTACTGAGTGTAAGCTACAAAAACGTTTATCTCACATATTTTGCCTGCCTGCTGTGCAGATTCTGCTAGGGTGTATCCCTAACATGTACCCTCAGTCTCTAATATTGCCACCCCCTCCACCTCTGCCCAACCTCATATTCTGTCAGAGCAGATTTCTCTTTCCAGATGCAGTTCTCCCACTCGCAGCCCCCAAGCCACTCAGGCACCTGAGGCTACTTTCACACCTACCACTGCTGGTCTGCGCCCAGAGGAGACCTCCACAAGTATCATTCCAGACAGCATCAAGGAGTGGATGCAACTGGCCATCCGCCAGGGAATTGCGGAGGGTATCCAGCAGTTGACCAGGCCAGGTTCCCAGTTGATGGCGCGTGAGGCTGAATCTGTTTCTGGCAGATCCCTTCCCGGATCGGAGCATCGCCCTGGGCAGGTACTTTCTCAAGGGGACATTCCCTTTCCAGAAGGAGCGGAGGAGGAGGAAGAGGATATGGGTCTTCAATACTTCGGGGAAGAGGAAGGATCGGATAGGGGGTCCTTACACTACTCTGAACCCTTGTCAGAGGCGGATCCAATGGAGGGAGAGATGTCTGAGGACGAGGGGATTTCTCTGGATCAACCCTCCTTCGTAGGCCTATTCAAACCCCACCTGTTCAGGTCCTTGTTATTCAAGGCAAAGAATATTTCGGGCTTAATATCCCAGTCACCCTCTGGCTCTTCCTCAGCAGCACCTGGAGACCCAGAGGACTCTATCTTCAAACAGCCGGTCGTAGAGGCCGAGGTTATTCCCAATTCACCCATCTTCACCGACTTAGTTACAAAACAGTTGTCATCATCGCCCCCCCCTGCCCCCTCCAGTCAGGACAAGAGATTTTTTAATCTCGATTCGGATTTCTTTTCACTGTTGGACACGCCTGAAGTGGATGACCCCATAGTTAGATTAGCATCATCCTCTACTCCAACTGACGCACTGGAAGCCTTAAAACCAGAGGACAAACGGGCCAAGATGGCATTATGCCGAGCTCACTTCTCCGATGCCTGGGCCATTCGGTCTGCCACGGCCGCATCCTTTTTCATTCGATCTTCCATCAGATAGCTCCGCCAGCTGAAGCAGCATGTCCCCCCCTCTAACACCAGGGCCCACCAGGACATTGCCAAGCTTACAGCTGCGGCAGAATTTGCAGCCGATGCCACCTTTCACTCTGTGAAGTTTTCCTCCCGGGCCATTTCATCACACGTTACAGCCTGCTGTCTGCTCTGGCTTAGACACTGGCAAGCGGACATCAAGAATAAAACTAAATTGGCTTCTGCTCCCATTTCGGGACGCAAATTATTTGGCCCGGCTCGGGAACCACTTCTCTTGGAAAGCAGGAATAAAAAGAAATTCCTCCCTTCTCTTTTTCGCAGGCAGGAGTCCAGGGTGTCCCAGCCCTTTCGAAGGGGCTCCTTTCGCACCCCATATCAATCAGCCTTCTCCCCTAGATTCCAGATATCTCCGTCCTTTTGCCCGGCCTACCAGGACCGGGGCGACCCGGGTGACAGAAATAGAAGAGGGGCCAGTTACAGGAGACCCTTCCGGGGCGCTGGAAGTAAATCGTCCCGGCGCCCCAGATAATTCCACCACTATCCATCCCATTGGCGGCCGCCTCAAATTTTTTGCTGACCAATGGGAATCATCCACTTCCGATAATTGGGTTAGGAACACTGTCAAATTCGGCCTCTCCCTTGAGTTTCAGTCCCCTCCTCCAGAGCGCTTTATGGTTTCCCCCCTTTCCAGAGATCGCACCAAGCGTGCTCTCGTAGAAGCCGCCATTAAACACCTTTCTGAGATCAGGGCCATTCAGCCTGTGCCATCTTCGTAGCGGGGAAAGGGGTTTTACTCCCACCTTTTCCTGGATCCTAAGCACTCCGGAGGCTGGAGACCCATTCTAGATCTCAAGAGTCTCAACTGTTACATTGTTCGCCATAAGTTCAAAATGCACACTCTTCAGTCTATCCTTCAGGGCACCAGACAGGGAGATTGGCTTACCTCCATTGACCTTTCAGAACCGTACCTCCACATTCCTATTCATCCCTCGTTTTTTCAGTTTCTGCGATTTTGCTACAATAGCCAGCATTTTCAGTATGTGGCACTTCCTTTTGGCCTAGCTTCTGCCCCGAGGACCTTTACCAAGGTTCTGGCAGCCCTTGTGGCTCACCTCAGGAATTTTCCCATCCGCATCCACTGCTACCTGGATGACATCCTCATCCTCTCCCCCTCCAAAGCCCAATCCGAGAGGGACACTAGAATCACGCTCTCGGTTCTTCAGTCTCACGGTCTTCTCGTAAATTGGGAGAAGAGCCAACTCTCACCCTCCACACAGATAGCTCACTTAGGTACAGTTATTGACTCAGTTAAGGGTAAGGTTTTCCTTTCCCCTGAGAGGCTCCTCAGCATCCGGAACTCCATCAGGGAGGTTAGACGTGCAAAGAAAGCATCTTTACTGAGTCTGTCAAAGTTGCTTGGAAAACTGGTCTCATGCATATCCATTATTCCCTGGGCTCGGCTTCATACCAGGTCTCTGCAATGGTTCCTGCTACCTTATCAACGCTCCGGAAGAAGCACCTCGAGAGCCGTGGTGAAGGTTTCTCCAAAAGTCCTCGCTTCGCTCCTCTGGTGGACCAGGCCTGCTACCAACAAGGGTCATCTCTTCAAGGAACCCCAAAGAGTCTTTCCGGTTGGGGAGCTCACACCCATTCGTTTTCAGCCCAGGGCATTTGGTCAGCACTCGAGCAACGTTGCAGTATCAACTGGCTGGAGCTCCATGCAGTATTTCTAGCTCTGCACACCTTTCATTCCCAGGTACGCGGGCGCCACGTACTGGTCCTGATGGACAACATTACGACCAAAGCTCACATCAACCGTCAAGGGGGTACTCATTCCATCTGATTCATGAAGGAGGCCAAGCGGCTCTGTCGCTGGGCAGAGTCCCACCTCCTATCCATCAAGGCAGACCATATCTCGGGGGTCTCAAACATTCAGGCAGACTGGTTGAGCAGGGCCACCCTAGACCAGGCAGAATGGCGCCTGCACCCCTCTCTGTTCAGGGAAGCATCAGCGATTTTCGGTCATCCACTGCTGGATCTGTTCGCGTCACCATGCAACGCTCAGACTCCCAGATTCTTCTCATGCTACCCCACCCAGGAAGCGGAGAATCACGATGCCCTACGCTGCCCATGGCCCACGGGGCTCTTATACGTCTTCCCCCCTTCCTCTAATCCCCAAAGTGATCCAGAAATTGATCCTCGAGAGGGCGGAAGTTCTCCTGGTCACCCCGTACTGGCCCAGGAGACCGTGGTTTGCGGACCTTCGCAGTCTGTCAGTGGCCCCTCCTTGGAGGATTCCGCCAGACAGGATTTCTCTATCCCAGGGCCCTCTTCAGCATCCAAACCCGCAGTGGCTTCAGCTAACCGTCTGGAGGTTGAGCAGGACCATCTAAAAAAGGAAGGCTTGTCCAATCAGATCATCAGTACCATTCTGGCAGCAAGACGGCCTTCAACCATCCGCATTTACAATGCCACCTGGAACAGTTTTTGTAAATGGTGCCAAAAGTTGCTCATCAATCCACTTTCCCCATCAAATGCACAAATTTTGGTTTTTTTGCAGGATGGGCTGGACAGGGGCCTCTCCCCCAATACCTTGAGAAGGCAGGTGGCAGCGCTATCAACTGTGATCTCTGGCAGTTCTTCTGGCTCGCTCTCGCACCACCTGCATATCCGAGCATTTCTTAGAAGTGCCACCAATCTGCACCCTCCTGTGATCCACAGATACCCGACTTGGGATCTTAATAAGGTGCTCACGGCTCTGACCAAGCCTCCCTTTGAGCCCCTGAGGGAGGCGTCTCTGCAATTCCTTACATTTAAAGTGGTATTCCTAGTAGCTGTCACATCGGCAAGACAGATATCTGAAATAGCAGTTCTATCCGTTAGAAAAGATCTCTGCATTTTCCACGCGGATCGGGTGGTCTTGCAACCAGATCCTTCCTTTTTACCTAAGGTCAACTCCGCTTTCCAGAGGTCACAGGAACTTATTTTGCCTAATTTTTGCCCCAGACCTTCTCGAGAAAGGGAAAGGCAGTGGCACACTCTGGATGTCCAGCGGGCACTTTGTATATATATCCATCGTACTCTTCCTTTCAGGAAGTCAGAGTCATTGTTCCTGTCATTTCAACCAAAGACGCTGGGTTTCAGAGTATCCCCGTCTACTGTAGGCCGTTGGATCAGAGCTACAATCTCCAAGGCCTATTTAACACAGGCGCTTCCTGTTCCTAGTGGAATTACTGCACATTCTACAAGAAGTGGGGCTAATTCAGCAGCCTGGGCTACCCAGGCTCCGATAATTGATATCTGCCGAGCAGCTACATGGGCGTCTCCGTCTCCCTTCATCCGCCATTATAAAATTGATGTCTTTGCTTCAGCAGAAGCGTCCTTTGGCAGGCAAGTCCTCCAACAAGTGGTTAGAGACCCAGAGGAGATTCCGGCCCAGACGGAGTCCCTCCCGTAGGACAGGCCATGCTTTGGTATGTCCCACTCTGGATGCTCACAGCAGCTCTATGGAGAATGGGCGTTGGTCCTTACCTGATACGCCCTTTCTCATCGAGCTGCGTAGAGCATCCAGCCCCACCCTATTCTCATTCGAGCTGCTTCAAGCATCCAGAGAGTGGGAGGTGCTCTAGTCTTCACCAATTGCAGGCTGAGCTATAATTGAGGAACGCTCCACCTCCACCACGTGGTTCCTGCATGCGTTCCCCAGTTTTTAGCTCAGCCTCGCAAGAGACAGGCAGCTATAGATCATTCTCCTTGGCTGTTTCAGGATTTCTGTTTCTGTTTCAGGTTTGATCGTTTCGTTTTGGTTTCTTTCCTTGGTCTCTGCGCTTTTGAGTTTTAGTTGTGTGTAAAGGAGCAAAGTTTCGCCCCTCAGGGGGGAGATAGAGGGGTTTTAGAGTCTTTGCTCCCCCCACCCCCCCTTCCCTCTTTCCTGCCGTTTCAAGCCATTCCTGCTTTTAAGCAGCGGCTTGCGATCGCGCTCTCCTAGCGCGCATTGTGTCTTCCCCCCACGAACACCTTTTCCTAGCCCTCGTTTGTCCAGCTCAATCTTTTTAGCTGACTGCCTTTTTCTTAGGGCTATTCCATCTCTGAGCCCTGCGTCCAGCCCGGTAGCCATTTTTAGGCGCGCCTCATGGCGGGCGCCATTTTGCCCAGGCTCAAATTGCTGCGACGTTGATAGAGCCCCATAGCAGGCCCTACAGGCCTGTGGGAGCTTTTATTTCAGAAGGGGTGTTGTGGCTTTGTGCCCTGTTGCCCCATTTTAATTGTTGGCATTCCGTAGCCTGCTCAGAGGCGAAGACAGGCACCTACTTCCCAGGTTGTTGGGAGGCAGCCTCAGAGTCCTTTACAATTTCTTTCCTGGTATATTTTTTCGTGTTTTAAGTTTGGCCTCAGCGTTCAATTTGGTTAAATTTGGTTGTTTAGAGATAGTTTTCTCATCTTAATTTTTCTCTATTGAAAAAAAAAAAACATTTATATTTCATTAATAATTTAGTTCCTTTTTTGGGTCATTTGGTGCAGTTTTTTATTGTATACTCTTAGAGGTGTTTTTTTTTCCTTTTTGCAACAAAAAAATTAAAAAAATAAAATAAAATAAAATAAAATAAAATTATATATATATATATATATATATATATATATGTATGTATAGTTAAAATAAATAAATAAATAAATATCGCTATCTAAAAATTTTTCCAAAAGGGGGACGTAGCTCAACTATAGGATACCCGGCTCCCATTGTGGACCGCATTCCTAGGCGTGCCAACTGCCTTCATATTCAATATACCTTGTTTCTACCTTTCAGTTGTAATGGCAGAGGAAAATCCCAGAGTGCCTTCCCTAAAGACTAAGTCTAAAACTCACCATCTGCGCAAAAGGGCCAAGGAACCTTCAGCAGCCTCTGAAAGGGACGCCCTGAGGGGCCACAGAGCTCTGGAAAAGGAGTTTGATAGGCGCTCCAGGGACTCTCATTCTGTAATTCCATCTTCTATTCCCTCTACCTCTAACCAACCTCCCCCTTTGCCAGAACAACCTTCTCTATCCAGGCACAACACACCTGTCCAGAGCCCCTGGGCCACTCGAACTCCAGAGGTGACCTTCACCCCAACCGCTGCTGGCCTAAGCCCAGAAGCCCCTTCAACTAGCGTCATCCCTGACAGCATTAAGGAATGGATGCAGCTTGCCATCCGCCAGGGGATCGCGGAAGGTATGCAACAGTTGTCCAAGACAGCCTCTCAAGCAATGGCACCTGAGATTGATTCTGCCTCCGGAGAACCTCTACCCAGACCGGCGACTATCCACAGACAGGTAACTTCCCAAGGGGACCCTCCTTTCCCAGAAGGGGAGGAAGAGGAAATGGCCTTTGCACCCTACGGGGCAGAGGAAGGGTCAGAGAGGGGGTCCCTTCATTATTCTGAGCCCTTTTCCGAAGTGGAACAGCTGGAAGGGGACATGTCGGAGGATGAGGGCATCTCCCCTGACCAGCCCTCCCTTGTAGGCCTGTTCAAGCCTCATTTATTTAAGTCCTTGCTGTTCAAAGCAAAGAATATCTCAGGCCTAACTCCCCAGCCATCTTCTGATTCCTCGCCAGCAGCCTCTGGGGCTCCAGAGGATGCCATTTTCAGGCAGCCAGCGGTGGAGACCGAAGTTGTGCCAGTCCCTCCAGTCTTCTCCGATCTAGTGGCGAAACAGTTAGCCTCTTCTGCTCTCCCCTCCGCCCCCTCAGGGCAGGACAAGAGGTTTTTTAATCTCGACGCAGACTTCTCCACCATGCTAGACACCCCAGAGGTGGATGACCCTATTATCAGACTGGCATCCTCATCTAACCCCACAGACGCTCTGGAAGCCTTAAGGCTGGAGGACAAGAAAGCGGAGATGGCGCTGCGACGGGTGCACCAGTTTGATGCTTGGGCCATTCGGTCTGCCACCGCCTCATCATTTTTTACTAGGTCGTCTATTAGGTGGCTTCGACAGCTGAAGCAGCATGTTCCTCCATCTAATACTAGGGCCCATCAAGACATTGTAAAACTTACAGCAGCAGCTGAGTTTGCGCCTGATGCAAATTTTCACTTGGTGAAGTTCTCTTGGGCCATATCCTCTCATGTTATGGCCCGACGGCTGCTTTGGCCTAGGCATTGGCAGGCTGACATTAAAAACAAGTCGAAACTGGCCTCAGCTCCCATCTCCGGAAATAAATTATTTGGTCCGGCCCTGGAACCATTGTTGATGGAGAGCCGGAACAAAAAGAAGTTTCTTCTGGCTCTTTTTCATAGGCAAGAGTCCAGATCCTTTCAGCCCTTTCGAAGGGGCTCCTTCCGTACCCCCTTTCAAACTCCCTTCTCCCCCTGTTATCAGAGATCGCCAACCTTTTGCCCGGCCTATCGAGACCGGGGCGATTCGGGAGACAGATCCAGAGGGGGGGGGTAGTTACAGAAGACCCTTCCGGGGTTCGGCAGGTAAGACTCCCCACCGTCCAAGATAGGTTTTCAGCCCCCTTGCCCATTGGCGGTTGCCTTAAATTCTTTGCGAGCCAGTGGGAAGCATCTACGTCTGATGCTTGGGTTAAAGACACGGTCCAATTTGGTTTTTCCCTTCAGTTCCAAGTCCTTCCACCCGAACACTTCATGGTTTCTCCCATTTCCAGGGATCATACCAAGCGCGCTCTCCTAGAGACCGCCATTAAACATCTGTTGGATATTAAGGCCATACAGCCCGTGCCATCTTCTCAACGAGGAGAGGGATTTGATTCCCTCCTCTTTCTAGTCCCTAAGCACTCTGGGGGTTGGAGGCCCATTTTGGATTTAAAAAGGCTCAATCGTTATATTGTTCATCATAAATTCAAAATGCATACCCTTCAGTCCTTCCTACAGGGTACCAGGAAAGGAGACTGGCTCACTTCCATTGACCTCTCTGAGGCATATCTTCATATACCTATTCACCCTTCCTTTTCTAGATATCTGAGATTTTATTACAATGGCTGTCATTATCAATATGTAGCCCTTCCCTTTGAGTTAGCCTCGGCTCCCAGGACCTTCACCAAGGTTTTGGCAGCCTTAGCAGCTCACCTCAGACAACTCCCTGTCCGTATTTACTGCTATCTTGACGACATTCTCATTCTTTCTCCAACCCAAAGCCAAGCTGAGAGGGACACCAGAACCACTCTTTCAGTACTTTCAGTACTTGTAAATTGGGAAAAGAGCCAGCTTACCCCTTCCACTCGAATAGTTCATTTAGGGGCGGTGATCGATTCAGTTGAGAGAAAGGTTTTCCTCTCCCCGGAAAGGTTTGCTAGCATTCAAAAATCGATTAAGGTCATCAGGCGGGCAAAGAAAGCTTCATTGCTGGACCTATCTAAATTGCTTGGGAAAATGATCTCATGTATATCCATTATTCCCTGGGCCCGATTTCATTCCAGGTCCCTTCAGTGGTTCCTGCTACCTTATCAATGCTCAAGAAGGAGCAATTCAAGATTCGTAGTAAGGATCCCTCCAAAGGTTCTCACCTCACTACTCTGGTGGACCAGACCCACTACCAACAAAGGGCATCCGTTCAAAGAACCCCAGAGAGTCACCCTCACAACAGACGCCAGCCTAACAGGTTGGGGGGCCCACCTTCATTCGCTGTCAGCTCAAGGAACCTGGTCAGTAAATGAGTGCTCTTGCAGCATAAATTGCTTAGAGCTCCACGCAGTATATCTGGCATTATGCACCTTTCTTCCTCAAGTTCGAGGGCGTCACGTCTTGGTCTTGATGGACAACACTATGACCAAGGCCCACATCAACCGGCAGAGGGGCACTCACTCCATCAGGCTCATGAAAGAGGCCGAAGGGATCTGTCGATGGGCGGAGGCCAATCTGCTATCCATAAAGGCAGAGCACATCTTGGGGGCCTCCAATGTTCAGGCAGACTGGTTGAGCAGAACCGTCGCCGAGCAGTCCAAATGGCACCTGCATCCCTCCCTTTTCCGGGAGGCCTCAGGGAGGTTCGGGTTACCGCTAGTGGACCTGTTTGCGTCCCCATCCAATCCCCAGACACCAAGGTTTTTCTCCCGGTACCCCACCCAGGGGGCCGAGAACCATGATGCCCTGCGTTGCCCTTGGCCCACGGGGCTCCTATACGCTTTCCCCCCCTACCGCTGCTGCCCAAGGTGATCCAAAAGGTAATCCTCGAGAAAGCGGAACTTCTTCTGGTGGCCCCATATTGGCCCAGGAGACCCTGGTTTGTGGACCTTCGCAACCTGTCAGTGGCTCCTCCTTGGAGGATTCCACCGGACAAGATTTTGCTGTCCCAGGGACCTCTTCAGCATCCGAATCCACAATGGCTTCAGCTGACCGTTTGGAGGTTGAACGGGACCGTTTAAGGAATGAAGGCATGTCCGATCTGGTCATCAACACTATTCTGGCAGCCAGGCGGCCTTCAACCACTCGCATATACAATGCCGCCTGGAGCATATTTTGTAAGTGGTGCCACAAGTTACACATTAATCCGATCTCTCCATCAATCGCACAAATTCTGGCCTTTTTACAAGAAGGATTGGGCAAAGGTCTTTCCCCCAACACTTTAAGAAGGCAGGTGGCGGCCCTATCTATGGTTATCTCTGGCAACCTGTCTGGCCCGCTTTCCCACCATTCTCGCATTAGAGCTTTTCTTAGAGGTGCCACTAATTTGCACCCTCCAGTAGTTCACAGATACCCGACCTGGGACCTCAACAAGGTTCTCTCGGCGCTGACTAAGCCTCCCTTTGAACCTCTAAGAGAGACGTCACTTCAACTCCTCACGCTCAAGGTGGTTTTTCTTGTGGCAATTACATCGGCTCGTCAGATATCTGAAATAGCAGCTCTATCCGTTAGAAAGGAGTTATGCGTTTTCCACGCTGATCAGGTGGTCCTGCGGCCAGATCCCTCCTTCATGCCCAAGATAAACAGCCTTTCACAGATCACAGGAGCTTGTCCTTCCTAACTTTTGTCCAAGACCTTCTCAAGAGCGAGAAAGGCAGTGGCATACTCTCGATGTTAGACGGGCACTCCATATCTATATCAGTCGCACTCAGCCTATCAGGAGGTTGGAGGCTTTGTTTCTATCTTTTCAACTAAAGACACTGGGCTGCAAAGTTTCCCCGTCTACTGTTGGCCGTTGGATTAGAGCTACAATATCCAAGGCCTATTTGTCACAGGCGCTTCCTGTTCCCAGTGGAGTAACCGCTCACTCTACAAGGAGTGCTGCTACTTCTGCAGCCTGGGCTACTCAGGCTCCCATTCATGATATTTGCAGAGCGGCTACCTGGTTCTCTCCATCTCCATTTATTCGTCTTTATAAAATCAATGTTTTTGCCTCGGCAGAAGCCTCCTTTGGCAGACGAGTCCTTCAACAAGTGGTGAGAGATCCAGAACATGCTCCGAGCCAGATGGAGTCCCCCCCGTAGGACAGGCCATGCTTTGGTATGTCCCACTCTCTGGATGCTCGAAGCAGCTCGAATGAGAATGGGCGTTGTTACTTACCTGACACGCCATTTCTAGTCGAGCTGTGTAGAGCATCCTGCCCCACCCTATTTGGTCCGTCTGGTGGGGAATCCTGTTTCGGATTCATATTGTTTTTTTGTAGTTAAGTGTTGTTTATAGTTAAGATGAGGGGATAGTTATTTGCTTTCTCGTCTTCGTAAGAACTGGGGAACGCATGCAGGAACCACATGGTGGAGGTGGAGCGTTCCTCAATTATAGCTCAGTCTGCAATTGGTGAAGACTAGAGCACCTCCCACTCTCTGGATGCTCTATGCAGCTCGACTAGAAATGGCGTGTCAGGTAAGTACCAACGCCCAACTCGTCCGTCTGGTGGGGAATCCTGTTTCGGCCAATGATTCAGTTTATAGTTGAGAGTTGTTCAAATGTTAAGATGAGGGGATGCAATTCTGTCTTCTCGTCTTCGTAAAACTGGGGAACACTACGATGGAGTCACATGGAGGAGGAGGAGCGTTCCTCAATTATAGCTCAGCCTGTGAGAGTGAAGACTGGAGCACCTCCCACTCTGGATGCTCTACGCAGCTCGACGAGAAAGGGTGTATCAGGTAAGGACCAACACCCACTCCCCTCGCCCCGAGGCCGTTTCAATCAGCAGATGAAAGCTCCCTTGAAGGCAGAGTCCCTAGCCGCTTCAGGGCATGGCATGGCCTTTAGGGCAGTCTCTTTCGGACAATGGAAGCTTCCCAAGTGCAGTCACCAGCCACTTCGATCAGCCAGTAGAAGCAGCCTTAGGGTGAGCGCACACACACTCCCCTCGCCACGAGACCTCTTCTTTCAGCAGACAAAAGCTCCCTTGAAGGCAGAATCCCCAGCCGCTTCGGGGCGAGGCGTGACTGCCCGTGTACCCTCGCCTTTAGGCAGTCTCTTTCTGGCGATGAATGCTCCCCAAGTGCAGTCACCAGCCACTTCGATCGGCCTGTAGAAATGGCCTTGGGGCGAGCGCACACACACACACACACACACACTCCCCTTGCCACGAGGCCGCTTCTTTCGGCCAACGAAAGCTCCCTTGAAGGCAGAGTCCCCAGCCATTTCAGGGCGAGGCGTGGCTGCCTATGTCCCCTCGCCTTTAGGCAGTCTCTTTCGGGTGATGGAAACTCCCCAAATGCAGTCACCACCCACTTTGATCGGCCGATAGAAGCGGCCTCGGGGGCGAGCGTGCGCGCACACACACACACACTCCCCTCGCCGCAAGGCTGCTTCTTTCGGCAGATGAAAGCTCCCTTGAAAGCAGAGTCCCCAGCCGCTTCAGGGCGAGGCGTGACTGCCCGTGTCCACTCGCCTTTAGGCAGTCTCTTTTGGGCGATGGAAGCTCCCCAAATGCAGTCACCAGCTACTTTGATCGGCTGGTAGAAGCGGCCTCACAGCGAGGGGAGCGTGAGTGTGCCAGGCCTTGCCCCGAAGCGGCTGGGTACCCTGCCTTCAAGGAAGCTTTCATCTGCCGAAAGAAGCGGCCTTGCAGCAAGGAGTGTGTGTGTGTGTGTGTGTGTGTGTGTGTGTGCGTGCTCGCTCGCCCTGAGGCCACTTCTACTGGCCAATCAAAGTGGCTGGTGACTGCATTTGGGGAGCTTCCATCGCCTGAAAGAGACTGCCTAAAGGCGAGGGGACATGAGCAGCCCCGCCTCGCTCTGAAGTGGCTGGGGACTCTGTCTTCAAGGGAGCTTTCGTCTGCTGAAAAAAGCGGCCTTGCGGTGAGGGGAGTGTGTGTTTGTGTGCGTGCGCTCGCCCCAAGGCCATTTCTACAGGCCGATCGAAGTGGCTGGTGACTGCATTTGGGGAGCTTCCATCGCCAGAAAGAGACTGCCTAAAGGCGAGGGTACACGGGCAGTCACGCCTCGCCCCGAAGCGGCTGGGGATTCTGCCTTCAAGGGAGCTTTCGTCTGCCGAAAGAAGAGGCCTCGTGGCGAGGGGAGTGTGTGTGTGCGTGTGTGTGCACGCGCGCACTTGCCCCGAGGCCGCTTCTACCGGCCAATCGAAGTGGCTGGTGACTGCATTTGGGGAGCTTCCATCGCCCGAAAGAGACTGCCTAAAGGCGAGGGGACACGGGCAGCCACGCCATGCCCTGAAGCAGCTGGGGACTTTGCCTTCAGGGAGCTTTCGTCGGCTGATAGAAGCGGCCTCGCAGCGAGGTTCGTGCATATGGGCCGCTCTAGGTGGAGGAGGAAATTAAGTCACCCCCAAAAAGACGGCCTAGCCATCAGAAAAAAAAAATAAGGCCCAGCCTTATTTTGTGAGAAACACAGTATTACAAACTTTCCTAGTCTATTACATCACCATGTCTTTTTGTCCAACCATTGATAAACAAATCCCATATCATATAAAATTGTTTATATTCTTGTTCTCTCATTTCAAATGTCAATTTACTCATTTCAGCACAGTCCATAATTTTCTTAATAACTTCCTCCTGCATATTATCTTTTCATTTTTCCAATTCTTAGCAAATACAATTCTAGCCACTGTTAAAACATTTACAATCAAATATTTCAGTTCTTTATTGTATATTTCTGGTATAATTCCCAATAAAAGTATCTCTGGTTTGAAGTCTATGTGTTGTTTTATCATTTTTTCCAACCATGTGTGGATTTTAGTCCAATATCTTTTTGCATCTAAACATGTCCACCACATATGGTAATATGAGCCAGGTATCTGATGACATTTCCAACATTTATCCGATTGTTCTTAAACATTCTCGCAATTCTCGTCGGGGGTAGATGCCACCTATAAAACATCTTACACAAATTTTCTTTATAAGCAGTTGACTGTCATTTTATAATTTTGAGACCACAATTTTTGCCATTTCTCTAAATCCCATATCCAAAAATTTCCCCCCAAGCAATCATCATTTCTTTAACTTGTTCTTCCTCTAATTTAAATTCTAATAAATATCCATAAAGTTTTTAAATTACCTTTTCATCAGTACTCATCAAAATGTTATCTAAATCAGTCAACTTATCATAGAGACCTTCTGTTTTAAGATCTTTATCAAATCCAGATTGTATTTGCAAATATGAAAACCAATTCATTTTTATACTTCATTCTTCCAATGCTTGCATAGATTTAAGTTCACCCTTTTCATTCAATATCTCACTATATCTGTTTGTTCCTTTTTATATATTATTGGATAAGAAAAAGCTTCAATGGTAGATATCCATAATGGAATTTTTAAATAATGTTGTCTTTTTATCTTCTCCCAATTTAGAAACAATGCCTCTCGAATATAATGTCTTCTAAAATATCCCTGTGTTTTAGTTCCCTTATACCAGAGGAAAGCATGCCATCCCAACAGCAAGTCATGCCCTTTTAAAGTCAATAATCTACTGTTCTTTAATGTTATCCATTCCTTTACCCACATCAGATTTGTCGCCTGATAATATAATTCCCAGTTGGGCAAAGCAAAACCTCCTATTATTCTTGCATCTTGTAGCAGTTTGAGTTTTATTCTTGCTTTCTTACCCTGCCAGATGTATTTCAACACAATTTTATTTAAGTCTTCGAAAAACTCTTTCCCTAATCGAATTGGAATTGTCTGGAATAGATATAAAATTCTAGGCAATACATTCATCTCCCAATCAATGATAATTGTAAATTTTCCCATTTTGTCAAGTCTGTCGCAATCTGTTGTTTGAGTTTAAAATAGTTATGCTCCTTCAATGTACTACATCTTGGTGTAATATACTGTATATCCCTAAATACTTGACCTTATTTGTGACCTGTATTCTAAAGCTTCCTCCAACTCTTTCTTTCGTCTTGCTAACATGTTCTTTGTTAATATCTTTGTTTTATCTTTATTTATTTTCAAACCTGCTACTTTTCCATACTCTTCTATCTTTTTTATTAATTTAGGTGCTGTTTCCAATAAATACCAGGTCATCTGCAAAAGCTTGCAGTTTGTACTCTTCCTTTTTAATTTTCATTCCTTTTATTTCTTTTTCTTCTCTGATATTCCTATTCAGCACTTCCAGTGTTAACACAAACAGCAGAGGCGACAGTGGGCAACCTTGTCTAGTCCCTTTTCTTATATCTATAGACTCTGTTAATTCTCCATTTATCATAACCTTCGCAGTTTGTTTATGATATGTCATTTCAATGGCTTGAATAATTTTTTTTACCAAAGCCCATTTGTACCAGTTGCAATAACATAAATTGTCAACTTACATTATCAAAGGCTTTTTGTGCATCTAAAAACATCAAGGCCATTTGCTT
Organism: Pseudonaja textilis; assembly: GCF_900518735.1. The sequence continues at coordinate 15,291,303 of NW_020769329.1, forward strand.
TTCAGGATATGTCTCAATAATATTCCAAAGTATCCAGAATTATTCTCATATTGTCTTTAGTAGAAATCCATTTTGATCAGCATGGATAAAATTATTTTTTTCTTTCTTATTATATCTTTTCAGTCTTTCTGCCAAGATTGAAGCATAAATTTTATAGTCTGAATTTAATAGGGATATAGGTCTATAGTTTTAACTTGCTGTAGGTCTGTGTCTTCCTTTGGTATAAGTGTAATATATGCTTCTGACCATGTTTTGGGTATTCTCTTCTTTGACATAACTTCATTCATGACTTCTGATAGTTGAAGAATTCAGTATTTCCTGAAAAGTCATGTAAAATTCCGCTGGCAATCCATCTGGACCTGGTGCTTTTCCAGCATTCTGTTTTTTTAAGGCTTTAGTTAATTCCATCATCGTTATGTTCCCTTCTAACATTGTTTCAATATCTTTGGGTATCTGGGGTAACTTCACTTTCTGTAAATATTGCTTATTTTTTTCTCTTGAATATTCTCTTGATAATACAGTTTTCCATAATAATCTTGTATAACTTTTTTCTTCTCATTTCCATAGCAAACATGTCCTTCTTCATCTATTAACTGACTAATCCTTCTTGATTCTCTTTCCTTTCTCAATTTATAGGCTAGCCATCTGCCTGGTTTGTTTGCATCTTCAAAGTAATTCTGTTTAGCATTTTTAATTTTTTGTGCTAAATCCTCTTTTTCCATTAGTCCCATTTTATGTTTAGTTGTGTCCATTTTAATTTTAATGTCTTTTTTTGTGGAAACTTCTGTAATTCTTTTTCCAGTCTCTTATAGTCATCTTCCAGTATTTTGAAAGTCTTTTTCTGTTTTATATTTCTTTTCCTTGTATAATCTATTATCAAGCCTCTTGTGTAGGCCTTCATCGTGTCCCAGATGTTCTGTAGAGATGTATCCTCTTTTTTATTTTCTTTAAAAAAGAAATCCAATTCTCACTCCATTTTCTGTTTAAAGTCTTTTTCTTTCAATATCGTATTTTTTAAGGTCCATCTAGATCTCCTCTTTTCTCCTTTCCAAGTAACAGTCATTGGGTTATGGTCTGCCCAAGTACTTGTTTCTATTTCAATTTCTCATATATTAGAAAGTAGTTCAGCTGACATCCATATCATATCTATTCTAGACCATGATGCATGTCTGTTTGAATAAAAAGTATATTGTTTATTTTCCACATTTCTCTCTCTCCGTGTATCTTTTAAGCTTATTTCCTTTATCATTTGAAAGAAGGACTTTCTAATTTTCTTTGTTGATTTCTGTGTTTTATAATCCAATTGATTGTTTATTATTCCATTGAAATCTCCCATCATACAAATACTAGCATAGTCCAGTTCAATTATTTTCATATTTAATTTCCTGTAGAATTCTTCTTGGTTATCATTTGGAGCATAAATTGCTATTAAAAGTGTTTTTACATTATTATCCATTATTTCCACCATCAAAATCCTTCCATCATCATCTGCATAGATTGTTTCTGCCAGAATTGTATCTCTAATATATAAGACTGTTGTGACTGGAAGGATCGATCCTGCTGGGAGTTTTGACTCTGATGACTCTGACGATGGAAGGTTGGAGCCTGCTGTGAATGTGGAGTCTGAATTATCAGAGGACCCAGATGTGAGCCAGGAGGATGAGAGATTGTCGCAGAGACAATCCTCCCCAGAACCTTCGACTTCGTTCATGCCAGCAAATGATCAACAAAATGAGACAGAAGTTTCCAGCGAGGAAACTGACAGATCGTGGATTGATGCCAGAACTAGGAGAACCAGGAAACGTCAATCTGAAGGGAGGCGTCAGGTCAAACATTGATTGGAGAGACTGACATGCCTATCCAGGTTATTTAAAGAGGCGTGCTGACTCTCAAGCTTTGCTTGGAAGCAAAGTGTTTGATGAGTCGGAAGAATACATTTGAAGTGGCCTTGTAAGTTATGGACAATTCTGATTAGCCTGACAGGTTCCGGGAAGTCTGCCAAGGACTGGAAAACTGTGCTAATTTAACCCTTTTGAATCCGGTTTTGTTTCTGCTTGAATATTTTGAATTCTGAAACCTTGTCTTCTCATCTATGAATATAGGTGAGACATAACATTTTTGCTTCCAAGCCCAAACAAACCATCTTCAAACCGAGATGGATTCAACTCAACTGCAGCATTTGGTGGAGCAGCAACAGCAACAAATAAACCAGCTGCTACAAAGTAACCAGACCCTCCAAAACCAGGTAACCCAGTTGGTGAATCATATTTCAAGCTTGCAAATTCCTGCTGCTCCTTCAGCCCCTCCCTTGAGGAAAAGCCCGGTATCCATGCCGGAGAAATTTTCAGGACAAATGGACATGTTTCCGGCATTTCTGGGGCAGTGTCAGTTATTTATGTCCTTGAGGCCTGAAGACTTTCCAAATGACCGGGCTAAGGTAGGATTTATTATTAGCCTTTTGTCTGGGCAGGCTGCCAAATGGGCTACTCCCTTGTTAACTCAAGATAGCCCTTTACTGGATAATTTTCAGGGTTTTCTGCAACAAATGAGGGTTATGTTTGAAAACCCAATTAAAAGTCAAACTGTGGCTAGACGGTTATGGGACATTAATCAGGGGAAACGTTCCCTGCAGGGATACATTGCAGAATTTCGTTTACTCTATATGGACTCTTAACTGGAACGAACCAGCCCACATGGATGCATTTCAGGAGGGCTTGGTTGATACCATTAAGGATGAGTTAGTACATGCAGAGCGGGCTTCAACCCTGGATGCACTAGTGATACAGTGCTTATGTATTGAAGCCCATTTACAACAGCGTGGAAGCAGACGGCCCGTTGTGGAACCACCTTCTCTTTTTCGTTCACAAACTACGGTTAAGACGGAGGAGCCGATGGATTTGGGAGCACTCCGCCCTCGCTTAATGGCACGAGAACGTTCGAGAAGGTTTCAGGAAGGCTTGTGCCTTTATTGCGGGGGTCTGGGACATTTTGTTAATTCCTGCAAATGGAGAGGGACCCGCAGACCCGTACCTGAAACCACTCCTGGCTCGTCGGGAAAACAGGGTAGACCTGACCTCAAGGAAACCCTAGGTCGGGCACGTTTCACATCCCCACCTCAAATTGCTGAAGCAAATCCTGGCCCTCCTCGGCATTTACTTCTGGACACTCGAATCTTTTTACAGTCCCAGAAGGAGGGAATTCCCGCTGCTGCGTTGGTGGACTCAGGGGCTACAACCAGCTTTATGGACCGAGCTTTTGCTACGCACTATGAGTTCCCATTGATTGCTGTGGAACCACCCATTAAGGTGGAAACCGTGGATGGCCGTGAGCTCAAGTCTGGGCCCATTCGTTTCGCTACCCAGCCAGTGCGTATGGTCATTGGGGATCACGAGGAGGTGATAAGTTTTTATATCACCTCGAACCTTCATCTCCCTTTGGTTCTCGGCGTGTCCTGGCTGCGTTTGCACGATCCATTGGTGGCTTGGGCGCAGAACGCCATTTCTTTTCCAAGTCTTCAATGTGTAGACCAACTGAGACATATCTGCGCCAGTCAAGATATTGCCACTTCTGCTGTTTCTCTACCTTCAGAGTTGTCGGACTTCTCTGACGTTTTCAGCGAGAAAGAGGCGGATCAATTACCACCGCATCGTGCTTATGATTGTCCCGTGGACTTGATACTGAATGCTCCACTGCCCAAGGGTCGGTTATACTCCATGTCGGAGCCCGAGTTGGCTGCGCTTCGAGAGTTTCTAGATAAAAACTTGGCTCAGGGCTTTATTCGACCATCGTCGTCTCCTTTTTCGGCTCCCGTTCTTTTTGTTAAAAAGAAGTCGGAAGAATTACACTTATGTTGTGATTATCGCCGGTTAAACTCTATCACAGTGAGGAATAGTTATCCTTTGCCGCTCATTCCGGAATTAATGGAGCGGTTGCGGGAGGCTACTATCTTCACTAAACTCGATCTGCGTGGGGCCTACAACCTGGTTCGGATGCGCAAGGGGGACGAGTGGAAGACGGCATTTGGCACTCGTTATGGTCATTTCGAGTACACCGTCATGCCATTTGGTCTGACCAACGCTCCCGCGGTATTCCAGCATTTGATGAACGACATTTTTCGGGATATGCTGGATAGGTTTGTCGTGGTGTATCTGGACGACATTTTGATCTACTCCCGGTCCATGGATCACCACCTTCATCAGGTCCGTCAAGTGCTGCAGCCTCTTCGGGAGCATAAGTTCTATGCAAAACTGGAGAAGTGTTTCTTTTTTCAGTCTTCAATAGAGTTTTTAGGGCATATCATCTCTCCCGAGGGCATCGCTATGGACCCTAAAAAAGTTGAGGCCTTGTGTAGTTGGGAAGCCCCTCGTTGAGTAAAGGACGTGCAACGTCTTCTGGGGTTCGCCAATTACTATAGGACCTTCATTCCAGGTTTTGCTAAGTTAATGGATCCTATCACTCAGCTCCTTCATAAGAAGGTCCCGTTCTGGTGGGGCCCTCCACAACAACAGGCTTTTGAAACTTTAAAGAAAGCGTTTGTGGCCGAGCCGATATTGAGGCATCCTGATCCGAATCGTCCATTTGTGGTCGAGACAGATGCCTCTGATGTGTCTATCGGGGCGGTATTGTTGCAAGCTCCAAAGGATGGCGCACCTCTTTTCCCTTGCACATACTATTCTAGGAAGCTCACAGCTTCTGAGCGTAATTATACTATTTGGGAAAAGGAGTTGTTGGCTATTAAGGCTACATTTGAGACCTGGTGACATCACTTAGAGTGGGCTCGGCATAAAGTGGAGGTTCGGACGGATCACTGAAACTTGGAACATTTGTCTACCGCCAGGAAGTTGAACCAACGCCAGATCCGGTGGTCATTGTTTTTCGCAAGGTTCAATTTTTCCGTTACTTATGTTCCAAGTGGACAGAATCGGAGAGCAGACCCGTTGTCTAGGAAACCCGAATATCTCAGTCCCAAGGATCGTCTTCCTCCACGAACGGTGTTATCACCGGAATCCTTGGCTGTGCTTCAAGATCCAGTAGATTTGCGGGCACAAATACGGGAGGCGCAGCGATTAGACGCATGGATGCAGCAGAAAAGGGGGGAAGTTGGACCTGATTCCCCATGGACTTTGGAGGAGGACTTGTTAAGACATCGGGGTTTATTGTATGTACCCACCAGGACGCTTAGAGCCCTCATCATGATGCAATGTCATGACAATCCCGCTGCTGGTCATTTTGGTTTCTACAAAACTCTGCACTTGGTCACCCGGACTTTTTGGTGGCCTCGAGTTTGACATGATGTGTTTGCCTACGTTGCTTCTTGTGTACAATGTCAACAAGCGAAAGCAGTGTCGGGTGCGCCTCCTGGACTCCTTCAACCACTGCCGACTCCGGGCAGAGCATGGGGAGCAATCTCCATGGACTTTTTAACACACTTGCCCTCGTCGTTGGGTTATACGACGGTACTCGTGGTGGTTGATATGCTCACTAAAATGACCCATTTCATCCCATGTAGAAGATTACCCTCGGCTCGTGTTACTGCCCGGCTTTTTACACAACACGTATTCCGTTTACATGGCTTACCGGACAATTGTTTCAGATCACGGTGTTCAGTTCACTGCTCAATTCTGGAAAAGTCCAATGAACGCTCTACGAGTACAGGCATGTTTAGCGTCGGCGCACCATCCGGAAACCGATGGCGGGACTGAGAAAGTAATTGGCATCCTCGCCCAATACCTCAGATGTTTTGTAAATCAACGACAAAACGACTGGATGACCTATCTTCCATTGGCAGAGTTTGCCTTTAATAATTCTCGACACACCTCCACCCACATGACACCTTTTTACGCAAATGTGGGTTATCATCCGAGGTTTTCCCCCCTGTCGATCACAGATTCTCCAGTTCCAGAGGCACGAGACTTTTTGTCGGAGTTATATGCCGTACTTCAGTTAATTTCCAGACAATTGGAACGAGCGAAAGCAGATTATAAACGTTTTGCAGATCGTTCGCGTCGAGCAACGCCTCCGTTGGTTGTGGGTGACAAGGTGTGGTCGTCAACGAAACATCTTTGAGTCGATCGTCCGATTAGGAAGTTGGATCATCGCTTTATTGGTCCCTTCCCTATCGAGGCGGTTATTAATCCTGTGGTTTATCGGCTCACCCTATCGCGCTCCATGTGCATTCACCCTGTTTTTCATCGCTCCCTGTTAGTACCTGACACCCCATCGTGTACTCTCTGTTCTCCAGAAGATACAGGCTCTCCATCTAGGCCCAGCACTGAACCTGTTACAGACACTACAGTGGTTGGAATTTATGATTCACGATGGCTGAAGGGACGATTCCAGTACTTCGTGGGGAGATTAGAAAATGAAATGGAGATTCGTTCTTGGCAGGATGTGTCCAAGGTACATGCCCCAGACCTTATTCGAATATATCATGCACAATTCCCTTCAAAACCACATCCTGATCGTCAGCCTCGGGGGAAGGGCCCTGCGGTGAGGGATAGTATTGTGACTGGAAGGATCGATCCTGCTTGGAGTTTTGACTCTGATGACTCTGACGATGGAAGGTTGGAGCCTGCTGTGAATGTGGAGTCTGAATTATCAGAGGACCCAGACGTGAGCCAGGAGGATGAGAGATTGTCGCAGAGACAATCCTCCCCAGAACCTTCGACTTCATTCATGCCAGCAAATGATCAACAAAATGAGACAGAAGTTTCCAGCGAGGAAACTGACAGATCGTGGATTGATTCCAGAACTAGGAGAACCAGGAAACGTCAATCTGAAGGGAGGCGTCAGGTCAAACATTGATTGGAGAGACTGACATGCCTATCCAGGTTATTTAAAGAGGCGTGCTGACTCTCAAGCTTTGCTTGGAAGCAAAGTGTTTGATGAGTCGGAAGAATACATTTGAAGTGGCCTTGTAAGTTATGGACAATTCTGATTAGCCTGACAGGTTCCGGGAAGTCTGCCAAGGACTGGAAAACTGTGCTAATTTAACCCTTTTGAATCCGGTTTTGTTTCTGCTTGAATATTTTGAATTCTGAAACCTTGTCTTCTCATCTATGAATATAGGTGAGACATAACATTAGACCACACCTCTTTTTTTACATTGTGTCAACGTTGTGAATCATTTCCCTAATTTTTTTTTGTTTTGATATATATTCATATTGTTTTTTAATATGTACTTCTTGTAGGCAGATTATGTCAAACTTTAATTTCTCTAATTCATGAAGTACCTTTTTTCTTTTAGGATGTCAGTCGATGCTCCATTCAAAATCCAAGAAAGAAATACTTAGACTCCATAAATTAGAGAAAAGAATTCTTTTACTGAAAAATGAAGAGGTAGCATCTGTAGGATTCTGAATCTGAGAAATTAGGCACTCAGATCACATATACAAAGTGATGGAATTGTTTCCATCCCCCATAGTTCAAAAGACTCTCCCAATTAAAAGTTCTGAATATGATCATGTGGACACCTTCAGGTGGTGATGAGGCCTCTGTCCATTGACCTTGGCATATTTTGATAAAGGTTTGCAGCTGCATAGAGAAAAGAAAGCTAAGCGAGAAATAGAAACCTAAAAGCAGGAATTTATACTCCCCCCCACTCCTCATTTACACAACACAAGAATGTAACACCTCCAGCTCTCTTCCCAGACAATATCCCCCCTCTCCCCCATTACTTATGGCAGCCAAAAGATGCAAAGCAGTAATAGAAGATCTTGAAGGCTGACATTCGGCCCTCCTAGAAAAAAGAGATTAGTCCTGCAGGAAAGGAAAGAAAAACATAAAATATACTGATTAACAATCAAATACATTTCTAGGGTTTATCAGGATACTTTGTGCGAAAGTCTTTGATCAGCTTAGGGGCTCTAACATCCTTCTCATTGACCCACTCAGCTTGGGAATAAGGGAAATGTTTCCAAGCTACGAGGTATTGGAGGTGACCCCTCCATTTTCGAGAGTCCAAAATTTCTTTAACTTCAAAATGTTCACCTTCAATCAACAATGGTATAGGAGGATCAGTCTGGGTTGGTCTCAGACCAGAAGTGTGTTTAGGTTTCAACAAACTAACATGGAAAACTGGATGAATTCATCGAAGAGTTTTTGGTAGCGTCAATTGGACTGTCACAGGATTCACGATCCGTTCAATCGTGAAAGGACCTACATATTTAGGACCAAGTTTCTTCGACTTTTGAGTGGTTTGTAAGTATTTGGTGGATAGGAAAACGTTGTCACCCACTTGGTAGGGCTTCTGTGGAGTTCTCTTTTTATCTGCAAACTTATGAGATTGATGTGCATCATCTAATGCTTTATGGGTGACTGGCCAATTATGCTGGAGTTGAGATATCCATTCGTCTAGCGACTGAATGTTAGGTCTTTCACGAGGAAGCTCAGGTATGGGCACAAAGTCTTGTCCCAATGCCACTTTAAAAGGGGTGAACCCAGTACTACTATGAACAGAATTGTTGTATGCCACTTCAGCAAATGGCAATAAGTCAGCCCAATTATCTTGTTGATAATTTATGTAACGTCTGAGGTATTGTTCTAGCACTGCGTTAGTCCTCTCACAGGCCCCATTGGTTTGGGGATGGTGGGCGGAGCTTAAGCCCTGGGCGGAGCCTATTAACTTCAGGAACTCCCTCCAAAAGTTCGAGGTGAACTGAATCCCTTGGTCAGAAATTATATGTTCAGGAATGCCATGCAGACTATAGATATGTAGTATAAACAGTTTAGCCAACAATTTTGCAGAAATTTTGCAGAGCAAGGTATGAAATGCGCTTGTTTGGAAAACAAATCGGTTACTACCCAAATAACCGTGTTTCCGGTGCTCTCGGGTAACTCTACTATAAAGTCCATAGAGTTTTCCTTCCATGGAGCCGTTGGCCTAGCCACATTTTGTAACAGCCCTGCTGGCTTACCAGGAGGCCTTTTTGCTGAGGCGCAAACTGAGCAGCTAGCCACATAAGTTTCAATGTCCTTCTTCAACATAGGCCACCAGAATTGTCGCGGTGTAAGGTTTTCACGAATCCAAAGTGACCAGCCGCTTTAGAGTCATGGGCTTGTTGCAATATTTGGCTTCTCAATGTCTCTGGTACATACAACTTTGCTCCCATCCAGGCCAAATAGTCTCTAACTGTACAGTTATTGAATGAGCCAAGAACCAATCATCCAGTTTTAGGGCCTTCTTTAATTTCGCCGTCAAATCATTCGATAAATCCACTTCTTGTTTCTTCTTTTGTGCTCTAGTGACCACCGGGGCGGTAGCTGTTTGGTTGAGACAATCGGCCGTATCACTTCCTGACGAACACTGTTATATTGAGGCAGTCTAGATAAAGCATCCTCCATAAAATTCCTCCCCCCCGGGATGTACTTCTGTGAGAAGTTAAATCGCTTAAAATACTGGGCCCACCGAACTTGTTTAGGAGACAGTTTTCAAGGCGTTTTTAAGGCCTCCAAATTCTTATGGTTAGTCCATATCTCAAACGGGTGTTTTGCTCCTTCCAAGAAATTTCTCCATGTCAATAGAGCCCAGCAAACTGCAAAAGCTTCCTTTTCCCAGACGGCCCACCTCCTTTCGGTTTCAGTTAGTTTACAGGAGGTGTAGGCGCAGGGTTGTAAGGTTCCCTTCTCATTGATTTGAAGTAATACCGCTCCAATGGCCACATCACTCACATCGGCTTGGATCACGAAAGGGGCATCCATGTCCGGGTGCTTTAGCACTGGTTCTGCAGTGAACAGTCACTTCAGCTTTTCAAAGGCTGCTTGGCATTCCATGGACCACTCCAGCGGCTTGCTAGGCTTTGGTTTCGCCTCCCCCTTTGTTTTTAAGAGATTGGTGATAGGCATTGCTATCTTAGCAGAAGATGGGATGAATTGCCGGTAAAAGTTGGCAAATCCCAAAAAGCTTTGAAGTTGTTTTCGGGTGCGCGGTGGGGCCCACTCCAACACAGCCCGCACCTTCTTGGGATCCATTTCAATGCCCTCGTGTGAAATGTGATACCCCAAATAGTCTATTTTCTCTTGATGGAACTCACATTTGGACAGTTTAGCATACAATTTAGCGGCTCGCAGTTTCTGTAGTACTGAATGCACCAGTTTCACATGTTCATCCCAAGTTTCCATGTAAAGAAGGATGTCATCAAGGTAAACCAAAACCCCCTTGTAAAAATGTTCATGTGACACCTGATTGATCATCTGCATGAATACGGCTGGAGCCCCTTGTAGGCCAAATGGGAGAACATTGAACTGGAAACAACCCATCGGGCAGTTAAAAGCGGTTTTCCACTCATCTCCTTCTTTAATTCGAATTCGGTAGTACGCTTCTCTCAAGTCCAATTTCATGAAAAATTTCCCTTTGGCCAGGTGGGGTAGCATGTCCATCAGGGGGAGGGGTACACGTTTTCTACGGAAATTGTGTTCAAGTTTCTATAGTCCACTACCAAACGCTTGGAGCCATCTTTCTTTTCATGGAACAGCACTGGGGCCGCTACCCGAGGCCTAGCAGGTTGGATGAAACCACGTTTCAAATTTTTATCGATAAACAATCTCAACTCTTCCAATTCCCGTGGTGTCATCGAATATAGCTTCGGTTTCGGGAGCGTCACCCCAGGCAAAATTTCAATACTACAATCTGTTGACCGATGAGGGGGAAGCTCGTCTGAAGCCTTTTCACTGAACACTTTTTTTAAGTCCCAATATTCTTTCGGAATTTCGCCCCCCCAAGTCCTCGGTACCTATGGAGGCTAGCTCAACCGGATTCTGAAGCTTCTGCTGGGATTGCCCCTCCCCTTCCGGTCACTGATTGGTGCGTATGTGCAATGATCCCTTCCTCCAGTTCACATGGGGATCCCACTTCTGGAGCCAGGGCAATCCCAGAATTAACGATTGCTCCATCCCAGAGGCCACAATAAAACACAGAGTCTCTTTATGCTCCCCCATGGTCATTTCTAGGGGTTCCGTTATGAAACGTGCAGGGAAACCTCCCGCCACTGATCCATCCAATTGGCAAAAGGCTATGGGTGTTTCTAAAGTTCTCAGTCTGATGCCCATTTCCTCAACTACTTTCATGTTGATTACACATCTCCTGCACCGAGAGTCTAGCAAGGCCAGCATCTCCCCTTTGGCCCCTGAAGTGGGTACCCCTAATCTTACTGGAATGGTCATGGGGCCCTTGTTTGGACTTACCAGGAAGTCATCTTCTGAGTCAGATTCACTCTCTTCAGGGGAGGTCAGAGGTCCCAGCTCCTCTCCTCCCGGAGGGGCGACCTCTACAACCTCCCCCGTCTTTAGCGTGGTTTCGCGAGGCCTGGCTGGGAGGTTTTTAGGCTTCCTCCCTCCTTTTGGCACCCCCTTTGGATCCAGCTTGACCCTGCAGTCCACAATCCGGTGGCCCTCCTTCCCACATCGAAAACAGTGGATTTGGGTCTTGCCATCATTCCTCCCTTCGGGGGCTTTGGGGTCTCTTGGAAACATGGGGGGGAGGCTTGCTCCACCCAGAGCCCCCCCCCAGCGTCTGCTTCGGGTCAAATCTATTTCCACTTCTTCTGCCAGCAAGTACCACATCTGCAAATCATTGGGGTCCCTTCTGGAAATGCATCTCTGGTGTACTTTTTCATTTAGATCATCTTTATATGCTTCTATCAGGGCTCCCTGGGACCAGCCTCGAATATGGCACGCCAGCTGTCTAAACTCTTGGGTGTAGTTGGTCACTGACCTCCTCCCTTGATTTATGGTTTTCATCCTGATCCTGGCCTTTTGCTCCGCCAAGGGTTCCTCAAATCTTGCCCGCAGCGCGGTCATGAACACATTATAATTCAGCAGTTGGGGGGAGTTATCATTATACAAAGTCACCATCCACTCTGCAGCTATTCCCTCCAGGGCCCTGGTAACACATCTCAGTTTGGCTGCTTCTAAGGTGAATTCCTCCCTGTATTCTTCCATGTAGCTCCAAACTTGTGCTAGGAAGAAACCCATGTCTTTGGGATTTCCCCCAAATTTCACTTCTAACGGAGGCAGCTTGAAAGTTCTGCGCCTTCTAAGAATCACACCTTCTGCTGGGCCCCCCAGGGCTGCAGCTGGCTGCTGCGCTGGCTCAGGCTGAATTATGGGGGTGGGGGCAGCTTGTAGCAACATTTCGGCAGAATCTCATCTGCCATCATCAGGCTTCTGTATTGTGTTCATCTGTTGAGTCAGACTTTTACAGTTGTTTCAGTTTCAAAAAAAAAAAACTGGAACAACTGTAAAAGTCTGACTCACAAACACAATACAGAAGCCTGATGATGGCAGATGAGATTCTGCCGAAACGTTGCTACAACTTTAAAAGCACAACTATAATGACATGGGAAAATACCCGAACAAAGCTGAATACCGTACATGTAAGTACCCGCGAAAACTTAAGAAAACAGATATAGATATATATGTAAGTACCCGCGAAAACTTAAGAAAACAAATATATATATTGGTATATAGAGAGAAGAGAAGTGGAGAGAGCACACAACCCGGGGGGGGGGGGCTGTGCTAATTGTGCAGGTATCTGAAGTGATTTTGCCTAGCTTCACCTGCTGCTTCCTGTCTGTTAAGAAGCTTATGATTCACTTACAAGTGTGGTCAGGCACAGCTAGCTGATTTAGTTTAGTTAGAAGAATATCTGGAATGATGGTATTAGAATTCCGAGCTGAAGAGGACCCTTGCTTAGATCTTTGGAGATTCAAGATGCTGTAGGATGTAGTACAGAGCCATATTAACAGCATCATATGCTGCTCTATTTGATAAGTAGGCAAATTGCAAGGGGTTTAACAGCAGATCCGTGATGGTTTTCAGGTGGGCCAGCATTAGCCTGTCAAAGGTTTTCCTAACTACAGATGTTAGAGCAACTGTCATTCAGTTCCTTGATGAAGGGTTTCTTTGATCTAATAGTAGAGCGTTTGAAGCAAGAAGGAACATAGCACATCTCTAGTGATTTATTAAGGATGTGGGTGAAGATGGGGGCCAGTTGGTCAGCCCAAGCTTTTAAGCAAGAAGGAGTTGTCTTGGCTTGGTGCTTTTCCTGGCTTTTGTCTGTGAAATAGACTTTGCACCTCATTTTCTGTAGTCACCAGAGGTGGTGGGCCCAATGGGATGGGGTCAGTTGTAGGAGGCTTGGTTGTTGTTGATGTGTCTGAGATGCGGATTTTGGAGATAGGTAGCAGTAGTTTTCTCTCAAACCTACAGTAAAATACATTCAGGTCATCTGCCAGTTATTGATTTTCTTCAGCATGAGAAGGAGGTTTGCTATAACCGGTGATATTTTTAAGAGTTTTCCACATGTTTGTTGGTTCATTTGTTGAACTGATTCCTTAGCTTTTCACAGTAGCTTCTTTATCATCCATGTTGTGATGACAGTTCAGGAATGGGATATGACTCCTCCTTCTGACATCATAGAGCTGAGTCTGCCACTATAAAAATAATCTGCCTTGGCTGCTCCCCATCTTGTTGACTCAGCTCTTGTCTTGGAGCTTTGTCTCCGGAAGAGTAGTTGAGCTCAAAAGAGTTTTCCTGCTTTCTACTAAATAGCTCTCCTGCAGTGTCGAGGCTTCGGCGCTGCCTCATTGAAGGGCTGCAGACACAGGGAGCGTTCTACAGAGCCTCTTACGCAGCCTGAAGATCAGAACATGTTGCCGCACTGCTGCTTATGTCCCCACTTCACAGCTGACTCCGGAGGTTGTTTCGTTGTTTTGCAGCTGTTTTTTGGGCAGCAGAAGTCGTTCAGGGCCAGTAAGGACCTATTCAGCTGAGGAGGCAACGAGGCTGTTCCAGGGCTGCTGCATGTGGCGGGTGGCCATTTTGGAAAGCCTGGCAGCCATTTTGTCCTTACTAAAGTGCTGGTGGATTGGGCCTCACAGCTTTACAGCTCACTTGGCCCTCACTACAGGCAGCACTACAAGTGGGGAAGCTAACAACACCTCTTGTGCCTGCCCTGTTTGCATGATGGAGAAGGAAGCCGCACATTCAGTCCCTAAGGGACCAGAAGAACCTCTAGATTCTCAAGCCCCTGTAAGAAAGAAGAGAAGACAAAGAGGCCATTCTGCGAATAGAGAGGTTGCAGCTAAGCTCAAGGCCAAAGCCCTAGCTCCCCAAAAGACTTCCAAATCTGAGCTTAGGGCTGAGAAGAGAAGGCATGCTTTTAGAAAAGCAATTTGAAAAGACATTGGCATAGATGAGAGATCAGATTCTACAGGCCTCTCAGTCTGGGGAGACGCAGGTTTGCCCTGATATTTCTGCAAAAGCGGGGAGATGGCTCCCAGCTCTGCTAGTCACCTTTTAGCTTGGTCTCCTGAGAGGGTGGAAGAGGAGCTTCTTCCCCAGGATTCAAGTAGAACAGGCCCATCATCCAGACAGGCAACCTGGGGCCCAGGTCCCTCCTTCCCCATAGGTCACATGGTCCAAAGGGGTCACAAGCCTAGGCCAGAAGCTACCTAAGGCTGCTGGAATGTGCCCAGTGGGAACCCCCCTCAGGAAACAGGCCTGATGACATCAGGGAAATGGTCTCTGTGGGCATCAGACAAGGATTGGCTGAGGGGTTTCAACAACTTTCGGCCTCAAGGGAAGTAGTCCTTGTTTTCTTCCTTATTCCAGGGGGTCTCTTCATCCCACAGAAGTTTCCCTAGAGAACAGTTCAGTATTCAGCCAGCTGACTTAGATTGCGGTGAGGAGGAGGAAGGGGATTACACTAACCTTTCTGAACATAGTCGCTCCTTGCATTCTGAGGAGGAAGAGGGTGAAATCATAGATCACAATATGTCTGAGGAGGAAGAGTTCAGATCTGATCAACTTTCCTCAACTGGGTTTTTCAAACCTTCTCTCTTCAAACCACTCTTGCACAAAGCTTTGGTCACGGCACAATTGACCCCTGAGGAAGTGGCCCCAGACCCTCAGGTGGCCCCTCCTGGCTACAGTGATTCTTTGTTCACTAAACCAGTGTGTCAGCCTCAAGATCTCTTCGGCTACCCTAACTGCTATCTATCTCATTTATCTCTCTCATAGCCTATCTACTGTATCTTCTCTACTGCTAGGCTTAATTCTTTCGGCTGTCATTAGCAACAGGGGGAGGGGTAATTGTGGGGGGAAGATAGCTGGAGGTGTTTTGCATTCCTTTACTGTGGGTAAGCAAAAGGAGGGGGTGTATGAATTCTTCTTTTCAACTTTCCATTTCCTTGCTAGCTTCTATCCCTTTTTGCGCAGCTGCGAAGTTTTATCAAAATGTCAAGGTCAACGGACAGAGGCCTCATCACCACCTGTAGATGCCCACATGATCATATTCAGAACTTTTAATTGGAAGAGTCTTCTGGATTTTGGGGGGTGGGAACAATTCTATTCCTTTGTATATGTGATCTGCGCGCCAAATTCTCAGATTCGGAATTCCATCTGTAGCTTCCACTTTAATTTCCAGTAAAAGAATAACTTTGCTCTGATCTATGTGGTCTGAGTATTTCTTTCTTGGATTTTGAAGGGAGCACACGCTGACATTATTCCGAATCTCACCATCAGCCCACCCGGAGAAAACACCAACTTGGTGGTTCATACTGAAATTCTTCCTTCCCATATCATATTCCTTGATTTAGTAAAGGAGCAGGGTGTCTCCCCTAGGTCTGGGCCATGGCCTTCATCACATGATAGGCGATTTTACAATGTAGGCCCTGTCTTAGCCAATGCCCTGATTGTGCCTTCAGTAGATGCCCCAGTGGTAGCTTCGTTCTCGTCATCGGGCATGCCCACTGAACTGGAGGATGTGCTTAAGGCAGAAGACAAAAGGTTAGAGCAAACCCTCAAGCACACCCACCAGACTGCAGCTTGGGCTATCAGGGCATCTACGGTAGTCTCATTTTTCACAAATCTTCACTGCGCTGGTTCCATCAGCTGCAAGAGAGGCTCCCGGCCACCGATTTCAGGGCACATCAAGATCTTAACAAGATAATTGCTGCTGTGGAATTTATGGCGGATGCTAATTTGAACTCTGCCAAGTTCGTTTCCAGGGCTATGGCATCCTCTGTTGAAAACAGTGATGTGAAGAAATAGACTTAGGTGTCATCTGTAGATTAATAAGACTTAGCAACAAACCTGATGATGACTCAAACCAAAAATTTTATGTAGATGTTAAAAAAAATGGAGCCCAGAAGAGCTGTGGTGGCGCAGTGGTTAGAATGCAGTACTGCATTCTGCTGCTGACTGCCGGCTACCAACAGTTCAGCAGTTTGAATTTCACCAGTTCAATAAAAATAAACCAGATATCATACCCTGATCCAGAGAGGACACCGTACACTTTCCTTGAAATAATGTTGCTTTTATCCCTTTCAGCCAGAAATGACATTAAAGAGAAGAAAAAGATGAGATGGGCAAAGCATGTGGCAGTCTGAAGGGCCTGATGAAGAATGCCTGGCCTTATTGTTATTACTCTCTACCTTGAAACAGTGTGAAAGCTTTGGAAGGTACTCCTATGCCCAGGAGCCTTTTTGTTGCTGACTAGTGAAGATGGGCCAAAACACACAGAATCTTCAACTCCTCTTCATGGGCAGTAAGCTAACCACAGATTTACAGACTTGTGGTCCCTAATTTCGATCTTCTCAAAATCACAAGAGAAAATAAGTCATGTGAAGAGTCAAGCAGAAGGCTCTGGCACTGCACGTAAGGGAATGTATGCATCTGTCATTGGGTGATGCTTGCATAGGTGTTCCATTTATATATCTGCAAAAGTACCGTGTTTTTCACAAAAAAGGCCGGGCCTTATTTTTTTTAAGCCCCGAAAAAACGGCTAGGCCGTCTTTTCGGGGGTGACTTAATTTCCTACCCCACCTAGAGCAGCCCATATGCACGTACCTCTCCACGAGGCCATTTCTATCGCCGACAAAAGCTCCCCGAAGGCAGAGTCCCCAGCCGCTTCGGGATGAGGCATGGCTGCCTGTGTCCCCTTGCCATTTGGCAGTGTCTTTCGGGTGATGGAAGCTCCCCAAGGGCAGTCACCAGCCACTTCAGTCATCTGGAAGAAGTGGCCTCGGGGCGAGCGCACACACACACTCCCCTCACTGCGAGGCTGTTTCTATCGGCTGACGAAAGCTCCCCGAAGGCAGAGTCCCCAGCCGCTTCGGGGTGAGGCGTGGCTGCCCGTGTCCCCTCACCATTAGGCAGTGTCTTTCGAGCAATGGAAGATCCCCAAGAGCAGTCACCAGCCACTTCAATCGGCCGGTAGAAGCGGCCTCGGGGCAAGTGCACACACACACTCCCCTCGCCGCTTCTATTGGCCGGTCAAAGTGGCTGGTGACTGCCCTTGGGGAGCTTCCATCACCCGAAAGACACTGCCTAATGGTGAGGGGACACGGGCAGCCACGCCTCGCCCTGAAGTGGCTGGGGACTCTGCCTTCGGGGAGCTTTTGTCGGCCTCGCAGCGAGAGGAGTGTGCATGTGCGCTTGCCCCGAGGCTGCTTCTACCAGCCGATTGAAGTGGCTGGTGACTGCCCTTGGGGAGCTTCCATTGCCCGAAAGACACTGCCTAATGGTGAGGGGACATGGGCAGCCACGCCCTGCCCCAAAGCGGCTGGGTACTCTGCCTTCAGGAAGCTTCTATCGGTTGATGTTCTATCAGTAGATCGGGGTATTCTAGCCTAGGCTACCTGCAGGGCACTCCTAAAGGCAAGTTTTCTCCCCCCCCCCACCTTTCCCCCCATTTCTCTTCACCTTGTGTAGTTTTAATGAACGATGTGAGAAATGGCAGGGAAACGCATGGATTAAATAGGCCTAAATTTTGGGGGTGGGGCTTAATTTCAGCTCATGCCTCAAAATCATGCTGGGCCTTCCTATTGGTGGAGGCCACATTGTTGGAGAAACATGGTAACATTCTGGTTATGAGGCACTTAAACAGCAATGCATAAAACAGGAAGTCGGATCAACCAATCAGCACACAGGATGCACACCTCCACACAACACATGATTGGGATTTGGAGAGTGTGCACAATTGCCCATTTACAGCCATCTACAACCTATATTTCTCCTCCATGCTGCTATGAGAGCCCAGGATGGGTACGACTCCTCCTGATGATATCATCAAGCTGAGTCCATCTAGTACAAACGTAGCAGCCTGTGGGAGAAATCCCCCAGCTTTGACTCAGCTTCTTTCAATGATCATAAACTGGTATCTCTGAAAGCAGTTTATTTAGCAGCAAAAGTGAATGCTATCTTCATCATTGGCATAGCTCCCGGGGAACTGGTGCAGCTGTGCCTTCAGGAGAGTGGGGCTCCACTCTCCAATGCCGAGGATTCGATGTTTCTTCATCCAAGGGAGACTGTAAGTAGGGAGCAACCCTTGATCCTCCCTCACAGTCTTCCCTCAGCGATTTCGGCCACCACGATCTTAAAGATCGCATTGGCAGTAACCATGCCACTCAGCTGATCGTTAAAACCGCAGTTTTCCTTTTCATGCCGATTTTGCCGTTTGGGGCTGTTTACAGCCTAAGGAGCGATTTAACCCCTGCGTAGCTTATACCTCTTGCAAGCGGCCAATTTGGAGGCTTCTTCTTCTAAAGAAAGTAGCGAGCGGCCATTTTTGGTGGCATCATCCCCCAAAGGCCAGCTTCTACCATTCATAAGCTCCTATTCAGGCTACTGCATAGGCAACACATAGTGAGGATCACTTCCAGCACCTTTGTGTCTGTTTATGCATACTATGGATCAAAACAAGGTCCACACAGAGCCGTCAGGCCTGATCTCTCAAGGCCTCCAAGCTGACAAAAGAAAGAGAAGGGGACAACGCTCCCAGTCTGTTCAAAGGGAGATGGCAACCAAGATTAGGGCCAAAGCTTTGGGCCCTAAGAAAACATCCCAGGCTGAATTAAAGGCAGAGAAACGAAGGCATGCAACCTTAGAAAGGCAGTTCAACAAAACTATTGAACAAATGAGGGGTCAATTATAACAGGCTTCCCAACCAGCTAATCCTATAGTTGTTCAGCCAGCTACTTCTAGGGAGAGGGAAGATACCTCAGCTCCTCTTAGCCACCTCCAATCCTGGTCCCCAGAGCAACCTGAAATCCAACCAGGACCTCAAGACTTGAGCAGGTCAGGTCCCAACTTTGCCCAGACTCCTTGGGATCTTTCTTCTTCATCTATCCCATCCGTGGCCCAAAGCAGCTCTTGATCAAGACCAGAGGCCACTTTTACACCAACAGCAGCAGGTCTTCGCCTCCGGATCCTCCATCGAGTGCCAGATCTTCTGACATCAACGAAGTAGTCTCCTTAGCCATCAGTCAGGATCTGGCAGAAGGGCTTCAACACATCTTTAGGCCTTCAGATAGACGTCAGCCTTCCTTCCCAGCTTTTCCTCCAGCTCAGATTCCCCAAAGGGGACTATCTCGCCATGTAGAACAAAGGGCCCATCTTACCTATGTGGAAGGAGTGGACCTCACTCGGAGAGAGTATGAGGAATCATCTGAGCACAGCCCCTCCCCTGATTCTGATCTGGAAGAGGGAGAAATCTGGAACCCCAACCTCTCGGAGGAAGAGGAAGATCTGAAGCCTGATCAGCCTCCATCAGCTTCTGTATTCAAATCTGCTTTATTCAAACCTCTCTTACACAATGCACTGGTAACAGCCCAGTTGTCAGCGGAGGAAATTGCCCCCAAGCCTCAAGTGGTACAATCGGGGCATGGGGATTCCCTCTTCTCCAAACCCATTGTTCATTTGGAGGTCCTTCCTTCCCCCATCATCTTTTTTGACTTAGTCAAGGAACAATTTGCCTTCCCCACTGCAGGCCCCCGCCCATCATCCCAAGATAGGCGGTTCTACAGCGTGGGTCCTTCCTTAGCTACGGCTCTGGCAGTTCCCCCAGTAGACGCCCCAGTTGTGGCCTCCTTCTCCTCAAGCACTTCAACTGAGCCTGAGGCAGAGGACAAGGCAGAGGACAAATGCTCCGAACAAACACTGAAGCGTAACCATCAAGCCTCGGCTTGGGTCATCTGGGCCTCAACTGCTGCATCATTTTTTACAAGGTCTTCCATCCGCTGGCTACGCCAACTTCAAGGCCACATGCTTCCATCAGACTGTAGGTCGCATCAAGATCTCAATAAGATCATAGCAGCAGCAGAGTTCTTGGCGGACGCCACCCTCAGTGCCGCCAAGTTCTCTTCCAGGGCCATGGTGTCATCAGTGGCAGCTAGGAGACTGCTATGGCTACAAAATTGGCAAGCGGAGCCTCGACAGAAGTGGAAACTAGCTTCTGCCCCATGTACCAGTGAGAAGCTGTTTGGAGATGCCCTTGACCCATTTGTTGTTGAAACAAAAGACAAAAGGAAAGTCCTTTCATCAACAGGAAAGAGGGCAGACTTCCGCCCAACCCCATTCCGGCCTCCCTCATTCAGGCCCTAAAACACTTCTCATTTCTCCAGACCTCAGACGGCGTATTCTCAGTGTCAAGATCAACGCCATGAGGCTACCGGCAGACAACACACTGCGGGTAAACGGCCCTTTCATGAGGGAGAGGGTCACTCCTTCTGTCGCTGTAAATAATCTCTCGTTCTCCCCTTCCACCGGAGTCATTTGGGCTCCTTTGCTTCCAGATGAGAGGAGTCAATGACAGACATCTGGGTACTCAATACCGTAAGGTCGGGGTTACAATTAGAATTTCTATCACCACCTCCAGAAAAATTTCTACTCTGCCCCATTTCCCAGGACAGTTCACGAAGGGCACTTATGGAATCGGCCATTAGTCACCTGGTCGATATAAGGGCCATTCAACCAGTCCTTGAATTACAACGTGGATGTGGGCTTTATTCTCGCCTTTTTGTGCTCCCCAAGGCCTCGGGGTGGTGGTGGTGGCAAGCCATTCTCGACCTAAAATTTCTGAATGAATTTATCCCATATAGACGCTTTAAAATGCAGACTCTGCATTCTATTCTGGAGAGCGTTCGGGAGGGCGATCTCCTCTCTTCCATTGATCTCACGGAGGCTTACCTCCACCTTCCCATCTGGCCTCATCATCGCCAGTTTCTCCGTTTCTGTTACCAGAATTCCCACTTCCAGTATCGGGCCCTTCCTTTCAGGCTCTCATCTGCCCCAAGAGTCTTCACAGAGTTACTGGCGGCATTGGTGGCTTCACTCCGGTCTGTTCCAGTGAGGATCCAATGCTACTTGGACGACATCTTGATCCTGTCATCCTCCACCCACTCTACCCATCAAGATCTTCAAATCACTCTCCATTGCCTCCAGTGTCACGGTTTTTCCATCTACTCCAAGAAAAGCCATCTTTTCCCAACAACCAGATTGCTCCATCTGGGAGCCATCATTGACAAAACTCTGTGCCAAGTTTTTCTGTCTCCAGCCCCAGGGCAGAGCCTTATAGAGATCATTTGACAGGTCCAATGTCAACACACTGTCTCCCTGTTGCTGTTGTCCAAACTTTTGGGCAAAATGATCTCATGCATAGGCATCATTCCATGGGCATGGCTACACTCACGGGCTCTACAATGGTTCCTGCTCCCCTTTCAATGAGCAGGAACCAGCCACACATCTGCCAAGGTCCTGCTCTCTCCAGAGGTCCGCCATTCCTTCAAGTGGTGGGTTTCCCCAGCCCTTTCGAAGGGTGTCCCATTCAAGGAACCGGACAGACTAATCATCACCACCGATGCAAGTCTCCTGGGTTGGGGAGCCCACATGGAGGGTTTCATGGCTCAAGGGATCTGGTCCCAGTTAGACAGGACTGGGCCCATAAACTGGCTAGAACTTAGAGCCATTTATTTAGCCCTGAAACATTTCAGGGACGGTATAGTGGGGTCCCATGTGCTAGTGTTGACAGACAACAGACAACAAAGCCGCATGTCAACTGGCAGGGGGGCACAAGGTCCAGGGCGCTCATGAGGGAAGCCGAAAGGTTAGGGGAGGTTGGCAGAGAGACATCTGCTGTCTATCACAGCAGATCACATCTCGGGAGTCAACAACTCCCAGGCTGATTGGCTGAGCAGGAGCCCAGTAAACCATGCAGAATAGTCCCTTCCCCAGTCCATTTTCAGGGATCTCTCCCTCAGGTTCGGGGCCCCGGAGGTAGACCTCTTTGCTTCTCCCCAAAACGCTCAAGTAAACAAATTTTTCACCAGGTTTCCTTGTCAGGGAGCAGAGGGGACCAGTGCACTTCAGAGCAGATGGCCCACCAGTATCCTCTATGCCTTTCCCCCTCTTCCCATCATTCTGGCGGTCATTTGGAAGATGTTGAAGGAATGGGCAGAGCTGATTCTCCTAGCCCCCCCCCCCCATTGGCCCAGGAGACCTTGGTTTGCAGATCCAGTGAACCTGGCTGTAGCCATTCCTTGGAGGATTCCAGACCACATGATCTCACTACATCAGGGGACACCACTCCACCTGGATCCCCAATGGTTGAAATTGACCGTGTGGCGCTTGAGCAGCAACTGTTAAGAGAAGCCAATCTCCCAGACCAGGTCATCCTTACTATCCAGGCGTCTCGTAAATCTTCTACGACATGTATGTACAATGCCACCTGGAGGGTTTTTTGTCATTGGTGTCACAGGGAAGGTCTCTCTCCTACAGTAGCAGGGGTACCACAGGTCCTCCGTTTCCTCCAGGATGGCCTTAACACTAAAGGTCTGGCTCCTAACACTTTACGCCATCAAGTAGCAGCTCTTGCTTCAGTCATCCTGTGGTTCACAGGTTCCCATCCTGGCCCTAACAGAACCTCCCTTCGAACCACTCAGAAAGGTGTCCCTTCAATTCTTGACCTTCAAGGTGGTTTTCTTAATAGCCATCACTTCAGCTAGAAGGGTGTCAGAGTTGTCTGCTCTATCTATCCGGCAGGACCTCTGCACTTTTCACAACAATAGAGTTGTTCTTCATTTAGACCCTACCTTTGTACCCAAAATAAATTCTGTATTCCACAGATCCTAAGACATAGCAGTTCCTGATTTTTGTTCCTGTCCACACCACGCCTTAGAGCACAAATGGCACACCTTAGATGTTAGAAGGGCTCTTAGAATTTATATCAAATGCACTTCAACATTTAGGAAGGCAGAGGCTATGTTTGTATCCTTTTCCCCTTCCTACTGGGTGAACAAGGCCTCTCCTGCCACCTTAAGCAGGTGGATCAGGGCTTGCATCGCACAGGCCTACAGAGCCAAAGCTCTGCCAGTACCACATGGCTTGACAGCACACTCCACTAGAAGTGCTGCAACTTTGGCTGCCTGGGCCACCCAGGCACCCCTAGAGGAAATTTGCAGAGCGGCTACATGGACATCCTTGTCTCCGTTCATCAGACACTACCGCCTGGATTCCTACGCCTCCACAAGCGCAGCTTTTGGCAGACAGGTTCTTCAGTGAGTGGTGCCTACTTCGGAGTGAGAGACCGGATAAGGACCGTCCCGAGGACATGAAGGCTTGGGTATGGCCCATCCTGGGCTCTCGCAGCAGCATGGAGGAGACAGTGATGCCATCCAGCCACCTCATTCTCTGTCATCCCTTTCTTCTATTGCCCTCAATCTTTCCCCGCATTAGGGTCTTCTCCAGTGAGTCCTTCCTTCTCATTAGGCCAAAGTATTTGAGTTTCATCTTCAGGAACTGGCCTTCTAAAGAGCAGTCAGGGTTGATCTCCTCTAGGACTGACTGGTTTGATCACCTTGCAGTCCAAGGGACTCACAGGAGTCTTCTCCAGCACCATAGTTCAAAGACCTCAATTTTTGGCGCTCAGCCTTTCTTATAGTCCAACTTTCACAACCATACATTGCAACTGGAAAAACCTTAGCCTTGACTTTACACACTTTTGTTGGCAGGGTGATGTCTCTGCTTTTTAGTATGCTGTCTAGATTTGCCATAGCTTTCCTCCACAGGAGCAAGCGTCTTTTAATTTCTTGGCTGCAGACCCCATCTGCAGTGATCTTAGAACCCAGGAAAATAAAATCGGTCACTACCCCCATTTCTTCCTCATCTATTTGCCAGGAATTGAGAAGGCTGGATGCCATGATCTAAGTTTTCTTAATGTTAAGTTTCAAACCAACTTTTGCACTCTTCTTCAGCTGCATCAAGAGGCTCTTTAGTTCCTCTTCATTTTCTGCCATTAGAGTGGTATCATCTGCATATCTGAGATTGTTGATATTTCTCCTGGTAATCTTAATTCTAACTTTTGATTCCTCTCGCCTTGCCTTTCTCATGATGTGCTCTGCATATAGGTTAAATAGGCAGGGCAACAGTATACAGCCTTGCCGGACTCCTTTCCCAATTTTGAACCAATCAATGGTTCCGTGTCTAGTTTTCATTGTTGCTTCTTGACCCTCATATAGGTTTCTCAAGAGAAATAAGATGGTTTGATACTCCCATTGCTATAAGAACTTGCCACAATTTGTTGTTGTGGGTCAATATCTTCTTTTGGTATAAGTGTGCCTCTGTCCATCAGTCAGGTACTTTATTTTTTGTCAAAACCTCATTCAATATTTCCAATTTCCTGTATTGCCTTATAAAATTCAGCTGGTAGTCCATCTGGGCTAAAGGCTTTCCCAATATTTTGTCTTTTTATTGCTTCTGTCAGTTCCATCGTTGTTATTTTCTCGTCTAACATGGTCTTTACTTCATCAGGTAATCTTGGTAATTCTGCCTCTTGTAAATACTGCTGTACTTTGTTTTCTAGTATTGCCTCTTGATCATATAGTTTCTCATAGTATCTCTGTACTATTTTTTTCTTCTCTTCATTTTCATAACATAGCATGCCATTTCATCTATTAATTGTGGTATTTTTTTATTCTTTTTCTTTTTTTTTTGAAAACAGTTTTATTAATTTTAACAACAAACAAAAACACATAAAACATAAAAACATCATCCTTTCCTTCATGAGTTTACAGACAGTGTATCGGTTGGTTTATCACTTTTTTTTGTGCATCCATTTCATAGTCTCCATTGTAGTTATATTGCATAATAGCTCATATTATCAATCAACAATTATATAGCCTGATATCATTATTAAACAATCATTTGATTATAATTTTATTAATTCATACTTTAGCGAGATAACTATAGTTTACTTAATTTATTTTATAGCAAATCATAAAGTCATACCAAGTCTATCTTAATAAAATCTTATAAAGATAATATCAAAGAAAAAAAAGAAATATGTATTCATTGTTTCCTAAGGTTCTAAATATTCTATTATTATATTTTATTATCTAGCCATTGATAGAAAAGGTCCCAAACTTTGTAGAATTGTTTATCTTCTTGTTCTCTAATTTCAAATGTCAATCTACTCATTTCAGCACATTCCAATATTTTCTTAATAATTTCTTCCTGTGATGGTATTTTCTCACTCTTCCAATTTTTAGCAAATACAATCCTAGCCGCTGTTAATACATTTACAATCAAATATTTCAAATTTTTATTGTATGGATCAGGTAAGATTCCCAATAAAAAAAATCTCTGGTTTTAAATCTATATGTTTCTTTGTCATTTTTTCCAGCCATATGCGAATTTTAGTCCAATATTTTCTAGCGTCCTCACAAGTCCACCACATATGGTAATATGAGCCAGGTATCTGATGACATTTCCAGCACTTTTCTGATTTATTCTTGAACATTCTTGCTGTTCTTGTCGGGGGAAAATGCCACCTGTAAAACATCTTATACAAATTTTCTTTATATGCTGTTGACATTGTCATTTTATAATTTTGAGACCACAATTTTTGCCATTTCTCTAAATCAATCCCATATCCAAAATTCTTCCCCCAAGCAATCATTGTTTCTTTAACTTGTTCTTCCTCTAGTTTAATTTCCAGTAAATAACCAAATAATTTTTTAATCATTTTTTCATTAGTACCTGTCAAAATCTTATCTAAGTCAGTCAATTTATCATAGAATCCCTCTGTTTTAGAATCTTTAACATACCTTGAGTGTATTTGCGCATATGAAAACCAATTCATCTTTATACCTTGTTCTTCTAAGTTTTGCATCGTTTTAAGTTCACCCTTTTCATCCAATATTTCCCTATATCTAACTGTTCCTTCTTGTATATTATAGGATAAGAAAAAACTTCAATATTTGATAACCAAACTGGGATTTTCAAATAACATTTTCTCTTGATTTTCTCCCAGTTTAACCATAAAGACTCCCGTATATAATGCCTTCTAAAATAGCCCTGCGATTTAGTTCCCTTATACCACAGAAAAGCATGCCAGCCCAGTAATAGATCATATCCTTCCAGTATCAACAATCTAGTCTTTCTTAATGTTATCCATTCTTTAGCCCACATCAAATTTGCAGCTTGATAATACAACTCCCAATTAGGAAGGCCAAATCCTCCTCTAATACTAGCATCTTGTAAAAGTTTTAATTTTATTCTCGCTTTCTTACATTGCCATATATACTTCAACACAATTTTATTTAAATCTTCAAAATAATCTTTGCCAAGCCTAATTGGTATTGTTTGGAACAAATATAAAATTCTGGGTAAAATATTCATCTTGATTGTTGAAATTCTGCCTATCAGTGACAGTTGTAGGTTTTCCCATTTCTTCAAATCAAGTGCTATCTGCTGTTTGAGTTTAATATAATTATTCTCTTTCAATGTAGTGCATCCTGACGTCAAATATATCCCCAAATACTTAACCTTATTCGTGACTTGAATTTTCAATAGGTCTGCCAGCTCTTCTCTTTGTCTTAATAACATGTTCTTTGTCAGAATCTTTGTTTTATCTTTATTTATTTTCAAACCAGCCATCTCACCATATGTCTCTATCTTTTCCAATAGTTTTAAAGCTGTCTTTAGAGGATCTTCCAGAATGAAAACCAAATCATCTGCAAAGGCTTGTAGATTAAATTCCTCCTTTTTGATTTTCATTCCTTTTATATTTTGGTCCTCTCTAATATTTCTATTCAACACTTCCAAAGTCAATACAAATAGCAAAGGTGATAATGGGCATCCTTGTCTTGTGCCTTTTCTTATGTTAATAGAGTCTGTAAGTTCTCCCTCTAACATTACTTTTGCCGTTTGCTTATAATATATGGCTTCTATTGCTTGAATAAATTTTCTGGCAAAACCCATCTGTTCCAGTAGTAGTAACATAAATCTCCAGTTCACATTATCAAATGCCTTTTGGGCATCTAGGAATATCAAAGCCATTTGTTTTTCAGGGTGCGCCTCATAATATTCCAAAGTGTCCCGAATTACCCTCATATTGT
This sequence comes from Pseudonaja textilis, assembly GCF_900518735.1. The sequence goes on from NW_020769329.1 coordinate 15,318,476, forward strand.
CTTTAATTTGTCTCTTTGGCAGGAACCCATTCTGATCGGGATGAATAAAATTATTTAAGTATCTTTTAAGCCTTTCTGCCAAAATTGAAGCAAAAATTTTATAATCTGCATTCAATAAAGAAATAGGTCTATAGTTCTTGATTTGTAATGGATCAGCCCCTTCTTTTGGAATAAGTGTAATGTAAGCTTCTGACCATGTTTTGGGTATCTTCTTATTTGACATAACTTCATTTATGACTTCTAGCAATGGAATGCTCAACGATTCTTGTAATGTTTTATAAAATTCTGCCGGTAGCCCATCTGGACCTGGTGCTTTTCCATTATTCTGTCTGTTAAGTGCTTTGGTTAGTTCCATCATTGTTATAGTACTTTCTAACATTTTTTCAGTCTCATCAGGTATCTTAGGTAGGTTAGCATTTTGTAAATACTGTTTAACTTTTTCCTCATCAATATCCTCTTGTTTATATAGTTGTCCATAGAAGTCTCGGATAATTGCCTTTTTCTCCTTATTACCATAGCACATTTGGCCTTGATCGTCTATTAACTGTAATATTTTCCTTGATTCTTTCTCCTTTCTCAGTTTGTATGCTAACCATCTACCTGGCCTATTTGCATCTTCAAAATAGTTCTGTTTAGCACTTCTAATTTTTTGTGCCACTTCTTCTTTCTCTATCTGACCCATTTTATGTTTAATTATGTCCATTTTAAGTTTAATATCTTTTTTCTGTGGCATTTTCTGTAATTCTTTTTCCAGTTTTTTGTGATCATCTTCTAAAGCTTTGATAGTTTGCCTCTTCCTAATGTTTTTTTTCTTTGTATAGTCTATTATTAATCCTCTCGCATATGCCTTCATTGTATCCCAAACATTCTGTATTGAAATATCTTCTTTTTTATTTTCACTAAAGAAGAAGGCCAATTCTTTCTCCATCCATTGTGTGAAGTCTTTTTCCTTTAAAATAGTATTATTTAATGTCCATCTAGATCTTCTTTTTTGTCCTTTCCATTTAATTGTCATTGGGTTATGATCTGCCCATGTACTTGTTTCAATATTTATTTCTTGAATATTAGATATTCTGTTGAGGTCCAAATCATATCTATTCTAGACCATGATAGATGTCTATTTGAGTAAAAAGTATATTGTTGAATTTTAGCATTTCTTTCTCTCCATATATCTTTTAAGTTTAATTCATCTATCATTTTGACAAAAGATTTAGGGAGAGTCTTTCTATTTTGTCTTGTTGCTGTTGCTGTGTAGTCGAGTTTATTATTCCATTGAAATCTCCCATAATAACTATATTAATATAGTCCAGTCCCATTATTTTCATATGTAATTTTTTATAAAATTCTTCTTGTTTATCATTCGGGGCATAAATTGCAACCAGGAGTGTGTTTGTATTATTATCCACTATTTCAACCATTAATACTCTCCCCTCTTCGTCAGTATAAATCAATTTTGCTGGGATAGTTTCTTTAATATATAAAACCACTCCTCTTTTCTTACAGTGGGTCAGAGAAGTGAATATTTTCCCTAATTTTGGTCATGCCAGTAATTGTTCATGTTGTTTTTTAATATGTACTTCTTGTAAGCAAATTATATCAAATTTTAACCTCTAATTTATGAAAGGTTTTTCTTCTTTTGGTAGCTGAGTTCAGTCCATTTATATTCATAGAAATCAGTTTTTTTTCCTCCTTGATTATGTTTTGTATTTAGGTCTAGCAGCTCTCATAGATCTTATTTCATGTTGTTCTTTGGTCTCCACTTGTCCACCTACTGCGCCTTCTTCTTTTCCCATCCCCATTTGGTCCTCTTGAGATTCAGTTGAGATGATCTCTTTTTCTGTCTCTATTTCTCTTTTTTCAAAAAATTGATTGTAGAATATTTCTGCTTTCTCAATTGAGTCAATTCTGTGTCTCTGTTCTTGCCATGTAAACATTAATCCTTCTGGAATCAGCCATCTATAATTCACCTCCTTTTTCAATAACATTTTAGTCAGGAATCGATATTCTCTTCTCATCTCTCTCACTTTTCTGGGTACTTGTTTTAAAACCACAATCTTATTGTCTTTATATTTCAATGTCTTCTCTCTTGCCACTTGTAGTATTTGTGTTTTAATAGGGTTTTTTTGTAAATCTGACATGGACCTCTCTTGGTAGATTGTTCCTCATCGCATATCTTGTGAAGACTCGATATATCTCATCTACTCCATCCATCATCTTTTCCTCTGATATTCCCAGAGCTCCAGCCAGGATTTCTATCATTATTGCAGCCAAATTTTGTCCTTTTTCTTCCTCTATATTTTGAAATCTGAGATAGAATTCTGACCTGTCCATCTCCCACTTCAACATCCCACTTTTGTCTTGTTCAACCATTGTTAATCTGCTATCAATATTTCCAATTGTCACGCCTCTTTGCTTATCTTTCTCTTCCATTTTTTGGAGTCTCTCATCATATTTCACCATCATTTGTTGAATATTTTCATTTTTTTCATCGGTCTTCCCAATTCTTTGTTCAATACTCTCTGTCCTTTGTTCAATACTCTCCGTCCTTTGTTCAATACTCTCTGTTCTTCAATATTCTCAGCTCTTTGTTCAATGCTTTCTATTTTCTTTTCAATGATATCCGATTTCATTTTAAGTTCTTGAATTCCTTGCATAATCATCTTTAAATCCACTTGTCCTTTATCTTGCTTCGACATTATCTGGGTTAAACGTTGTCCTCCAGGTGTTGGTGAAGCAGGAGCAGAAGTTGAAATGCCAGAAGGTATGAATTTCTTACTCATTTAGGTAGCTCAGAGTCTTCAAGCTCTTTTAATCCAATTAGTAGTGTGGTCAATTATAATCCAATTAGGAAAAGAGAAAAAGAAGAAAAATAAGAAAAAGACAATAAAAAAGCCCAAAATTAAAAAGAAAAGGTTCTTCAGGTTCTTCTAGACCTTAATCCTATTGTGAGATAGTCAATATAATTCAAAATAAAAATTAAAAGTGAAGAAAAAAAAGAATAAAACCCAATAATATTAAAAAATAGTAAGAAGAGAGAAAAAAGAAAAATTCTTCAGGTTCTTCACACCTTAATCCAATTGGAAAATCTCAAAAGTAGAAAATAGCCATCAAAAATGGGTCAAAAATGGAAATGGAAAAGGCAAAAATCCCAATAAGAAAAAGAAAAAGATATTCTGAGGCTTTCCCTTTACAAAGAAAAAAAAATAGATTAAAAATAAATATACAATTATTACAAAATACTATGGGATTGAAGAGGAGGGATAAGACAGCTAAGAAAAAAATAAAAAAAGAGCACATTGCATTTTATTTAATTGTCCAAGGCTCTTATTATGGCTTCTCCACCAGTTTCAAAGCCAAGCTTCAAATATTCAACTGTTGATAGAAGTTCCAAAGAGCACCTGTAAAAACATTCTCCAGTGTTCTTCCCTCTATCTTATCAAATTCCAGTGTCCTTGAGAGAGAGGTTTTCACAGTTCTCTCAGCTTCAAATAAAGTATTCTTCAAGCCTCTAGTTGGCAGTTACAAAATTTCTTTAATCCACTCCCCCTTCTTTCCCAGAAAAAGCATAATAGAAAAAGAAGATATATATGTATATATGGATCTTTGGTTGTTCGGGTTTTCTCCCGCGTAAGAGAAGCACAGAGCTGAAGACAGAAGCCTGAAGATGATGAATGAGACTTCATTGAAACGTTGCCTAGATACTTCAAATCTTACGCGGGAGAAAACCTGAACAACCAAAGATCCACATACAAATACCCGCGAGAACCTCAGAAAACATATATATAAAGTATATATAAAGTAACACCGCGGCTGCTCCTGCTACTACTTTCCACGCTTTCCAAACC
>NW_020769329.1:15322420-15503218 GCF_900518735.1 Pseudonaja textilis
ATATATATATATTTAAAAAAAAAATTACTAAAGAGAGCCTCTATTCTAAAAAATATAACTGTCAAAAAGGAGAGAAGAATAGGTAGATATAAGAGAAAAAACCAGTCCAGTTAATAATTGCTAAATCGCGATAGAAGTTCAGTAAAAAAAAAAAGTAAAAGTAAAAAGCCAAGCCTCACTTTGACATTTCTCTTTAAAAAATCGCCACTAAGTCAGTTTTGTCGAAAATCTTACAGATTTCTTCTCCTTCTTAGGGTGTCCTTAAGTCCCAAATATTAATAAAAAAAAAAGTCCTCACCAACCGATACACTTTCTCTTTCGATCTCTTCGTTCTGGAGCTGTCCCAGCTTCAGCAGCTTAATGGCTGCCTCTCCACCGATGGTAGAAGGGCTTCTCCTGGATCAACCAGGGACTTTGTGATGTCCCTGGGATCAACAGAATGTGCCCCTTACTATCACCGTCTCTACGGGATGGTTTAGGTCTGTTGGGACCGACCAGGGGCGAAAATATCAGCTGCGATCTCGGAGCCCCGAGATTGCAGCTGTATCGCAGCGACGTGGCTCTGCCTTCTCCCTTTATTCTTTTTTTTTTGTTCAATTTATATGCTAGCCATCTACCTGGTTTATTTGTGTTTTCAAAATAGTTCTGTTTAGCCCTTCTAATCTTTTGTGCCAGTTCTTTTTCCATTAGTCCAATTTTGTGTTTAATTATATCCATTTGATTTTTAATATTTTTGTGCTGTGGATATCTTTGTAAATCCTTCTCCAGTTTCTTATGTTCTTGTTCTAAAGTTTATTGTGTTTGTCTCTTTTTAATGTTCCTTCTTCTTGTATAGGTTATAATCACACCTCTACTATATGCTTTCATGGTATCTCATACCTTTTGTAATGAGGTTTCTCCTGATTTATTTTCTTTAAGGAAGAAAACCAATTCTTTTTCCAGGTTATAAATAAATTCTTTTTATTACAAAATCGAATTATTCAAAGACCATGTTTATCTTTTCTTCTGTCCCTTCCATTTAATCCTTATTGGGTTGTGATCAGCCCAAATGTTTGTGTAAATATTTGCTTCCTGAATATTAGATATTAAATCTGTTGACACCCAAATCTTATCTATTCTTGACCATGATAGATGTCTATTTGAGTAAAATGTAAATTGTCTATTTTTGCTATTCAATTCTCTCCATATATCGTTAATATTCAGCTTCTCCACCATCTTGAAAAAAGATTTCGGTAGTAGTTTTCTATTTTTCTTATTTGGTTTCTGTGTTTTATAGTCCAATTCTGTGTTTACAATAGCATTAAAGTCTCCAAAAATGCATATCTTATCATATTCCAGTTCAATTATTTAATTGTGTAGCTTCTAATAGAATTGATCTTGCTGATTATTGGCAGCATAGATTGCAATTAAAAGTACTTTTGAGTTATTATCAACCATCAATATTCTTCCTTCTTCATCTGTATAAATTTGCTTGGCTTTAATTGTACTTTTAATATATAAAACAACTCCTCTTTTCTTTTGTTGTGCCAATGGTGTAAATATATTACCAATTCTAGAGCAATTTAACAAATGTACATGTTGTCTTTTAATATGTACTTCTTGTAGGGAGATTATATCCATGTTTAATTTTCCTAGTTTATGAAATATCTTTTTCCTTTTAATAGCCAAATTTAGTCCATTTACGTTTATAGAAATCAGTTTCTTTTCCTCTTCCATTGTTTATAATTTATAGGTAGGATTTATTGCTTTTGTTGATTTTTGTTCTCTTGGTTCTTTAATTATCATTTGGCCACCTACTGCTCCCTCCTCCTGTCTCCTTTCCTCCCTTTGTTCCTTCTCCATTTCCTTTGCCATTTCTGCTCGTATTTTAAGTTCCTCTTCTCTTCTCTTTTCTTTCTTTTTCTTTTTCTTTTTTTTAAACAAGTTTTATTGATTTTACAAACAAACAAACAAAACAAAACATCATTAAACATTAAAAACATAAAACCTCTTTCCATTGTAAATCTTTATAAGGCAGGTAACACATTGCTTTATATCACATACTTATAATTTATCCCATTTCCATATAAACACGTAAATTCCCTTTACCAAATTCCACATTGTTTCTCTTTAATCATTATTCAATCATATTTCCTTTCTAATTTATCTGCTATTCAATCATCACATTTATATTTTCCTCTGGCTTGTTTATAATTATTCTCATCTAGTCTTCCTCCGAGATTTTATTATTTAATTCTTAGTTGAACACACACACATAAGACATAAACATAAAAACATAAAACTTTCTTTTAGAAAGTAACTTGGCCCCAGATTACCGCTTTTTGTATGGACTTCAATTGAATTCATGCTCTTCTTATATACCATTACCTATCTTGTTTACCATTCTATATCTATTATATAACTCCTCTCCACTTTTGCCTCATCTTAATTCTGTTTTATATATTTAATCTTGCTTTAAAGAAAAATATTTTTATATCTTTTGTCCATTTCTCCATTTACATCTGTCTCATTTCCAATATAAAAAAGAATAGTTTCCCCTGGAATCACTAATCGGAGTATGATGCCTTTCTATCATTCCCCTAAATTAAAATTTAAAATAACACCTAAATCCCAATCAGATTCTGGTTAGTACATTCTACTATTTCAGAAACCAATACTACAATAATAAATCCACAACAGTCAACACATCAATCCATTAAACTCTATATTTAAACTAATATTTTAAACATTCCCTATAGTATTTTATTAAAACTTAAAATCATTCATTATTAAACATTTTAAAGTTATACCGTAATATTTTAGTCTTTTATTAGATCTTATAAAGTTCTGATTATCTACTTATAATACAAATACCACTATTACAATACTCATGTGTACTTTGCAGAATCCCCCTTTTTTTAAAAAAAAACCCATACATTACCCATTATCCCTAAAAAAAAATTTCTTTTCTCCATCTTGTTTTATACCTTTGTAACTTTTCCCCCCCCTTTTCCCTTTCCTTCTTAGCCCGCCTAAACTTTTTACCCCCTCCTCTCCAAACCTCTGCCTTCTTGGTTTCCCCTTTCTGTTGCATTCCTCTTTCCTTTTGCTTTCTAGCATTCTGTTGTTTTTGCATCTTCTTTTTCTCTTTCATAAACATTTTTTTATTTCTTAAGTCCTTCCTTTTCGCTCCTCTCTTTCTCCTTTCTTTCTTAGTCACACCATTTAGTTCATTAAAAATGGCTTCTTCTTCCTCGGCTTCTTCTAGCTGTTGTTTAATTTGCTGACACATGACAAGCGCCATATCTAGGAAACAAAGGGCTTCTCCCATAACATCTTTGCCTTCTTTCTTTATTTTTAAATATTGTTTTTTTAGTTCATCAAGAGATAGAGCCATTTTCAACTGTTTCTTCTTCTTTTTCTGTATCCTCTTCTTATTATTAAGCCAATCAGTTATTTCCAAACTTAAAACAGTTCCCAAAAGTCCCAAAATCCCGCAATCATCAAACAGTCCAGGCAGAGTACAAACTTCTTCTTTTTACAATTTCTCTTCTAGGGGTGAAGTCAAGTTAGGGAAAGAAAAAACGTCCAGTCTGTGCTTTAAATCTTTTTTAGAATTAATTTCTATTCTCTTTATCTTCAAGGCATCTCCTCCAGCAAAGTCTTAGAGTAAAAAAAATTTTTCCAAGCCTCTCCCTTCCCACTTATAACAAAGGAGTTTAGGTTTTACCTTCTATTAAAAGGCTGGTTTCCCTTGTCCATTTGTTAATTCCATAAGGGAGGGAGAGTAACTTCCCCTTTTCATCACTTTTCTTCACCGCTGAAAACATCAATCGGGAACATTGTAGCGTCCAGAAAAAAGCCAATACTTTCCCAGGTGTTAAATATGTCCTTAAGGTCCCAGTTCGACCAAGAAAAAACTTTCGTTTTAAAACTCCTTCTTCTTCCTCCTGCACATTCTTTATCCAGTTGCCGGCTTCTTTATGGCAGACATAAAGACCGCCGCTCCACCGTCTTGAGAGAAGGGGGTTATTGCCGGCTGGGGAGGGGGTCTGCGATACCCCTCAGCCCCTGTCCGGATCCCCCCTATCTTCAGCTGCCCCAACAGGGCAGCCTTAGCCTCCAAATCCGTCAGGATCGGAGGCACCAAGGCGGCTAGCACAGCAGGGATCGCGGAGAAAAGCGAATCCCTGCTGTCACCGAAGCCGACAAACCTTTCCAATTGTATACCAGCTTTCCAATTGTATACCAGCTATATAAAAGCAACACCTGTTTCCAGTGCTGACTCATTATCTTTCTCCACTTCTCTGTAGTCAAAATAGCTTAATCTTTAAAGTCTATTGTTCTTTAAAAGAATATCCTTGTGACCTCTAGATGACAGATTGCTTAGCTTTCCTTACACTTTTATCTTAGTTACAGTGTATCTCTGCATTCTAAACAGTGAAAGTAAATAAGTCAAAAGAACAAAATACTTGAGAGATTTTAAACTATGAAACAAAAAAAGTTCAATTTCTTCTTAATTTTTACGTTCAATCCAGTCCAGTTATTCAAAGCCAAGAAGCAAACAAAATTTTCCTTTTCTTTTTTTAAAAAATAGAAAGTCCAAATAAAGTTGACATCACCCAGCCATTCGCCACTGCCCTTATCTTTCCTGTCTTCTTTCTTTCTTTAATAAATCTTTCACTTGGTGTACTCCTGTCTTTTTTTAAAAAAATAAGAATTTCTCACCCAGACTGACACACCTTTTTTCTGTTTTTCTGTTCCGAGGCTGGCACAGCTTCTTAGCGGCTCAAGATTAATGGCCGCTTCCCACCACTGCCAGACTGTAGGAGCTTTCCTGGATCAACCAGGGACTTTGTGATGTCCCTGAGATCAACAGGATGTGCTCCTTTCACTTACCATCTCTCCAGGACAGTCCGGGTCCACTGGGACCATCCAGCTGTGAGGCTATCAGCGTTTCCCTCAGAGCTCCTAGAAAAGCGTCTTTCCGCTGCTGCTCAAGCCCTGCCCTCTCATGTTTTTTCTGAGAAATCCAACTTGCCGTTCCATAATAAAGAGCTGAAGCAAGCTGTTATACGCTACAGTGATTTTCACTTATTACAACAAACATTTGTTCTTCACAGTAGACTGTATGTTATAACTTACAGTACTTTTTACTAGCATTTCTGCTATTTAAAATATTTTGATATGTTTCCCCATTTTTATCTATTTGCTTTACCGTTTTATATTTTTACCAAACTTTTAATTGTTCATTTTTCTTATCCAAAACAATTTACAATGGTCTTTGAGTCGTTAATTTTCAGATTCATGCTTCAGATTTAGTCATGCTAACATTACAATATAAATGCTGTATTCAGGATGCAATTACCTATAAGCTGTAAAATAAGAGTTTTATGGCATATTAAACAGCTAGCATAAATTTCCACATGCTACGGCATATTTAAAAATTTTAAAAGCCTGATGGAATTCCTAACACTTAAGAAGATAGACTCAAGATTCAGAAGGATGTTGATGGATTTGATCCTTGAGCCCAATCCAAGAAGATGCAATTCAGTGGTGAGAAAAGTAAGGCCTGCATTTAGATAGGAAAAACCAAATGCCAAATGTGAACCACTTCTCAACCATTTGAACAATTAACTACTATTCAACTTCCCAACAAACTAGGGGGAGGGAAGGGTGAGAAAGAATGCAGACGATCCAAGAATAGACTGTGAGCCAAGAACCCACCAAGGTCAGTACTGCAGGTGTCCAACAAAGAAATGAACTGTTCTCAAAACAAAAGACTGATTCATAATTGGACTGCATGATCACAATGGGTAAGAAGAAGGGAAACCAATGTTTAATTACTACATGTAGCATTGCACAGGAAAATCTCAGAGCTGGTTTTAATTCTTCAATGCTGAAATGCTGTATTCGATAAAGTTTTACTTTTGGGATTTTAAAATGTCTGAGAGTGCCTACTTTTCTTGGATTTGCTAGTCGGACAGTTGAGACAAAATGCACAGGTTTAGAATAGGTGGTACCTGACTCAACAGTAGTGCCTATGACAAGGATCTAGGTGTTCTAGTCAGGTAGCTGTTGAGTCAGGTACAGTGGTTGCCAACCGGTGGACCATGAGAAAATTTTGGTGGGCCACAGAGAAATCTCACCCCCAGAGCATGCTTCCAAAGCAATTAATCCAGGCTGCGCAGAAACACAAGGCTGCGCTGCCCACATGGCCCGTGGAAATCCTCCCCACCCACTCCTTACCGGCAAACTTGCCTGCTAAATTGCTATTTTCCCTTTTTCTGACCATCATCTGTTCTGGTGCTGGGAGATTTAGATTAGCTAGGAAGCAGGAAATGATTGGATTTGTTGCTTTCTAGCTTGTCTTTAGATCTTCAGCTCTGCTTTTAAGCACAGCCGAACCTCCCTTAGGACTGAAGGTTCTATTATTCAGTGCAGACTCACAGTAAGCAAATTTGAGAGACTGAGCTAGCCAATGGCAGATAGATCACTGAATGAATCTGTGAGCAACTCAATCTGCCTTCCTGCTTTGCCTGATTTTGGGTAAAAGTTGCTCTTTTTTATAAAAAAAAATCAATATTTATATAAATATAATATTTACATAAAAGCCATGCCCAGCCAGTCACATGACCACCAAGCCACACCCACAAATTAGGCCATGCCCACAGAACTGGTTAGTGTTCCCTGGGATTTAAAATTATGAGTTTGGTGGTCCCTGAGGTCCAAAAGTTTGGTGACCCCTGTTCTAGTATACCACCACTTAAGTATATGAGTTAGTAATATGCTGAACTTCTCCCAAAAAGTCAATGCAACTTGAGGCTGAATCAATTTGAGGAATTGTATAAAAATTAAAGAAGTGGTAGCACTGCTCCATACTGCACTAATGAGTCCATATTTGGAATATTACCTCCAGTTTTGGATATCACAAAATTAAAAAAATATGCTGAGAACCTAGAGCAGGGGTGTCAAACTCAAGGCCAAATCTGGCCCATGTGGCCATCCTGGAAACTGTAAGGGTCCGGCGCACACCATCCTGGGTGCGTGTGCACACACAGGCCTAGTTCTCCTTCGCTACAAGCAGAGAAACTAAAGTATTTTGTGTGACTACCATTAAAACAATTAGTTCAGACCTTCCAATCTCGCAATATCTTTTTTTGTGTGTGTGAGAACTTGGAAGGTCTGAACTATTTTTTTTTTTACCGTAGCCCCACAGGCTACTTTTAGTTGCTCTGCAGGTGGTGGCAGCAAAAGGAGCTGGAAGTGTTAGTGAAGGGACATGGCTGCCCTGGGTGGCAGTGTGCATGTGAGGGTTTGGCCTGGCTGGCCTGGCTGAAGGACCCTCAGGTAAGGTGGGTCAGGGCAGCTCTGCACCCCCTGACTTGCTACATCCTCTACCCCCTTTTGCATCATTTCGTTCTTTGCCACTTCTTCTCCTTGCTCGCCTCCATAATCTCGTAGGAGGCTGAGCAATGCACTGGTGCAACGGCCACAGTGAGAGGCAGTGGGGGGTGGAGTATGAAGCAAGGATTCGAAGCTGCTGGCTTACCTGAGTGCCCCGCCAGCCATGCACTGAAGTGCCTCAACTGCAGCTGAAGAGAAAGGGACAGAGGAGGGGACCTCTCCAAACTCCCTCTGTTTGTGTGTGTGTGTGTATGGGAGAGGGAGCGTGCAATCCCTGCTTTAGTTGGAGCATTTAAGCAGCGGCAGTGGGGTAGCAGCTGTTTTTCTCCTTGTTCTGCCCACTCAGGCAGAAGCAGCTACTTAATGATTGCCCCCTCCCCAACCAGCCAGATAAGCGAGCAGCACACCAGGGCCATGGATGGCATTGGTTCCTGAACCCAGCCGATTCCGATTCCCTGGCTGGCCTGTCAGAATATTCATGAACTGGCAGAGACATGGTTAACAAGGTCAGCCAATGGGAGCTGAATTGGGGGCTGAGAGTGGAAGGAATCTGGGCATGGCTTAGCTCTGTACTCTCAGCTCTAAAGTGAAACAGAAAATGATCTCTGCTTGAAGCTGCTACTTGTGGTTTTGCTTGTAACCTTTACCATGTTGGAAGAAACTACTAATGGTATTGTAAACTGTACTTCATGGTATTATGTATATAAAGAAGTTATTGAATCCTGCTGAATCAGTCATCTGTGTGTGCTTTCTGGAGTTGAATTTGTGCTGTAAAATCTAACACGGCCTTACTGTTTGAAGGCTGAATGAAGCCTTCAACTGAGCGAGGAAGCACTGCAGGGCCAGACCCTTCACACCTGCATCCAGCCCACCAAAGTTCGCTGCGCCGGGACAAGAATGCAGAGCCTGCTACCCTTGGGCAGGGAGGAGGAGGAGAGGAACAGAGAGGCTTTGCGCTGGCCGGCCAGGCAGGGAGCAGGGCAGACAGGGCTGGCTGGCTGGTTGGGGAGGGGGCAATCATTAGGTGGCTGCGCCGCTTCAATGGGGAGGACAAGGAGAAAAATAGCTCCTGCCCCCTTCCCCCACTGCTGCCACTTAAATGCTCCAACTGAAGCAGGGATTGCACGCTCTCTCTCCCATATGCACAGAGAGAGAGTTTGGAGAGTCCCCCTCCTCTCTGCAGCGGCAGTTGTGGCACTTCAGTGCTTGTGTGCCAGACCACTCAGATAAGCTGGTATGGGGTGTGGGGACAGCCTTGCTTCTTACTTCATCCCCCACTGCCTCACTGCTCAGGTGGCTCCTGCCACGCGTGCTGCTACCAGAAGCTTGGCTGAAGATCATTCTCTCTCCCATACACATACACAAACAGAGAGAGCTTGGAGAGCCCCCCCTTCTCTCTCTGTCTCTGCAGCGGCAATTGTGGCACTTCAGTGCCTGTCTGGTGGGGTGCTCAGGTAAGACAGTGTGGGGCATGGGGGGTTTCAGCCGGTACATTGTTCCAGGGCCCATGGACCTCAAAGGGGGCCCCATGAAGGGGATTTTTTATATTTTTACAAACCAAATTTAAAAAAAGAAAAACAGTGGGACGGTGTGTCAATTACATGCCCAGGCGGGAGGGGGGGTGGGGAGTGGGGGTGGTGGCTCACAGGCTGTGAGCAAAACACTCTAAAGCTGGATCAAATCAATTCATCAGAGGGCAAACGGTAAGGAAGGAAGGCATGTCCTCATGCAGCAGCGGCAGCAATGATCGCCTCCACCTCCTTCTCTCTCATTCTCCCGTTCTTCTCAATTCTTAAGGAACTTCCACTTCTCATCCTGTTGAAATCCTTCATGCCAAAAGTAAGGAGGCGCCACTGTTAGCTTAGTCGGGAGGATTTGCGCGCATCAGCCATACCAAAGGGTAACTGGCAAGAGGTGGCTTTAAAACACAGGAGGATAAAGTGGAGGAGAGGGTGACAGGCGAGGGAAGCGTCATTTTTCTTTCATTTGTATAGACTAGAATGAATCATTATTCTCCCCCTTGGAAAAAAAATCTATTTGTGGGCTGTGCAGACTCCAGCGTTGCTTCTCTGTACTTTGTCTTCTCTCCCCCCCACCGCATCCTTATCTACTTCACTGCCCTAGCAGCCCCCCGCTTTTTTAGTGAGCCTCTCACAGGATGAGGGGGAGGGGAAAGGGAGACCCTTGTGGTCGTGTTAACTTACATAATATGTAGTTGAGGGGAGCCATATTAGTCTTGTTCCAGCACTTAATAATCCGCTTGGCCGCCCTGCCCCCCACTGCCTTGCTGCTCAGGTGGCTCCTGTCGCCCGTGCCACTGCCAGCTCCATGGGACAAGATCTCATTAAGTAGTTAAGCGGAAAGTATTTTGGGGGGGTGGAGGAGCAGGAGACAGGCAAACACTTTTTGCACCAAGAATGAAAGTTTCTAGGACCCCGACACTCTGCAAAAGAGGATGGGTGCCTGAATCTGTGTGATATTATAGCATCCAGGGCCGTCCATTCTCCTCACGAAAAGCATTTCCAGACCAAATCTCTCCCTTTCTCAGAGGCAAAGAAACAGAAACAGAGAGGAGACAGATGTTTGCAAGGTGAATCCTTGTGGCAGGAAGGGAAGGAGAAGCATGAGGTATCTTAGTGGATGGGGAGGCCTTAAGGGCCTGTTCTATCACTACCCCCCACCCCAGCCTTCACCATCCTGAGATATCTCATGTGCACATTGGTGTTCTTGAATTGAGCTTTTAGGAAATTACACACACACACACACCCTTATGTATTGCTAGCTGCTATTTCCAGTGGGGAAAATGAGATGAAGCAAGTAGGGAAAATACTTTCCTTTGCTATATTTCCAGTCTGAATTAGACCATGGCAGGGTCCCTACAGGAGAGCCCTTTTAAGGATTATATATTAATAGAAAAGCAACTAACTAGTTCTTAAACACTAAAGGCGTTGCACATAAAAAACAGAGGAGCTCTGATCAACTATCATAGTGATCATTTTGACAGTTTTGCTGTATTACCCTATAGTCTGTGGAAGCCCCCACAAAATGCAAGCATGAGATATGTTCTCAGTATTACAAATGTCCACAAATTACTAGCAAAAGTGGCATTTGATGTTTCCTCTTTTGCATTTGAGCATCCAAGAAGGGACAGGAAAGAGAAAAAGAAAGAGGGCAAGATAGCAAGGAAGAAAAAGGAAAAAGGGGAAGGAAGAAGAAAGGAGAATGAAGAGGGAAGGAAAAAGAAGGGAAGGGAAGGAAGAAAGGAAGATGATAATGAGAGTGAGTGAAGTCTGAGGTAAATCCTGCCTTAGCACTTGGCCACCAGCAATCCTGTTGCTTTTCACCATCCCCTTGTCCCCTCCTCCTGACCTCTCCTGACCTCTCCTGGTGGTCTCCCATCCTATCACTGAGGATGCTTTGGTTACAAAGCCTGGTCTCTTCGTAAGGAGGTGGAGCGGGCTTCCGACCCACACACTTTGCCCTCCCACTCACACCATGAACAACCTGGCCAAGGAGAGCAAGCACAGCAGCAGTGGGAGCTGGCCACGCCCATCCCTGGCCATGCCCCCCACCCCCCAAAAGCCAACCATAATCCTGATGAAATCCTTCAATGAAATTGAGTTTAACACCCCTGACCTAGAGAATGCAGAAAAAAGCAATTAAAAATGATAAGAACTCCGGAGACAAAATTGTGTGAAGAATAGCTAAAGGAACTATATATATTTTAGTTTAATGAAGGGGAGACATGATAGCAGTCTTCCTGAAGGGCTCCACAGTATCAATTTATTCTCCATAGTACCACAGGGTAGGACAAGAAGCAAAGGATGGAAGCTAAGCCAGAGAGAGATCCAACTTGGAAATAAGGAAGAATTTCCTGGCGGGAAAACAGTTTGCCTCCCAGAGTTTTGGTGCTCTATCACTGAAGGTTTCCAAGAAAAGATTGGATAACCATTTGCCTAAAATGGTATGGAACACCTGCCTTGGGCATAGGGTTGGACTAGAACAACTCAAAGGTCCTTTCCAGCCCTATTTTCTATTATTCTAAATGCATGTTGCAGCTTATTCAATAAATAGGTATTCCTCTTCCAACCCAACCTGTCTCTTTGCAGATACATTGAGAATGCAGATACAGTGGTGAAGTACCAGTGTCCAAAGCAAGCCACCTGTGCACAGTTCTTTCACTGTACAAACTATATCGTTATATACTTGTATCCAGATTTCAGGTACAACTGTACAACTTGCAAATTTTGCCGCATGCGTTCTCTTGTCCCCACAAATGCATGTGTCTGGAGAAAACTGGTATATGTATTTCCTGGGTACAAAGAGGAGTAGCAATAAATATTTTCTTGCCAAACAAATTTTAGCCATCCAGTCCTGTTTAGAATACTTTGGTGCTCTGAGATTCTGCTCTAACCCTTCTACTCTTTCTCCTCCTCCAGTATATTGGCAGCTTAGATGTACCTCGGCCAAACAGCAGGGTGGAGATTGTGACTGCTATGAGACGCATCCGGGTAAGTGATGGCAATACTATTGCAGCTTATTTATAGATCTTTGAAACATCTCAAAGAGAGATTGGGTTACCCTATTCACTATCACTGTCATTCAAATGTGTGCACTTTTAAGTTAAATACTGGCTATCTGCAGTATTACCATTCAATTCTGAATATTCTCCATCCTATTAATTCCTCCAAATCTGGCTTTATTTGGGAGGAGAGTAAATTAGTCAGTAAACAAGATCCTATGGGTGGAAAATCTAATGCACTGAATTTGAATGCCTTAGAGGTGTGATGGTGAACCTATGGCATGAGTGCTGGAAGTGGCATGCAGAGCCATCTCTGCTGGCACGTGAGCCATCGCCCCAGCACCATTCCACTGCATGTGTGCATGTGCTTCCCACCAGCCAGCTGATTGCTAGGTATCTGCTGCGCACGCGTCGGGGTGGGGCGCTTGTGGGAGACATGTAAGCAGGGGGCACGGGAGCATGAGGGTTTGCATGTGTATGCACAGGGGGCAGCGAGAGCACGGGGGGTCACATGCTTGTGCAGGGGGCAGTGGAAGTGCAGGGGGTCATGTGCACATCTGCAGCGGGGTGGGAGCGTGGAGGTCATGTGTGCATGTGTAGGGGGCAGGGGAGCTCGGGGGGGGTCATGTGTGCATTGCATTATGGGTGCAGGCACATGTGCACACACACATGCATCCGTGCACTTTCAGCACGTGAAAACAAAAAGGTTAGCCATCACTGCCGTAGTGGATTCATGTAGTGGACCTGTCACTCTTGCTCTCTGGATAAGTACACATGCACGCGTGCAATCACACACACACACACACGCCAGATTTTCTTTCAGTCAGAATACCTCTTGAAAATCTGGAAGCACATTGCAGTTATCCTTGGAAAACCAGAGCCACACTTGCTATTCTTCATGGTTTGTAAACGTCAGTCAGTGTTTGACAAACTGGGAGGGGAGGAATCAGTGAAGAGGTGGGATTGTTGAGAGGGGACTTAAAAAACAACAGTTAAAGCAGTTGGATTGGCAGGGAAGGGGGTAGTCATGCTAATAGCAGCTCTGGCACAGGGCATTCCCTCCATTAGCTTTTGGCTAATCAGTGGTGTAAGAGTGACAAAAGATCAGCCCTGGGCAAAATGAACTCCCTAATCTGTAGATTAGTGTAGTGTTATGCCATGTATAAAATACATATTAATAATAGATTTAATTATGAATATATCTTAGTTAGCATCATTGGTGGACGGTATTCATTACAAAGTAATCATAAATTGGCTTGTCTCTGCCTGAAGGAGTTTACCATAAGAATTCAGGGCAGAGAGGAACAGGAGATGGGTAGAGGCATGAATTAGTAGGGGAAGATTATACATTGCTCCCACATTTTGAGAAAGCAGGTATTGGGAAAAGCCTTAAAAGGCTTTTGATCTGTATTATAAGGAGGCCTAACAGATCTGCACTTCTACATCAGTGCTGAAGGATGATTGTTTTGTTTGCTGTAAGACTGGAAGTTAAGTAATGTTGACTGAAGATATTTGATCTGCACAGATATGTATTGCTGGTATCTATATCTCGTCTGTTCTATCATGTGCTTATGAAGAAAATAATAGAAATGCCACATATTTCTGTCTTAGTCACTTGCTCTGAATTCCTTCTTGAGTTAAGAGGCAGAAAAGAAGGGGAATTTGGCCATTTACTGTTCCAGTCCTTTGACTTTTTCTTTTGTATTTGTGGTTTTCCTTTAACAACCAATATTTTTTGTAGACAGTCTATATTTTTCACACAATGTTAACAGTAATAATACAGTTACATAGTTTTTATCTTTCAACTTCTAACCTTGATATGCTCATTATAATTATAATAGATTTTTTTATGTATCAATATATATTATACTATTTTCCTAATTTGTACTTATTTCTTTATTTTCCCATTTGTTGGGGTTTTTCTATATTCACCTCACTATCTTTAAATAATACTATTCCCTCTTTATGATTTTTTTATCACTTTCTGCAAAAATATATGTAAACATCAATAACATTTCTTATTACTATATACTTATTAACTCCTGCTGAGTCACTAATGTCTTAATATTATAAATATCATTCAGTGTTCCGCCACATTTTCAATGTCTCAATTTTCTGTAAGCACCAATATAACTAATTGTTAATAAAATTTAATCAGTCCTGAAATTATATCTCTAAGTCCCCTGAATTTATAATCCTTAATTATGGATTGTGCTGAAATGAGTAAATTGACATTTGAAATTAGAGAACAAGAGGATAAACAATTTTATAAGATATGGGATTTATTTTATCAATGGTTAGAAAAAAAAATATGGAAATGAAATATGTTAGAAAAATTTAAAGGTAATAGAATGATGTAGAATATATGTATAAAAATTTATAACCATTGGAAGAATGTATAATATAAATGTATAGCAAATATAGAATATCTTGTATAAAATGAGTAAATAACAGTTTAGTCAAATAAGTGATAAATAGTTGATAATTAATGTATACATATATATTAGGTTGATAATATTAGAATTTATATAAATGATAAGTGAAGACTATGGAGAGGAACCACAAAAGATATGTAACCAACCGACACACTATATGTATGTATGTAATTTGATGATGGTTTTATGTTCTATGTTTTGTTTGTTTAAGTTTGTTTTTTTTTAAAAAATTGTTTTTTTTAAAAAAAATGTAATCCTTGAAAACTATATGTTCTAGTATATATTTTGTACTCTGTTAATCATAACAATACATTTAAATATGTCTAGTCATAATCTTCCACCTCCTAATCTCAAATATATTTATGCTTATAATAAATTCTATTATATATTTATATATGTGCTACTATTTTCCCAATTTAAACCTTCCACTTATTTCTATTAGTTTTTAATACAATTACTGTATTGCAAATCATTATGTCTCTATCCATCATCTATTAGTATTTTTAGAATTTCATCAATTATTGATTTTTTGGTGATTTTTTTTTATATTTCTCTCTTGGAATCCTATATGTCTTTCTAGCATTTTTACACAAACTGATCGTTTCCTCTGCCTTACCCTTTATCCCCTTCTGCTGCATCTTTTGAATATCCATCCATAACCCTTTCATTATTTTTGGAAAGTATTCCTTTCCCCCCCTCTATTCTATTGTAAGTTCTTGAGGGATTATCTATTTGATTTTTAGTATTTATTGTTTTACTGTCTTTTCAGTGTTTTTATCTACTTGTAACTTGTTTTTATCTTGTAATTTATATTGCTTTGTCTCCTCCACCATTCCTTAATTTCTCATCTATCTGCTGGGTGTTATATTCATCTTTTCCCATTTGTTGAGGGCCTTCTACTTTCTCATCTTTATCTTTAAATATTCCCATCAACTCCTTATAATTCTTTGTCACCAATTGTAGCATTTCTTCATTAAACTTTATTGTCTTCTGCTGGGTCATTTGGTACTAAGTTAATATAGCTCTAATATTTCAATATCCCAATATCTAAAAACTAAAAAAAATCAATTATTAATAAAATTTAGCCAATCCCAGAATTATTCCTCCAAGTCCTCTATATTTCTAGTCCTTAAAATGCTATAAGTTTGTGCTTTACAGTCTTTATAATTTTCAGTTTACACTTCTCAATTGTCCAGATTTTAAAGTCTTATTTATCTTTTCTTTCTATTGCTTTTCTTCTTTTGCCTCATAGGATAATCTGTCACATGATATTAATAAACCAAATCCAATTTAGCCCACCAGGTTTCTTCAGATCTTTCAAATCCACTTTCCAGTGCACATTTCCAATAAAGTTTTAGTGCTTAGTTTAGTTTGCCTTAGGGATTTTCAAAAAGCTTGGTAAATAATTCCCAGCATCCAAATTGCCTACTAAGATAAAGTCAAGGTCAAGTAGCCCTCAAGGTGTTGTTTACTTTCTCTCCATTCTTTGCTTCCCTTTCACACATTGCAGTAATCTTCTTCCTCCAGTAGATGGCTCCTCTGCTCCCAATTCCAGCATTCAACCATGTATAAAAGTCAAAAACAGCTGATTTTCAGGGAGGTTAGAAATAGAATTTAGAAAAGCAATTTGTCCCAATAATAACTTTTTACAATGTTATTCAGCTTTTCCAGGCTTTCTATATTTTAAATCATCCTTTAGGTACTTCTTTTACTTCTAAGTCTTTCATCTTCCTCTTTAGTTATTAGTTTTTGATTTTTTTTCCATAAATCCAATCATCCCTTTCTTAACATTTGGAGGTCCTTTTTGGAACTTTTTACTTGGGTTAAATCTCTAAGGTAACAGTTGGGAAGTTATCTCACCTAGTTTCACTGCTCTGTCCACACACCACTGCAGCACAAGATCTTAGTGTCCCAGTTGTCCCAGCTTGTGACAGACCAAAATGGCCATTGTTCCTGCTGCTGTTTGGGAGAGCTTTCTTCGGATCAATGAAGTTGCGGTTTCCTCATGATCGACGAAGTGCCTCGCCTTTCTTCACTGCCCCTCCAGGGCAATTTAACTACGTAGGGTGTCCGAGCAAGCAGTTGCTGGCTGCATTACATGGAGCCCAGTGGAGCTCCACTATTTTCTATTCGTTCTCGCTGCAACATCAACCAGAAGTCCCTTTGAATTTTTCATAAAGGACTGCTTCAAACTTTCATTTGCTACAAATATAATTAGATTGTTTTTTAAGATAGAAGACAAATTAAGCCACTGGTTTTTGTGCTTGATTCTGCTGATCCATAAAACATCACAATGAAAGTTCACTTTCATGTTATTCCTGCTACTTTAAGTGTATATGCTGATTCAAAATATGTGTCTTGTTGGTGAATCCAGAAAAAGGAACTTCTGGAAAAAAATTTCCCAACAGTATTAAACTTTACTGAATAAACCACATTGGCACAGAAGAAGTGAAACCAGCTCTCAGTTTCCCATGCAAAAACAGGCATAGTTATTTCCCCCTTCTCCCTATGGGCCACCCACAGTCCAAAATGTCCACCAATCACTCCTGTTCATTTTGCTATGGGAAACAGCCAGCCACACCGGGACATCTGCCTGGTGTGTCATTGACATGCCAGCAATGTCCTATGGTGCCGATGTATGCTTGAATAACAATTCACAGGACTTACCCTGCAAGGTTTGGAAACTAAAACTGGACCCGGATGAGACCATGGTTTCCTCTGTTGTGGCTTCCCTCTTCACTTGCATTCCAACAACTGAAGCTGTCATGGTAGTGAAGAAATGATGTTACAAGACAGCACCTTGGTAGATAGAACCAACCTCAGCCCAGACCACGTATGTGCCATGCTGGATCTCTGCCTGAGCACTACCTATTTTAATACAATAAAGGCTTATACAGACAAAAACACAGCTGTGCCATGGGTTCACCTATGACCCCCCATTGTGACTAATCTCTACATGGAAGAGATAGAAACCAAAGAGATAGAAACCAAAGACTCCTTCACAGGAATTCCACCCACTCACTGGTATGGGCATGTAGATGATACTTGGGCCAAGATCAAAACACAGGAATTGGGGTGTGCATAAGCACACCAATGTGCCTACCGTCCCTGTCTTAATGTTCCCTTTTATTCGTATCTATTTCATGTATTAATAATCATGTTTATACTTACATATATGTTATCAAATGCATGCTTGACAAAATAAATAAATAAAAAATTGGAAACATATCAACTGTATGGACAGATACATCAAATTCACATGGGAAGATGTTAAGGAAAGTAGTCTAGCCTTCCTGGACTGTGCAGTACACATGAAGGAAGACAGAAGCCAGGGACTTCCGGCTGACGTGTTGTGATCGGACACGAGGAGTGGTATCAGCACTCCTATGCCAAGTTCTCCCCATTGGTGAACTTCGAAAGGAGCCAAAGCTGCTCTGTAAGGTAACCTGGGAGGTTGCAGAGAGCCACATCTCTCCTGCCTGACCCAGGGCTTTCTTTCCCTCTCAGCTAGGATGAGGAGAAGAGGCAGCCCAAAAATGGCTACCATGAAGCCGTGACAGCCAAAGACTATCTAAGATTTGTGCTATGATGAATACAAGAATATATGATTAATGAAAATAGAGAAAGTTTAAGAACATAGAGATTGATGAAAAGTAATGTATGGGAATATAAAATGGAAAATTGGTAATAGGTAATGATATAAAATTAGACAAGAAAGCTGAATATGTAATTGAGATCATGTTTGACTTAAGATGTAAAAAACCTGGAACCACATTGTTCATCCAAAGATGTATTTAAAGAAATTAAATAAAAATGTATTGGGGGAAAAAAGATGCAATACAAAGAGGAAATGAGTGGAACTTTAAATGAGATGGAGCTGATGTTTCAAAGCATAAAGGATATTATACAGAAAGAACATAAGGTGACCAGGGAATTAATAGATGGTGTAGACCAAAAACTGGAAAATATTTTACAAGGGATAATGAGTAAAGATCAAGATGCTCAGGAAAAGAAGGACCCAACAGAAGGAATGGAGAGAAAAGCAGAACTGGGAAATCAGCAAAAAGAAGATAAAAAGGAGGAGATACTAATAACATTAACAATGATTGCTGAATCTAACCAGGGGAGAAACACTTCAAGAGATCTAAAAAGAGAATTGGAGAAGCAGGAAGATGTTTTGGGAATGGAGATACGAGTTAGAGCAGATAGTTACAAAGTTAGACCTGGGAGAGGGTAGGGATGGGAGAAATATTTAGATTGAACAGTCAGGATGTAGATGTAGATAGAGACAAAGATCCAAGAGAAGAATATGGGAGGCAAGTCAAAAAAAGAATAAGACTTAAAATATTGATGCGGACAAGAGATGATGGATAGGAAAAAAAAAAGAGAAAAAGATTTTTCTTTAAGAACATATTTTAACAAATGTGTATTAACATTAGAATTATATAGACTGGATGTAAGCAAAGAATGTGAATAGAATTATTTTGTATGTATTGTGGTAGATATTAGAATAATATATATTGAAATATTGAACAATGAAATAATAATGATGAAATAATGAAGGAGAATATTTTAATACAGATAGATGTGAAGAGTGGAATATGGGACATATGAATAAGAATTAACTATTAAAATGGGAAAATTAAAGATTGAACGATGGTACTATTAAATATGCTTAAATAATAATATGATTAGTAGTGAAATAATAAAGTCAAATAGTGAGCATAATGAAATAATATATTTTAATATAAACAGGTGTATTAATAGCAGAATCATATAGACTGGATAAATTTATATAATATGAACAGAATCATTCTGTATGTTTAAATAATATTGTGATTGATATTAGAATTGAATATGGTAACATTGAATAATGAAATAAGGATGAATTAAAATGTTAAAACAGAGATGAAAGACAGAAAGGAAACATCTTTTAATATAATGGTGATATGAATAAAAGTTAGAATAGAAAACAAGAGCAAAGGGTAATAACTGTATACACATTTTTACATAATAAGATAAATGTAATAACAAGAGGGAGGTTTAGAACTTGAATGGTGGTAATGTCAGGTATATTCAAACAATATGCACATTTCAAACCCAAGAATAGATGTATAAGATCTCATGCTTGAGCAGGGCGCTGGACTAGAAATTCTAACCCCCAAGGTTCCTTCCAGCTCTATTCCTATTCTTATTCCCATTCCATTCTATTCTATTCTGAAAATACTAAGTCAGAAGCTTGTCCATCTCAAAGAATAAGACATCCTGACACAAACTGACAATATGTATATGCAGTACAATGCAGTGAGCCATGTGCAGATTTGTACATTGGGGGAAAAAAACAACCACTTCATAAACGCATGGCACAACATAGGAAAACAAACCCATGAGAACAATATTCAGCAGTCCATCTGCATTTAAAAGTCAAAGGCCACTCTTTTGAAGACAGCAAAGTTCACATTTTGGATAGAGAGGTCCACTGATTTGAAAGAGGTCAAAGAGTTCCTCTATTCAAAATTGAACAACCCTCTATCAACAGGCGGAGGGATACAACATCATCTATCTCCAGTCTACAACACAGTTTTTTCAACAATTCCAAGAAGGCGCCACACACATTTTCACTACTCAGGTGACCCCGACAACACAGATAAACCTCCAAGTGGCTTCAATGACTATAAAACATTGGTGTCAAACTTGATCGTGTCACATGATGTATCATGACATATCACAATGTTTTTTGCCTTTGCGGAGCTGGGGTGGATGTGGCATGCACTGACGCATCCAGTCTGTGGGCCATCAGTTTGACAGGCCTGCCCTAAAAGAATGCAAATGACCAGCTGCCTGCAAGGAGTATAAATCTTTCCATTCCCCACCATCCAGTCAGAGCTGAAGAAGATTCTTGGATGAGAAGTGAAACATCTTCAAAGAAAAACCAGAAAGTTCAGTTGCCTTTTGAAAAAGCACCTTTGGGGGAAAAAGTAATCCTTTTCATTTAAAATGGGTATAAATAGTTACTGGAATTTGTTTTGCATATTTCAATAAGACAAATCTAAACATCCATGGAATTGTGAACATCTTTCCAGATAGTGTCCAGATCAGTAGATTCCATATTTTCTAATCACACTTACTTATTGTTACACTGGTTGTAGCATAAATCTTGAGCTAAGCTATTGTTTCAAGAATATATGTTTAATTAAAACTATATATTCCTACATGACTATTATTTTGTTAAAAGAAGAAAATTTCCCAATATACATTATATACCAAGGAGCAGACCAGGCAGGGCCAATTATTCTGGATGACTGATGGCATCATCTAATTACTGGTGTAATTGCCATCAACAACACTACAGTATTTGTGGTGAAGCATCACTATAGTGATCACTGTGTGGCATTATGGGATATTTAAACACAACATTACTCAGTGTTGGAGAAATGACACTAATGTTGTCTGTATAGTGGTGCTTTATGATTGACAGCACACTATGGCAAATGTTTTGTGAAAGTGCCTCTTAACATTTTAAGTATATTTATGATCTCAAAAAGGTTGAGTGTGAGTAACTGAGAGCTGTACCAGCATTCCCAGTTCAGTTTTCAGGAGAGCTCTTGGGACTTCTAGATGAAAAGTTGTTTCATCTGAAAGATGAAGAATTGTTTAAGCTTTTTCCCTGTTTCTTCAAGTCATCTGCTTGTTTGCCTCTACTGAAAACTGGAAAGGACAAGCTGATTTGAAATTCTGCTCACCTTCCTGATTTTGCCAGTTGGAGCACTTCCCAAACTTTTCCATTTCTTGCTCTGTTTTATATTTCTCCCACCTCTTCTGGCTTTGCATGAAGAGTAGCAGCTTGGGGGGGAGGGTGGCTTTGGCATTTATCTGGAATGCTTGGAATTGCTGTATGTTGTGACCTTTCACCTTTGTGTATGTTAAGGATTTTGTGATCTGCTGCCAAGATGCCCCACACAGTGTTTGAGAATTAACTTGAATTCCATTTGCTAATCCCATTCTACCAAAGCACTAAACATTAATGCAGTTCTCTTCTCCTGATGATATATCTTAGGCTCTATTCTTTCATTTTATTTTGCTCTGAAATCTGTCCTGGATTCATTGTGTACTCACAATGAAGCAGTGAGGTGGAGGGTTGAAATAAAAATGTTACATTTAGTTTAGCAGCATATACATTAATAGTAAACTAAAATTTATACCGATTACATTCTATATCTTTTTACCAATACATAGAGTTCAGTACACAAGACTCAGTGGGTATTTTGGAAAATATTTGTAGCTTGGGTGGTAGATGTTGGTGATGGTTTGTTCTCCAAGCTTGTTGTTCAGTTTCTGAACATTTCACCACCAGGCTAGGTAATATCATCAGCAGAACTTTGGTTGAAGTGTTTCAATTCTACTTTTATCAATCTTATGTAGTCAGTTGGTCCTTCACATGCATAATCAGCCAGGGTGACCTCACCACCAGATGACCTTCACGTGACATGACCAACTTGACCACCTAAGGCCTATAAAGGCAGAAGAGAACTGAAACAAGACTTTTCAACTGAAGTTCTGCTCATGGTATTACCTAGCCTGGTGATGAAATGTTTGGAAACTAAGCAACAAGCTTGGAGAACAAACCATCACCAACATTCAGTGGGAATGGATGACCTCAGGATTTGCACAAATACAAACAATGTTAATGAATCAAAGGCCTCAACCATAGATTGCTGAGGTATTCAAGAAGGATCACTGATGTTACAAGATTGCCCAGATGTCACCTGGTAACTAGAAACTCTGTTTTGCTAAAATTTAATCTGAAACACGCCCCTCCCAAACAGGGGTGGGATCCTACCAGCATAATAACCAGTTCGGTGAGCATGCGTTTTGCGTTTGTTGTTCCTTATTTGCATGAAATACCAGCTAGATGCTGGCAGCACTTAAGTGATCTTGGCTGATCTTGAAAACCCAAGTAGAGTTGGATCTGATTAATACTTAGAACAGGAAATTCCATGTCCTAGTTTGCAAGCTAAACTAAGAAGTTGAAAAATAGTCAAGAAGAATGAAATAACCACTTTGGAATTGTTGACAAGAAAATTGCATATAACCATAACATTTTTATTGGTGTGAAAGTTCCAAAAAGAACTTAATAAATATGGTTTTAACATGTATATAATTCTGCATTAAAATTATGCATACAACACTTCATGTCATATCAGTTGAATGTGAGATACTATAATGTTATTTCAACAGAATAAAAATTCTAGCAATAATAGAAACCATGATACACTTGAATCAGACTCCTAAAGCACTTTTCATGATGATTTGGCCTGAAAAGGCAAGGTAAAAGTTAGAAGAAAGTCAAAAGGCAATTTTACCATTCTCCGTCTTTGTGATGACCCAAGGCGTGGCACAAAGGCAACACAAGTTTCTTTATTAGTTCCAACTTTGCCTCCAATATCCTGGTTCCTCTCCGGTCTGAAGAAAAACTCACCCATGAACCTGCAACAGCCCTTGGCTGCAGATACTTCACTCCAAATGTGGTAAATGGAAAATTTCAAATTATAAATCCAACAAGGCAAGATAAGGTAATAAATCCGGCAGAACAAGATAAGGAATTCCAGAAGTGAAGTAACACAGCAGTAAATCAAGCCAGTTGGGAGGATGCCAGGAACTTAGATAACAGCAGCCAACACTAGGTGAACTCAGCATTTGTTCCCAACAACTGCCCCTCCCATCTGCCTCTCCTTTAAACTCTATCCCCAGGTGTGCCTTGTGAAGGGAATCAGGGCCCTTTCCTCCCTCATAAGCCATGCAACCCACATTGCTCTCTTCTCCATTCTTCCCTGCATGCCCTAGGATGAAGGGGGGTGGGCCTTGGTCTTCATCTGAACCCCCTCTCCCTTGTTCTAGCTCTGCCCAGCCTGACTGCCCTTCCCCAGTTTCTTCCACAGCCAATGGAGCCACTCTCCCGCTCTCTGTCAGCTGTTTGTCTTCCCACTCAGATTCAGACTCTGACAGGGGCATGACAGTCTTTTTAAAATAATATAAATTCTAAAATAAAAGAAAATATCTTAGGATGAAAGGGGCAATAAAGAA
The DNA here is from genome assembly GCF_900518735.1 of Pseudonaja textilis. Next base: position 15,345,848 of record NW_020769329.1, read on the forward strand.
TTAACTCATTATTAACTGTTGTCTTAATAAAGCGTACACCTCAGGAGAGAGTTTCTATCTTCTTTATGGTACTGAAAAAAACCACATTATGGAGAGCAATCTGAACTTCAGGTCTTGTGACAATTCATGAGTCATCAGACCTTCCAATTAGAGTCATTAAAGCAAAGTGTGGAAGCAGTTCTATCAGGATTTTTTAGATTCAATGGGAGTACAACAAAGTGTCAGTAAATTTTTTCTAGCCTATTCTTATATAAGAGTATAAGACTGAAAGAGCCAATCAGGGTACAGTGATGACCCATTTCCAAAACAGTCAGTGTAGGAAACATCCCTGTACAAGTCCATTCTGCCAACCAAACTACTGAAACAGAAGCATGAATGGACTTGAAAGCACTATCAAACTAGCTGTATGGAGTATTTGCCCCGAATGGAAATGTGAGAAGAACATCTGTGGCAACTACTAAAACATTTGGGTAATCTGTCTCAAGTACTATAGTCACCTAGAGTAACTACAACTATGTGTCTGAAAATTGAGCAAAACTAATGACACAATTACTAATTATTACTAATTATGAAACATAGGAAGTGTTTCAGGAAGAACTATACCTAATTTTCCAGAGAATAAAATTTTAGCTAGACTATTTCAATGAATTATCATCATTTGCAAGTCTCTCCTTTTACTTACTAGAAAAATAGGGAAGGTTCTTTCTGAAATGCTTTCCATGAACCTTTGCTTCTAAGGGCTGTGATAGCTTTTGCATGATGGTTACCTACTTTGTGTCTTTTCCTCCTGTCTATCAAGGTCATTCCCATCACATTTCCTTAGATTGGACATTTGTCTGCCCATTGAGGGTAGTAGAGGTCAGGAAACAGATTGCAAAAGAAATACAGGAACTCTCCTTTATTAACCCAAAGATGCTTTTTCAGGAGGCAACTGGACTTTCTTGTTTTTTCTTTTGAAGATGTTTTACTTCTCATCCAAGAAGCTTCTTCAGTTCTGACAGGATATCCTGTCAGAGCCGTCATGGGTATAGCCCCAGAGTCTGCTGGACAAGGGGCCGGCGGACTGCAGCTACTGCCGGACATTGTCAGCCCGCACGCATTCACCACCTCTTGTGTGCATGCCAGGGAGGTGGGGCATGCCTGGCTGGGCAGACCACAGCTACTGTGGTAGGGGTGGTCCCTCACCATCTCCAGTACTATGTTTCTCTGAAAATAAGCCCTAATGTGTCTTTTGGAAGGAAACAAATATATAAAAGACTGGTCTTATTTTCAGGGAAACATGATAGAACTAAGGAAAATTTTCCTGGCAGTGAGAACAATTAACCAATGGAATGGCTTGCTTTCAGAATTTGTGGGTACTCCATCATTGAAGACTTTTAAGAAGACACTGGACAGCCATTTGTCTGAAATGGTACAGGGTCTTCTGCTTGAACAGGGAGTTGAACTAGAAGACCTCCAAGATCTCTTCCAACTCTGTTATTCTATTAGAAGATCTCCAAGATCCCCTCTTGTTATTCTGTATTCTTTAAACCTACATTCCAGCTATTGGTAGCAAAAGGAAATGGTGCTGGGAGGGGGAAAACTGCAAAGCTACGTGTCTATGGAGATTCTCAGTCATTCAGATCATGGTTGTCCTCAAGGTGCTTTTTAAAGAGGCAACTAGACATTCTGGTTTTTCATTGAAGACATTTTGCTTATCCAAGAAGCTTCGTCAGCGCTAACTGGATGGTGGGGAATGGAAGGATTGACCGTCCTTGCAGACATCTGGTCATTTTCTTTTTGTGGGGAGAGTCATTAAGGCTTGGGTCACCTGAGTGGTGCAAATGGATGTGGAGCCTTCTTGGAATTGTTTAAAGAACTGTGTTGTAGACTGGAGATAGATGATGTCATATTCCTTCCCCTATTGATAGAGGTCTGTTCAATTTTGACATAGATGGACTCTTTGACTCCTCTTTCAAACCAGCAGTCCTATCCAAAATGTGGATTTTGCTGTCTTCAAAAGAGTGGCCTTTGCCTTTTAAATACAGATGGACTGCTGAATCTAGTCCTGATGGGTTTGTTCTCCTATTTTGTGCCAAAGAAGGTTCCCCCTTCTGTCCAATTGAATGGCAGTATCACTAGGGATCTGACACAATGGGAAATTGTCCATTGTAACACTCTTATGTTCCCGCTTTTCTTTGGAGCAGCTACTGAGCTGAATTGAATTCGATCAACTGTAAAGACTTCATAAATCCAATTGCATCACAGAGACCCAGAAATGTAGCACTGCTTGCAAGTCATTTATTGCAGAAGGGATTTGTTTGCCTTAATGATTAAGTGGCTATAAGGGGACAGTAACAGTGAGAAAACAAGGTAGGCCCAGCACAGTTTGGCATCTCCTATTGTTTGCTGAACAGTGCTGAAGTTAGACCTTACTTACACCTGTGTTTTGCACCTGACAGTATGAATTCAAAGCCAAAAGTATAAAGAAGAAGAAAGTGGATTTGTTGGTATCTGTAGATGGTGTGAAAGTGGTACTAAAGAAGAAGAAGAAGGTAAGTTTTTGATTTCTAGAACTTGTATCCTTTTGTAAATTAGAAATGCTTTGGAAATTTTGGTGTCAAATATTATCTGTGTACAAGTAATCTTTGATTATGGCCAGTTGAATAGCAACCAGGGGTGGGATTCAACTGGGATTCAATTCGGTCCGGTTCAGCCGAACCCCTTGTTAACTTTTTGCCTAGTTCAACGAACTGGTTGATTGCACCACCAGCTGGCCCCACCCCACCACACCTGGTCCCTCCCAGCCACTCCTTATCTTGCATTGGTTGCTTGCCTAGTCATGCCTGCAGCCCAGGCTGGTTCCTCACCCAGGCCCAACCTGGGTAGCACCAGTGCCTCCATGCCCTGCTTGCTAGCTTTTCCCTGGAACCACTCCACCCCCACATGGGAAAGCAATGTTCCCACCTGTGTGTGGAAGAAGAAAGAGGCAGGAAGGAGAGGGCATGGGACCCAGGAAGCTTCTGCCTGCCAGCACGCCATGGGCAGTAGGAGATTGCAAGCCACAAGGGCTCTGGGAGGAAAGCGGAAGACGAATGGTGGTGGCATGTGGCTTCTGGCATTGCAGGGGGGGAGGGGGCGGAAGCAGAACTGTCCTTTTGACATCAGGCATGGAGGCAATGGAGGGGTGGGTGGATTAAATGGGAAGCTCTGCAGGTTTTTTTTTTTTTAATGGGCAGAGGCTTCCCATTTTGATCCCCTTCCCCGGTTGTTGTCTCTGTGCCTGATGGACCATTGCATGACTCTCAACTCACCTCTCCAACATGTGTCTCTCTCTGTGTATGTGCATGTGATGCGTGCCTAAGGTCTCTCCCCTTGCAGCCTGGCATTGTGACAATGGAGTGGAAAACATCATAAGAGGCTTCGGGCTGAAAAAAAACAAGCTATTGCAAAAAAAAGAGTTTGCATTTTGCAGCCTAGCTAGCATCACAGAAATTTGTTTCTGTGTGTGTGTCTGTGCCTGTGTGTGTGTGTGCGCACGTGCACGGGCCTAAGGTCTCCCCCCTTGCAGCCTGGCACTGTGACAGTGGAGAGGAAAACACTGTGAGAGGCTTCGGGCTGAAAAAAAAGAGTTAGTTTACATTTTGCAGCCTAGCGAGCATCACAGAAGTTTGTGTGTGTGTCTTGGGTTGAATAAGTTGAATGGCAATGGCCAGTTTCATCCAAAGGAGTTTTTGTTTCAGGTGGATCTCCTAGCCTTAGAAGGAGAGAGGGAAGGAGGAAGGGAGGGGAAAGTGAATGAGATATAGTTGGTTGGTTGGATGGATCCATGGAGGGAGGAAGGGAGACAGAGAAAAAAAAGGAGAGGAAGGAAGGACCACAAGTCCTGGCATGAGACGTGGCTTCAGAAGACGCTTTGAAACAGCACAGCAATCTAGGGCTGGGGGGGATTTCAGAGGTCATCTAGTCCAAATCCCTGTTCCAGCAGGAGATCTTTACAGAATCATAGAATAGCAGGGTTAGAAGGGACCTTGGAGGCCATCTAGTCCAACCCCCTGCTGCAGCAGGAAACCTTATATCATCTGGATTGTTTTGGTGCCTCTAACAGAAAGGAAAATTACCAAAAAGGAGGAGTTTACTAGGCTAAGGCTGCCATGCAGAGGAAGGTAGAGATAGATAATCTTGACTTATGATCACAATTGAGCCCAAAATTTTGATTGCTAAGCAAGAGCGTTGTTAAGTGAGTTTCACCACATTATACTCAATCTATGACATCTTCTGGCTCTAACAGTCATGTGCAGACTAGGGAAGTAAATCTCTGTGTGTGTAATGTTCTGATGTACAGAGGTTATAAGTTAAATATGCAGCAGAAAGTGGACCCTGGGTGTGTTTTTCCAAATGCAGTAAGTGAGGTTGAATGTGTATAGTTTTAGAAGAGCTCTGTGTGTGCGCATGTGTGTGTATGTGTGTGTGTACATACGCATACAGTATATATAGTAGATAATGTATCTTTTTGTGTGCCTATACACACTCTATACCAGCGGTCGCCAACCAGTTTGAGTTTGCTTGCTAGCAAATTTTATGAGTTTGCTTGCAAGCAAATTTTATGTGACAGACTGACCTAGCCAATGGCAGATAGATTGATTTCTGAATGAATCTGTGATTCTGTGAGCAACTCAATCTGCCTGCCTGCTTTGCCTGATTTTGGGTAAAAGTTGCTCTTTTTTATTAAAAAAATCAATATTTATATAAATATTTATAATATTTACATACAAGCCATGCCCAGCTGGTCACATGACCACCAAGCCACACCCACAAATTAGACCACGCCTACAGAACCAGTTAGTGGTCCCTGGGATCTAAAATTATGAGTTTGGTGGTCCCTGAGGTCCAAAATGTTGGCGATCCCTGCTCTATACTATGTAATATGTAGGTATACATATGGCATATATGCATAGGATTAAATAGTGTACTTTGGATGTTCAGTTGTAGTAAATAAATAGACAGGGAAATTGTATCTCGTTGAGGCCTTTGAGACAAGGAGAGAACAGGTTAGACACCCCTTGATGTGAGGGATGTCAAATTGGCCATGCCCACCCAGTCACATGACGGCCCACCCATGCCCACTCGGTCACATGACCACCAAATCATGCCCACCAAGCTATGCCCACAGAACTGCTTGTTAAAAAATCTGAATCCCACCACTGATAGCAACCATTCAAGGGTAATACAGACTCCTTTCCCCAAAGCTACTGTAAGGTCCCAGCAGTTTCCCCGAGCCATGGAGATGCCAAAGAGTGAGACTTGAGACGAGGCTTGCAAAAGTAACAGCTTTTTATTATTTGGCCAAAGCAAAAAGTCTGGGTGAATACTATGTCCAAAACATACAGACAAAATGCATGTAAGGAATAGCCACACCCTGCAAGAATGGCTCAGAGTATTATATACATTTTACGCTGATAGAAACAAGGTTTACCCAATCAGAGACAAAGGTTCGTTATTAATGTCCCTCCCCTTTCTTATCCGTGGAGCGTTCTTTGTACATGCTCTGTCCATACTTGGTTATTTTACACGGTATCCCTTGTCCTTGTTTGTTCGTGCTCCTAGGCAGCCTCCCCTTATCTATGGAGCAGGATGTTCATGGGAATTGTCTCCAAGGATGTGTTTAGCTCTGAAGCAAATTGCAGAGGCAAGAAACCAGATAGAAAAGGATACAATTCTCTTACAGAATGACTTCCATCTTTAGCAAAATAGTACAAGCAACTTCTCTAACAGATGCAAAGAGCAACGGTTAGATTGATTCATGTCAAAATGTCTTTTCATATCCCTCCCTTTTCTTATGACAGATGTCAATGGTGGGCTAGGGGAACATTTAAGGACCATGTGTTTTGCTGGTCTAATGGGTGGAGGGGGTGGAGGAGGGGGTCAGTGGACACTGAGGAGGCTAAGACTACCATCCCAGTGATGGGAGAGGTAACCATACACTGGATCAGAGGGATTGAACAGGAGGAGAAGGAGATCTCCAAGGGCTAAAAAACACAAACCCAATCCATTTCCAGTAAGAGAAGATACTGCCAAACCAGTTGAAGTCAACTGTCCCAGTCCAAGTCTGCACCAGGGTGTAGACAGTTTTCCCCACCCTTTGCAGCAATCTCCTCCATAACTTTTTCTGGACCATCTCTCTGTAAATAACAATTTGTGAAATAAAATTTTCAACACACACCTCCTTCTGTTGCTGACAAAAAGTGTAAAGCAACTCTATACTGATATAGATAGATAGATAGATAGATAGATAGATAGATAGATAGATAGATAGATAGATAGATAGATAGAGATATATATGGTATTCAGCTTTGTTCGGGTATTTTCCCACATCATTATAGTTGTGCTTTTAAAGTTGTAGCAAAACGTTGCTACAACTTTAAAAGCACAACTATAATGACGTGGGAAAATACCGAACAAAGCTGAATACCATACATATAAATACCCGTGAAAACTTAAGAAAAGATAGATAGATAGATAGATAGATAGATACTGTGTATGTATATAACCACGCATACACATGCTCCATATCAATGGCTAGGCAATTGCACATAGGCAAACTTTCCACATAACCCATATAAGCCATCTGTAGCATGCCAGTTAAGAATTTCATTACCCACAAACGTCCATAACCCACCCAGTCTAGGTGCATTTTCAAATGAGTTACTACATTGTGTCAGGTAAATTCCAAACTGAAATGTTACATTAAGCAAAGAAAAGACCCTTGTTTGGACTACTGTGTCCAAGGCAGGTTGATCAGGTTAAATCCCCCAATTCTTATACATTTAATCTAGTCTTCTATTATTACTATATATCTTCTATTATTACTTCTATTATTACTCTATTATCATTTAGTCTTCTATTATTACTATATCAGAAGGTTCTTCACAAGTGCATACTGGTCCACAATCACAACAATGTTGACACCAAAACATTCAGTGATACAGTTACAATTACAGAACCAACACATCCTGTAGGGTGCAAAGTTCCACAGCTTCACTTGGGATCTTCAGATGGAATAACATAGGCCATCACTCAGGCAGGAAAAATCAAAAAGTTGGTACTCCTGCAACAACAAAAAAGAAATCACAAACAAAATACATTCATACCACCATGACCAGTTCTTGGTAATGTTTATTTTTAGCTGGTCTTCTCCAGGAACCACTTTCCAAGTTCATCAACTGGTCCTTTTACACACTTGTAGTGGGTCCACCCTTTGTCTTTTGTTCAGACTGCTATTTCAGTGGTTAGCAGAACTTAGCAGGGCCTGTCCCAGGCTTGGCTAAGTTCTTCCTTACATATTGTGGCTCCGGGCTTGGATTCAGCTCCTGTGATTGATATGAGTTCAAGTGAAGAGGTTATGACAGAACAATATGAGCCGGCCTGGCTTACTGATTGGACTGATAACCAGGATGAGGAGATGGACGTGACAAAGGATGACAGACCTGATGTATTAGAATTGTCAGGACCTTTGACCTCCTCTGGTTCCTTATCTGATCAACAGCCGGGAATGGCTGACAGGGAAGTTTTGAGAGAGTCTTCTAGTGGAGATGAGAACTTGGAAAATTTGTGGTTAAATGTAAAAAATAGAAGACGGTTGAAAAGGCAAAATCAGCTGGAGCGAATGAGAAGAGCAAGTCAGTAAATTAGCACGTTGCCTTAATGATTATAAAAGGACACAGCTGGGCTGGTACATTTCGCCAGGAACAAAATAACTATTTGAGTGAGGACGTTACAGCAAAGAGCTCTGAGGCTGAGGATTTATTGCCAGGACTGGTTTGCCGGACAGAGTCAAGATTTATGCTGTGGTTTCTGCCAGCCGTTATCTTGTAAGACTTCTTTCCGTTTGATTTAATTGTGAAACGGCTGCTTTCTGTTTTGTTCGTTTGAATTTTGAAGGGGAGTCTTAACACTTACATCAGCTTTTTATCAGGATCCAATCACCAGGCTGGAACTTCTCTGGGATCTTGGAGACGCCCACAGTTCTGCCACAATGCCCAGTGATCTTGGTGTGCTGGCCACAGACACGGAGGCCCTGGAAGTGGTGCAGGCCCCGATTGGCCCTGATCTTCTTCAGGTGCCCCAAATCTTCGCACAGCTTCTTGTCCAGCCCATTGGGTAAGACCTGGCTGTACTTGCCATTCTTGCAGTCCTTCTGCCTTTTGAGTCAGGGATCTCGTGGTGGTGACCCACTTGACCTCATCCTTTGTGAGCTCCCCAGCCCACTTGGTCAGGTCGATGTCTACTTTTCGCAACACCATGTGAGCATAGTGTCTACCGATCGATGTTGGTGTTCAGGACATGCAGGATGTGCTGGAACTTATGGACAGCCAATTCAGAAAGTAGGGTTTGAGCTAGTAGTCCTTTGTTTCTGAGGTAAGATAAAGAAGAGGAGAGGCCAAGTATACAGTTCTTTACAAGAAGAAAACCTAGTTTCATATTGTGGAATTTCCAAGTGTGGTAATCCAAACATCATTTCATAAGATAAAGTGTCCCTTTTTGGTCAAGTTAAACATTCGGTCCATGGCATAGATGAATTTGCGTTCCATGGACTGTGACATTCCTACTGAATTCCCACACTCCATGATTGATTGAAGCACTTTTGCAGAAAAATAATTTGCTGTCTATAGCTTCTAGTATCCCATATCTTGGTATTATCTGTTCCAGTATAATTTTGGTGATTACGCTGCATTGGGTCTCATGGCTAGATAAGCCTCAACCCATCCAGTCAAGTGATCCACTATCATCAATAAATAATTAAATCTCCCCACTTGTGGGAGTTCAATAAAATCAATCTGAATGCATTGAAATGGTCTCATGCTAAATGTTGTCCTCCCTATAAAACTCTTTCTTTTATCCTTGACAGATAGGGTCTAGCATTTTAGACAAAAATGCCAGTGGCTGTCTTTTTCCTTCCCACTGCTGTGTTAAAATTCTCAAAAGCCATTCCCTTATCCATGTAACACTAGGTGTTTAGTTTTGCATACAAGTCTTTATTCAACTTACAATATCCAGGCAATCCCAGAAAGTTTCTCTCTCTTTCTACATATTGTAATTTCTAACTCATCTCTGTAACAATTCCTAAAAGGACAACAACTTGTGTTGCTAACAAACAAACAAACAATGAATGTCATAGGATGAAGCATCTTGACTCCTAAGCATCCATAAGGCACACAGACATAAAGACATAAAAGAGGGTGGTTAGAAGAACAACTTCAAAGATAAAACAAACAATCTAAATGAGGTATTTTAAGTCAATGCTCTAAAATATATTTGGGTCAAACTTTAGTGTCAAACTTTAGTGACAATTTGATTTAGTGTCAAATCTCTGCTTTGAACAAAATATGGATTAAGAGCATATACAGAGGGAAACTTTTGATTTCCTTGCTGAGCTGAGCTCCATTGTAAACTGGGAGCTGAGCCAGCTGCAAAGATAATGTTTCTCCCTTTCTCTCTCTAGCTTTAGTAAATCACACATATTTCCCTTCCCCTTCTTCAAATTTCTCTCCCGCATTCTTTCTTTATATGAAAGGTATCAAAGTACTCTCCTTTTAATCTGGGATGGGGGTCAACACACACAGGCATTTACACCAACATTTTATCATTTCTCACACATTTCTACTGTAATCAGACTGCTTGCATAAATAATTTTCCACACAAAAATTTCATTTCTGTCAGATGGTACTCCATTCAAAATCCAAGAAAGAAATACTTAGACTCCATTAATTAGAGAAAAGATATATTTTACTGGAAGTCAAGTGGTAGCAACAAAAGAATTCTGAATCTGAGAAAATGAGCATGTAAATCACATGCACAAAGTGATGGCAACGTTCCCACCCACAATAGTTCAATTTGTTCAACCAATAAAAAGTTGTGTATAACATCATGTGGACATCTCCAGGTGGTGATGAGGCCTCTGTCCGTTGACCTTGACATATTTTGATAAAGAGCTGCGGCTGCGCATAGCATAGGATAGAAGCCTAAGCAAGAAACTCCCCCCCCCACAACTTATACAGTTCTGTTTTGTAAAGCCTCCAGCTCACTTCCCATAACCAAATCCCCCCTCCTCCCCCGTTACTTATGACAGCTGAAAGATGCAAAGCAAAGGAAGAAAATCTTGAAGGCTGACATTCAGTCCCCCTGCAAGAGAGGTGTTAGTCCTAAAAAAGAGAAAGAATAGAAGATAAAATAATAATATACATGTAACACCATAACACTATAATTTAGGGTTTAATAGGATATTTAGTATGAAAGGCCTTGACAAGCTTAGGAGCTCGAACATCCTTCTCATTCACCCATTCAGAATAGGAAGGAGGAAAATGTTTCCAAACAACTAAATATTGGAGTCGACCTCTTCGTTTCCTGGAATCCAAGATTTCTTTAACTTCAAAATGTTGCTCACCTTCAAGTAGCAAAGGCAGGGGGGGATCGACCTGAGCCGGTCTCAGGTCGGAGGTATGTTCAGGTTTTAATAAACTAACATAGAAGACGGTGGATCCGTTGGAGAGTTTTTGGTAATTTCAGTTGGACACAATTGGTTCACAATTGGTTCACAAGTTGGTTTACAATTTGTTCAATTGAGAAAGGTCCAACATACTTAGGTCCAAGCTTTTTTGACTTTTGTGTGGTCTGCAAATATCTGGTGGATAAGAAGACTTTGTCACCAACTTGATATGTTTTTTGTGGAGTTCTCTTTTTATCTGCAAATTTTTTATGAGCTTGATGAGCATCATCTAATGCTTTACGGGTAACCGGCCAGGTAAGCTGGAGCTGTGTTATCCATTCATCTAATGACTGAATGTTAGATTTCTCCCATGGAAGCTCGGGTATGGGTACAAAGTCTTGTCCCAAAACCACTTTAAATGGAGTAAACCCAGTACTACTATGTACCAAATTATTATATGCCACCTCAGCAAATGGCAATAGGTCAGCCCAATCATCTTGCTGATAATTTATATAACATCTAAGATACTGTTCCAATACAGAGTTAGTTTTCTCACAAACTCCATTGGTTTGTGGGTGGTGGGCAGAGCTTAAGCCCTGGGCAGAGCCCAATAACTTCAGGAACTCCTTCCAAAAGTTTGAAGTAAACTGGATACCCCTATCTGAGATTATGCTTTCAGGAACCCCATGTAACCTGTAGATATGTAAAATAAACAGTTTAGCCAAAGTTTTCGTAGATGGGATCTTTGCACATGGTATGAAGTGTACCTGTTTGGAAAACAAATCTGTTACTACCCAAATAACTGTATTTCCCCCACTTTCAGGTAATTCCACTATAAAATCCATAGAAATTTCTTTCCATGGAGCAGTTGGCCTAGCCACATTTTGTAGTAAGCCTGCTGGTTTACCAGGAGGCCGTTTGGCTGAGACACAGATGGGACAACTAGCCACATAAGCCTCAATGTCTTTTTTCAAGGTAGGCCACCAAAATTGCCTTTTAACCAAGTGTTAGGTCTTTACAAATCCAAAATGTCCAGTAGCTTTAGAGTCACGAGCTTGCTGTAATATTTGGTTTCTCAACTTTGCTGGCACATGTAATTTGACCCCCACCCATGCCAATCCATCTCTAACTGTACAGTTATTTGAGTGAGCCAAGAACCAATCATCAAGTTTCAGAGCTTTTTTTAATTGTGTAGATAAATCATTTGATAATTCAACTTCCTTCTTTTTCTGGGCTCTGGTAACCACTGGAGCCGCCAACTGTTTAGTGGGGACAATAGGCCGGACCACTTTTGGGCAGGCACTATTATATTGAGGTAATCTAGATAAAGCATCTGCCATGAAGTTCTTCCCCCCTGGAATGTATTTCAATGAAAAATTAAAGCATTTGAAGTACTGTGCCCAGTGAACTTGCTTGGGAGACAGCTTCCAAGGCGCTTTCAAAGCCTCCAAATTTTTATGATCCGTCCACACCTCAAAAGGGTGTTTTGCCCCTTCTGGAAAATGACTCCAGGTTAACAGAGCCCAGCAACAGCAAAAGCTTCTTTTTCCCAGATGGCCCATCTTCTTTCAGTCTCAGTTAGTTTACATGAAGTATATGCACATGGTTGCAGAGTCCCCATCTTGTTTGCTTCTAGTAACACCGCCCTGACTGCTGCATCGCTCGCATCGGCTTGGATTACAAAAGGGGTATCCATGTCCGGGTGCTTGAGCATCGGCTCAGCAGCAAACAGTTGTTTCAGCTTCTTAAAAGCGGCTTGGCACTCCATGGACCACTCCGTGGTTTCCTAGGTTTCGTTTTCACCTCCCCTTTGGTTTTTAGGAGATTTGTAATAGGCAGTGCAATCTTTGCAAAAGCAGGGATAGACTGATGGTAAAAATTAGCAAATCCCAAGAAACTTTGCAGTTGTTTCGTGGTGCGGAGAGTGGCCCATTCCAAAATGGCGCATACTTTCCCCAGATCCATTTCTATGCCATCATGTGATGTTGTGGCTCCGATTCCCGAGCCTGTGCTGTCAGAGGAAGAGGACTTGGAAGATGGGGAGGAAGAACTGGGAATGCCTTCCTCCCCAGGACCTTCCTCTCTGGCAGTGCCTTCCTCCCTGATAATGCCTCAGGTTTCATCAGACAACCGAGAGGAACAGCCTGAGATTAATCAGGAGGAAGGCATATCGGAGCAGCCCCTGACAGGGAGTCAAGAGGAAGAATGTTGGCTTGATCCTAAGCAGCGTCGTAGGGAGAAACGTGAGCAGCAACGTAGGAGGCGTGGGAGGGTCAGAGAGTGAGCTGAGTCATTGAGCCACACCCCACAGGGGATAAAAGTGGGTGTGTTGTCGGCTGGAACTTTGTATGGGACAAAGTTTAATCTTACTTCAGGTTTTCTTTGTGAATGATTTTTGTGGCCTTGTAATTTTCCGTGAGTAGCTTTTTACTTGTTATCAGTTCGGACTTGGCAGGCAGAGCCTGTTGGAATGCCAAGGACATTATCAGTTCCATAGAATTAACTCTGTGAAGTCCGAGCCAGCTTGCCTGCCTGTGTTTGTGTGAGTTTGTACTCTTTCATCTTTTGGGAAAGAAGAAAGGTGAGACAGAACAATGTGATATGCGATAGCCTTTAGTCAATTAAAAAATTAAAATTTAAAAATGAAAAAAAATAGTCAATTTTTTCCTGGTGGAATTCACATTTGGAGAACTTCACGTACAGCTCAGCAGCTCAAAGTTTTTCCAGAACTGAATGCACTAGTTTCACATGTTCATCATGACTCTCCGTGTAGACAAGAATAAACCAGCACCCCCTTATATAAATGTTCGTGCAGAACCTGATTTATCATTTGCATGAATACTGCAGGTGGGCCCTGTAGGCCAAATGGAAGAACGTTGAATTGGAAAGACCCCATTGGGCAGTTAAAAGCGGTTTTCCATTCATCTCCTTCCTTAATTCAAACATGGTAGTAAGCTTCTCTCAGATCGAGTTTTGTGAAAATTTTCCCTTTGACTAAGTGGGCCAACATATCCTTCATCAAGGAGAGGGGGTACATGTACTCCACCGAAATTGCATTGAGGTTCTGGTAATCCACACACAAATGAAGAGAGCCATCTTTCTTCTCATGGAATAATACTGGGGCCGCTACTCAGGGCCTAGCAGGTTGGATGAAACCACATTCCAAATTTTTATCAATGAATGACCACAGCTCTTCTAGCTCCCGCATCAAGTACAGTTTTGGTTTTGGGAGTTTCACTCCTGGCAAAATTGCAATACTGCAGTCTGTTGAGCGATACAGGGGAGCTCGTCCAAGGCCTTCTCACTGAATACCTCCTTTAAGTCCCAATATTACTCTGGAATTTTCTCCTCCCCCAACAGATTCTCAGTGCCAGTGGAGGCCAGCTCTGTGGGGGTTGGTCAGTATGTATGCGCAATGATCCCCTCCTCCAGTCAACGTGGGGGTTCCATTTCTGGAGCCAGGGCAAACCCAGTATTAGGGGGCACTCCATCCCAGGAGCCACAATAAAACACAAAGTCTCTCTATGCTTCCCCATCATCATTTCTACTGGTTCCATTATGAAATGTGCAGGACTGCCACCAGTTGGCAAAATGCTAATGGCTTTTTTAAAGTCTTTAGCCTTAAGCCCATTTTCTCTACTACTTCCGAGCTGATTATGCACCTTGTGCACCCAGAGTCTAACAAGGCCAACTTTTTCTCTTGGGCTCCTGACATGGGTACCGTTAATCTCACTGGAATGGTCATAGGGCCCTTGTTTGGACTTACCAGTGAGTTGTCTTCTGATTTGGGTTCACTCTCTTCAGAAGAGGTTGGAGTTCCCAGCTCCTCTCCTTTCGGAGGGGCGATCTCTACAACCTCGTCCACTTTAAGCGCCTTTTCGCGAGGCTTTGCTGGAGGGTTTTCAGGTTTTGTTCCTCCTCCTGGCGCCTCCTTTGGTTCCAGCTTGGCAGTCTGCAGACCGGTGACCTTCCTTCTCACATCGAAAGCATGCAGTGGTCTTGGGTTTTGCCGCCAACCCTCCCTTTTGAGGTTTTAAGGCTTCTCAAGAGCTGGTGGGGGCTGACTTGCTCCAACCAAGGCCCCCCGGCATCTGTTTCAGGTCAGATCAATTTCCACCTCTGCTGCCAGCACGTACCACAGCTGCAGCTCACTGGGGTCACTTCTGGCAATACAGCTTTGATAAACGTCTTCATTCAAACCATCTTTAAAAGCTTCAATCAGGGCTCCCTGGGACCAGCCTCGAATATGGCACACCAGCTCTCTAAATTCCTGGGTGTAATCGGCCACTGATCTCCACCCGTGATTTATGGTTTTCATCCTAATTCTAGCCTTACGTTCAGCAAGTGGGTCTTCAAATCTGGCCCGCAGTACAGTCATGAACAGGTCATAATTCATCAGCTAAGGGGGCATTATCATTATGCAAAGTCACCATCCACTTTGCAGCTTCCAGAGCCCTTGTAACACATCTCACTTTGGCTGTTTTCGAGGAAAAATTATCCCCATATTCCTCCATATGGTTCCAGACTTGTGCCAGGAAGAATCCTAACTCCTTGGGACCCCCCCCCCTATATTTTACGTCCAACGGAGGCACCTTTGGAGTTCTACGCCTTCTGGCAATTACTCCCCCCACCAGGGGGCCCTGGGCTGCTGCTGCCTGTTGCAGTGGCCCAGGTTGATTTATGGGGTAGCTGCTCTGATTCTTCTGACTGGAGCTGCCTCCCCCTCTTCCCTCTCATACCTTTGATCAGTCTGAATTTCTCTGACAGCTTCATTTAGAAGATGCAGGGCTTGAGTTAGTAAAAACTTCCTTCTTTCCTTCTCTTGCCATGGCTCTTCTCTTCCACACCAATGGGCAGTGGTCACTCCTGGAGGGGGCTTTTCCTCAGGATCCTTCCAGCCGATTCCCAGGGACTATTTGGAATTTACAGCTGGTTTTTTGCCAAGACTGAAATCTGCTAACAAGTCTGCTTCCCCTGCCACCTCTAACAGCAGGGAATCTGGTCCTGCAGTCACTCCCAGGTCTTCTTGGTCGCTGGCTGGATTAGACATTGTGTTCAGACCCCCTCAGAAGAAAATTTATTAATTCTCCGGGTGGGCTGGTAAAGTGAGATTCAGAATAATGTCAGATGGTACTCCATTCAAAATCCAAGAAAGAAATACTTAGACTCCATTAATTAGAGAAAAGATATCTTTTACTGGAAATCAAGTGGTAGCAACAAAAGAATTCTGAATCTGAGAAAATGAGCACATAAACGCAGGCAAAGCCACCGCAGCGGTAGCATCCTGAGTTGCCTTAGCATGCTTGGTTAGTTAAGAATCACCCTACCCAGAGAAAGAAGTGGGGCTGAAGGAAGAGGAGGCAGATAGTGGAGAAGCAAGCAACTCAGGGGGCTACTGCTGTGGCAGCTTTGCCTGCGTTTCCGAGGCTTCAATGTTGGGAGAGACAGCAAGGGCTGGAAAAGGGGAGAGCTGTGCATGGCTCCGTCTCCCTTTCCTTTCTGCCTGCACATGGGGGGGGCGGAGGAAAGAGAGAGAGCCGGGAGCAATTCAAAGCTAGAAAACTAATGGGGAGAGCTGACAGCGGGTGCTGGGGGAGGGGTCTGTTGTTGCCACCACCTCTGTGTGTGGGAGCGTGCATCTCAGGGACCTGAGCCGAGAGGCACGGGAACTGCAAGTGGGAGTGTTTGATGATTTCGAAGAACTCCTGGAACATGGTAGATTAGCGTTTCGTAGGTCTCAGTGAAAGAGTGAGCTTTGTTTCGTCTCCTTTCCTTCCCTGGTAATGCGAGAGATGCTTTCTCTCCCCCCCACCAACCCGAATTAATCACCAAGAGCGGCAGTCCTTCTTTAGGCAGATGCCTGCTGAGAAGCCCCTGGAGTGGCAGCCAAGGGGCGCTGCCCCCCAAGGAGAGCAAAGCCCCCTTTCTGCCTCTGCTTCTCCTAGCGGCAATTGCCCCAAGGCCCCTCAGCTCAGACACACACTCACACACCCCTCCCGCTCTTCTGTCTCTTTGGAAAGTGCCAGGTGGGGGGAGGCTTCCAGCCCGGAACTTTTTATTTTGTTATCATTAAGCATTTACATTTTTGTTATAATTAAATAAGTAAGTGTGTGTGTGTGTATGTGTGTGTGTATCATGTATGTTTGTGTGTGTGTATGTATGTATGTATGTATCTATGTATGTATGTATCTATGTATGTATAATATAAATATAAATTTATATTTAACATTAAAAAATATATTAAATGTACTAGCTTTAAAAAAAATTCATATTAGTGGTCCTCGGGATTTAAAAGTATGAGTTTGGTGGTCCCTGAGATCTAAAAGGTTGGCAACCCCTGGTCTAGAATAGTATGCGGTCTCCTGCTTGAGGAGCGGGTTGGACTAAAAGACCTCCCATGTTCCTTCCAACTCTGTTATTCTCTTATTCTTTTTTCTGGTCAGCAGAATAGCAGAAGGGATGGGGGAGCAGAGAAGACTGGATATGGGGTAAAGAGAAGAGTTAATTGCATTGGGAAAGGAAGAAACAGAAAGGTTGCACTGGGATGAGGGGAAGAAGGTAATTAGAGAAGGAAAGAAAGAAAAGAAAGAGAAAACCTACCCAGGCATTACCAAAAGGATTAAAAATAATTAGACATGCAGCAGGGAGGAACCCAATTGGCAAGGGACATGTAATTTTCAAAGGTTTTCATACTTTTCAGCTGCAGACTATGCAGTCATTTGCAATATTTTCCATTCTCAGTGAATGTGATATAACCATCTTCCCGGAACAATATAGCTATGAAAGTGCTTGGTTCCTTAGTAAGAATGTCTAAAGGACCTTCATTTCATTAGAAGTTTTTTGTCACTCAGTGAAGCGTCTGTCCTGCTTATACACAGCTCTCTTTTACAGAAGAAAGAGTGGGATTGGGATGACAGCAAGCTACTGGTGATGCATGACCCAATCTACAGGTAAGAGTTGTGAGTAAGAAAAGCATGGGTTAGCAGCCTCAGTATTTGTCCCTGGGAGAAGGAAAAGTTAATTAGCAGTGTGCATATTATAGGCAAGTCTCCAATAAGGTTCTATTTTGCAGACAGGACTATTGAGAACAATATCAATAGTACTGGGACTTCATGAAACAAACAAAACGTTAAAAGTTATATTTATATAGTTACTTACCAAGCACATCAAAATTATATTGAAGTAACCAAAATGTCTTTATGATCCCCAAGGCCCTTTTGAGTACCCCTGTTTGGAAATTGAAAGTTGAAAAATTTGACACGCACTACTGCTTCATAGTGCTTTATAGAACTCTCTGGTTTAGAGTCAGCATATTGCCCCCAACAATGTGGGTCCTCATTTTATCGACCTTGAAAGGATGGAAGACCATAGCTCTTAGAGGGTTTAAAGAAGGTAGAAACTGCTGGTAGATAGCTAATCTTTACATGGATTTGTCTCTCTTTCCCCAGATCATTTTGTTCCAGGTTGTAGTATATTTGAACTCTGCACACAGTCCAGAATGAATCCAGATTGGGACCTGAGACCAAGCTAGCACTTGGCAGAGATTTCTAGGCCTTGATGTGACACTTTGAAGGATAGTTTCTATTTCAGTCTTCCCTTTTCACCAGTCCAACTTCATACTTTAGGACATGAGCACTGTACATGCAGAAGTATTTGTAGGAGAACTAATAATCCTTTGGATGGAATTCTGGAATTCATATTATAATTCTGTCATGCCACAGCTATAACTTGCATGAGAGAAAATATTAATTGGTAACTGACTACATGCATTTTAAGAGTCAACCAGTTCACTAAACAGAAATGGTTAGCATTGGAATATTATGCCAGAGAATTAATCATATTAGATGGTAATAATGTATCCTGATTAATAAAATATCTGGTTAAAAAATGTGTAAGTGGTAGAGTAAAGGAAATAAATAAATTGCAAAATGGTAGTATTGGAAATACATTATTTTATTTGCCAGTGTTAATTACAAACAATCAATGAGAACTCATACCTTGACTTGGCTTGCTTTTTTCCAAGACAGTGACAGAATAGTTTGTTTTCTATGTGACATATAGAAAATATTGCATATATAGTTCTGCTATTTTTGCAGGATATTTTATGTGTCTCACGATTCGCAGGACCTGAAGATCTTCAGTTATATTGCAAGGGATGGCTCCAGTAACACCTTCCGCTGTAATGTTTTTAAGTCCAAGAAGAAGGTATGTTGCAAGTTGACAAGATACAAGCTTAGGGCCTCTTATAAATCCCTCTAACAACTGAAGGTCATCATCCCACTCTGGATATTGTGCATAGTTTATATCTCTATTTTCTAAGAGTCTATTTACATGGGAATTGTAAACAGGTTTTCAGTATTTTCCTCATGTTGGGTGGAGGAGATTACGTGCTGTGGGAAAGGAGCTGTCAGGCTTCCAGTTAACACACCCAACAGAATCAAAACTCCAAGGCAAGCATATTTCTCAAAGTATAGATTTATTAGGTATGTCATATTGACATATCTGGAGAAAACCTGAGGTTTTCCCCACCCAAATCAAACCCCAAAGTTCAGGTCACACATCCGTCACATGGGCCAACCAGGTCTCCCATGCCTCTCCAGCACCTGGTAGAGCATCCATGGGAACAAATGTTGTTGTGGTTATATATCCCCAGCTATCTCTGTCTCCCCACTTATGTTCCCACAGCTCCAACTGGCCTTGCTATGGCAGCCCTGAAGGTGCTCCTAAAATGGTTTCATCTCAAAATAGCTTCGGGGCTAACAGGAGCTTCTTTGTACTTTCTAAGCAAGATTTTTATTTATGCTCTGTGTTGATGATACTTGAAACAATGTATTTCCTCCAGCATCTTTCCTCAACAGCTGGTGAAATAGCTAGTAAGAAGACATCTGGAAACAAAGGTCGAAAGTGAAAGTGCCTGACAAGATGGAGGACTTATATACTCTTCTCTTACAGAGCAATGAGTTAAAATGGTGGCAGCGGAAGCAGTATCAAATCACAGGGAGAGAAGTTACTAAATTAATTAAGAAAATATAAGGAGAAAGGGGAAATGGAGAAAAAAGAAGCAGAAAGTTAGATAACGACGATAGAAGGGATAAAGGAAAAAAAGAAATTGGGGTAAGGACAAAAACACCAGCAAAACAGCAGCGCACCAAATGAATGGCTGACTTGGAGGCAGCTGGCAACAGAGAATAGATCCAGCTCAGGAGCCCAACTAAGCAGCCCAACGCTGGAAAAGAGGCAACTGAGAGTAGTGAGCCAGCAGCTGAACAGCAGGCAAGAAGGGAGGTTGTGGGAGGCAGCGAACTGGTAACATTTGGTAATTAACTAGACCCATACTCCAGTCTAGGCAGCCCAGTTCAAGGGGGCAGCCAGGCATCCCAGGGCTCAGGGCCCAGCAAACTAGAGGCAGCCCAACTACCACAGCCATCCCCCTTCGAATTTCCAGCCTGACCTGCTCCAGGTGGAGGAATTGTGGAGGATTTTATCCCTCCCCAGTGAGATCAGCAGACACTCCCCCACCTCCTGCTAGCCCGGCAGCCCTTCTCAGTGACCCATGTGGAGGAAGATAAAGGGACTGGAGCAACCCATCAACAAATGAAAACAGTGGCTGAGAAATTGGTGGTGGCAGAATCAGAGGAGGGGAGAAACACAACAGCAGAATTGGTGGAGGGGAAATCGTACCGTGTTTTCCTGGAAATAAGTCCTACCCTGAAAATAAATCTTAGCCCAATTTTCACAGCTGTGCCTAATATAAGCCCTACCCCCCCAAAACCCCTAGTTAAGCCCCGCCCACTCCATCCCATCTGGTTGCTCACAGCCTCAATGGGGCAGGAAGATGTATGGAACTGCCATAAGATGAGGCGAGGCAGGTGGTGAGATGACCACTGAGCTAAACGATTGGTGTAGCCAATAAAATTTTGGTTTCCTGGACCATGGACTGCATTACCTAAAAGAAGGTGTCAAATGTTCCAGAAAACCCCAACTCCAATTAAAAACTCGGAGATAGATATTTTCTCAAAATTCCTTTTATTAGAGTAGGCATACTGGCACATCTGGGAAAACCCAAATATGAAAGTTCTGGGTTTTCCTCCAATTAGTAAAAAATTACAAATCCACCCCCTGCACCCATCATTCCATCACATGCCCCAATCACCATCCGTTCCAACTTGAGACATCCCCTCTACTACTCCTTAGCCAGGTGCAGGAACAACATGACTTTGACTTTAAAGAAGAATGCTATTATGTCTAACTACATACACTCCATGAAATTTCCCCTCCCATCTTCCCACGCTCAAGAATGTGACAGTGTGGAAGCTTACGGCGCTAATATGGTTTCCAAAGCTGACAGAAGGGCTCTTCTTGGCAAGCGATGGGCTGCACCTCATGAAAACAGGGAAAAATGTACTTGGGGAGGGGGGACTGGCCCAACTCATCAGAAGCGGGGTGGATGACCAATCTTAAAGAGTTTCTAAAACACAAAACACAACATAAATTCCAAGAAAAATCAAACAATGAGATAGGGAATGATGAGAAAAAAGAACTGGGAGACCAACTCGGCAGCGAGTGGGAGATCAAACAGATTCCTGACCAACCTAGCCAACAACCTTATCATCTATAAGATAGAGGAGGAAACTAGAAGTAAGGCCATACTGGACCTAATTCTAACTAATAGAGAAGTGTTAAAGGGAGTTGAATTTGCAGGAACATTTGGTGAAAGTGACCACATCATACTGGACTTCCATATAATGCAAACACAAGCAATATAAAATAATCCAACAGTGTCTTAAACTTTAAAAGAACTGATTTTAAGAAACTCAGAGGAAAGATTCCATGGATGAAAATCCTAAAAGGGAAAACAACTCAAGAAGCATGGGAAACTATATATCTATAGAAAAAAAAAAGAATTAGGGGTAACATGATAGCTGTATTCCAATATTTGAGGGGCTTCCTCAAAGAAGAGGGGGTCAACTTGTTCTCCAAAGCACCAGATGGCAAAACAAGAAACAATGGTTGGAAGCCAGTCAAAGAGAGAAGCAACCTAGAAATAAGGAGAAACTTCCTAAGGACAATTAACCAGTGGAACAGCTTGCCTTCAGAAATCATGGGCGCTCCATTGCTGGAGGTTTTTAGGAAGAAACCACAGTCTCTTATCTAAAATGATATAGATTCTTCTGCTTGAGCAGAGGGCTGAAGACCTCCAAAGTCCCTTAAAGCTCTGTTCTGTTTTGTTCTGTTCTATTTTTATTATTTCTATTTCTATTCTAAAATATCTCACTTCTCTTAATTAAAAAGTGAAACTATCTAACTTTTAGCAGATGGCTTATTATCATCTGTGATCACCACTTAGTCAGAAAGTTTTATTTTTTTACAGGGAAAATAGAACTCACAGTATCTTTTATTGGCAGGTAAAACTTGGCCTCTACAGAAAACTCTCTTTCATCCTGTTGTTTCACTCTCCTTTCCCAGAAACTCCAAATTCTACATTGTGGCCCTGTGTTTTTGTCTTGATGTAGCTGCTTGGTCTTAACTGCTGCCATTATTTGTCTTTTAGGGGGATGCCTTTACCTGCTCTCCTCCTCTTTAACTCTGAGGTGTGGGATGGATAAGGATCCTATATTCTGTGCCCTCACTAGCAAATAACAACAACCCAAGCAAATAAAATTATAATGCATTTTATTACACCACCTCCCAGGACTATAGTGTGTGATGTGTGATTAGGGCATGATGGGGTATCTCATGATAGATAGCAATGATGATGTTCATCCATCGTGTTTGAAGAGGACCTTGACATCAGGTTGCGGGCTGTCCACAGTGTGTCTGCAGGTGGCTGATAAGGTCTATACGGGCACAAAATGTTCTGCCACGTCAGGCAGACGTGTGGGCACCATTGTTGCAACATTTGTAGCTCTGGCTTTGCGGAGTGCTCGCTTCTCTTGTGGTATGGTTGTTATTCTGTCTGGCAGCCTTGATGGGTCAGTGTGCGCCATGTCGATTTTGTGCCAGGGTTTCCCAGGAGGCAGTGTCAATATCCAGGGACTTGAAAGAGGCTTTCAACATGTCTTTGTATCACTTCCTTTGTCCCCCATGCAATCGCTTTCCTTGAAACAGCTCACCATAGAGGAGCTGTTTAGATATACAGTGGTCTGGCATCCTTGCAACATGGCCTGCCCAGCGTGTCTGGGTTTTCATCAGCAGGGTGTGAACTAATGGCAGGCCTGCTCTGGATAGGATTTCTGTGTCTGGCACTTTGTCCTGCCACCAGTCCTCAGAAGTCTGTGGAAGCAGGTCATGTGGAAGTGGTTCAATTGCCAAGCATGCCTCCTGTATACAGTCCAAGTCTCACTGGCATGGATCAGGGTAGTTAGCACTACTTCTCGGTAAACTTCGATCTTTGTAACAAGGCTTATTCCATGGCAGTCCCAAACGTTGGTCAGTAGTCTGCCAAATGCAGAGCTTGCCTTGGCAATTCTGCAGTTGACCTCAATGTCAATTGTCACTGTGCGGGAGAGGGTGCTGCCAAGGTATGTAAATTGGTGTTGGGCTTTCGGAGCTGGCTGATGCATCACTTCGGTCTTCTTTGTGTTGATGAGGAGGCTGAAGTTGCCGCATGCTGCTGAGAATTTGTCCACACTGGCTTGCATTTCCTGCTCTGATCCAGCATTCAGGACACAGTTGTCAACAAAAAGGAAGTGTGTCCTTTATCTTGTGACAGCTTGGAGTCTTCACAAGTTGAACAGTTTCCCATTGGTCCTGTATCTCAGGCTAACACCCAAGGAACTGTTCTGGGAAAGCGTCTGACAGCATGGCTGAAAAATTTATGCTGAACAGGTTTGGTGCCAACACACAACCTTACTTGATGCCATTTGTAATGGGAAAGACCTCTGAAGCTTCTCCGTCATCCAAAACAGGAGCCATATGCTGTCAGGGAACTGACATACCATTAGGATGAATCTGTCAGGGCACCTAAATTCAACATGATGCACCACAGACCTTCACAACTGACAGGGTCAAAAGCTTTGGTGAGATCCACAGAGGTGTTGTACAATTCATGATTCTGCTCTTGACACTTCTCTTGGAGCTGTCATGTCTGTTAGGAATATAAGTCACCTAACAGTTATTTGGGTTGGAAATATATAAACTAGGATAGACATTTTAATACTGTATCTTTAAGAAAATGCAAAAACTGTAATTGGGTGTGGTTTCTCAAACGGCCATAAGATGGAGCCAGAAACCTGGGTTGTTAGGAGTGAGAAAGTCTCAGTGAGTATCTGTTTTCTTCTGCTGGAGAGTGTTGCTGTTCCTTCTAATGACTGTTACTGATTGTTGATGTAAGTCTGTTACTAAGCTGTTTTTTGATACTGGACTTTGTTATTTGGATTATCCCTGAACTGAACACTGACTGCTTTACCTGTGGATGACTTGAACTGCTTATCTTGGACTTTGCTTAAACATTTATTGGAAGTAAAAACCTACATTTACTGTACAGTGTATCTGTGTGCTGTGTGTGTATTATTCAATATTATTCTCACTACATCTCCCTGTATGCGCTCATTCTCCTAACGGGGAATTACCTCAACAATGTCCACAGTACCACGCTCTTTGCAAAAACCGCACTATGTCTCAGATAATAAACCCTCTTCCAGGTGGTCAGTCAGGCAGTTCAGCAACACCTGTGCAAGGAACTTGCCTGTGATGGAAAGCAGTAATATTTCTCTATGATTATCACAGACTTATCGATTCCCTTTCCTCTTGTAGAGATGTATGGTGGATGCATCTTTCAGTTCCTTACGAATGGATCCTTGATTCCAGAAGAACTGGAACAGCAGAGTGAGTTTGTCGATAAGCACTGCACCGCCATCCTTATAGACTTCTGCTGGGATCATGTCAGATCCTGGGGCCTTGCCACTGGACAGCTGGCTGATGGCCTGTAGGGTTTCAGTCTTTGATGGTGGGGCATCCAGGCTGTGGTTGATATCCACCTGGGACATTCTGTTGATCGCATCATTGTTGGTGGAAGATGGGTGGTTCAGTACAGATTGGAAGTGCTCAGCCCAACGCTGTAGAATCAGAGTCTTCTCAGTAATGAGAGTTGCACCATTTGAGTCTAATAGAGGGGAACTCCTTGAGGTCTGAGGTCCATACAAGGATCTTAGGGCTTTGTAGAACCATTTGGCATTGTTTCTATCAGCAGACTTCTGAATTTCATCTGCTTTGGCACTCAACTAGGAGTCCTGCATCTTGTGAAGCTTGCTCTGTATGGTCCTGCAAGTGTTGTTGAAGACATTCTCCTTAGCTGTTGATGATGGGTCATTCTGATAAACACGGTGAAGGTGGTGCTTTTCAGCAAGCAGGGCCTTGATCTCTTCATCGTTTTCATCAAACCAAACCTGCTGTTTCCTGTATTAGGGTCCAAGAAGTGTAGAAGAGTGCACAGTATCGTGGAAGCAGTCCCAGTCCTTCTCAACATTTCCTTCTAACTTGCAGCTCTGAGAGTTGGTTGTCAAGATCTTCTGCTAGTGAAGCTGCTGTGTTGAGGTTCCTCAGTTTACTGACGTTAATCCGTTTCATCACATCTTTGTTTCCCTGCAGATGTCTCTTTGGCTTGATGTGAAAGCTTAATTTGGAGATGATGAGTCTATGGTCAGTCCAACAGTCAGCACTTGGCATGGTCTTGGTCACCCATACATCCTATCTGTCTTTCCTCTGCATGATGACATACTCAATAAGATGCCAGTGCTCTGGGCATGGGTGCATCCAGGACAACTTTTTGCGAGTGAGCAGGCGAAAGATGGTATTGGTGATGATCAGATCATGTGTCACATATGTCTTCAGTAGTAATAGGCTATTGCTGTTACATTTTCTGATTCTATTTTTTCCAATGATGCCATCTCAGGCAGAATGATAGTTCCTACTTTTGCTTTGAAATTGCCAAGTAGAGTCAGCCTGTCGGTGCGCTTCCTGGATGAGAGTAGGGCATTGAAACCTTCATAAAACTTGTCCTTTACTTCATCTGGATTCATCTTTGTGGGTGTGTAGGTGCTGATCACTGTGGCTTGCTTTCCACTTGGTAGTGGGAGATGCAGTGTCATGAGTCATTTGTTCACGCCCTTGGGAAGACTGGCAAGTTTGCAGACAAGATGATTCCTAACTGCAAAACTAACTCCAGATTCACAGCGTTCATTACTGCTGTGTCCACTTCAGAAGAATGTATAACCACCTCCTGTTTCTGTGAACTTAATTTTGCTGGCTAGATGAGTTTAACCCGGGGATGCAATATCAATGTTAAATCTTGCAACCTCTCTGGTGACCAGGGCTGTTCTTCTTTCTGGTTGATCTACTAAGGGGTTGTCTTGAAGCATGCATACATTCCATGTGCCAATAGTGAGTGGTATCACTAAGTTTTCTTTGAAGTTTTGTTATTGCACCATATGAAATGGGATCCCCTCTACCCCTGGTAAGCTGGCCAGGATTCTATGAAGCAACAATGTTTAGGGCACCTTTTTTAGCCCCTTCCTCTTACTACGGAGGTGAGCAGTATAGTCCTAAAGAGGGCTGCCAAAGCCAACTGTTGCTTTGGTCAGCAAGAAGACGACCATTAGATCTGAGCTGCCTATGTGCAGGTCTGCGGCTACAGCTCCCGGTGTATCCACACCTGCTACTTCATCACTCACCCATCACCACAGGACTTTGAAGGTTTATGGGAGTTGGGGGATGTCAAGACTTGCATATGAATTGGATTAAAGTAAGGGAGAAGTGTGCATAGTCAGTATCTCTCTCTTCCCAGATTCCATCTTGCTCCAATGGCAGGACAAGAGTCGAGACAGTTGGAGATGGGCTGAGCACAGTGGTTGACCAGGGCGCCTTTCATGTCTTGCATAACCTCTTAGCATAACCACATCACTTGCAGAGACCGCCTTCATGACCGTTGTTCTATTCTGGTAGATTTCATCTGCTCACTCCGCCAGAATCTGCCTCACATGCTTGGGATAAACAAGTCCCTCTCACTGAAGGTCAGTGACCCAACAGCTACTCTCAACCTGGTTTGGTCAAAACTATTGCCCGGGGTATGGCTGCTGCACATTCTACAGCTACTAGGAGCCACAGATGAGAGCTGAGTGACAGGTGGGGATCAAAGGTGGATGAGCTGCCCTAAAAGAACACAACCTGTCCCTACACCAGAGGTGTTACCCCTCCCTGAACATTCCATACACCCCAGATATCAACTGGGAGATAGCAATAGCACTTAGACTTATATGCCACTTCACAGTGCTTTTACAGCCCTCTCTAAGCACTTTACAGAGTCAGCATATTGCCCTCAAGAATCTGGATCCTCATTTTATCCATCTTGGAAGGATGGAAGACTGAGTCAACCTTGAGCCTGATGAGATTCAATATGCCAAATTGCAGAGCCAGTAGTCAACAGAAATATCCTGCAGTACTGCATTCTAACCACTGTACCACAGTGGCTCTAACATTATTTTCAAAATGAAAAACATTGTAAAAATTAATTCAATTGTTTTATATAATCATCTGAAAATATAATTAAGGTTGGGTTCAAAAAAACATAATGCTGCTTAAATCACAGATGGGGATAACTTTAAGACTGATGGTAGAATGGATCTACTATTTATATAGGACATTCTGTTGCACAGAGTTCCCAAGGTGTCATTACAGTAACTGAGCTTGCATAAATAAAATAAGCACCAGAAACAAAAATAATGATATAATTTGTTCTTTATTTCTGTTAATTAGTTTAACACATAAAGATAAAATAAATTCAGATTACACAAAATTGAGTGAGATAGCTCAAGCCTTAGGAAGTAGAAATAAAACTTGAAAAACATCTTAGATGGGTTAGAAAAATTGATGAAAATAAAAGGAAATATCTAGTAAGTAAGGAATTTATTTGAATCAGAAGAATTCAATTTTACTTGTACAATTGTGCTTATTTTTTAGTTTTCTAGAAAATCTAAGCTTAAAACTGGGCCTGAATAATCTTAGCTTTCCCCTTCTCCCATGAGCTGTTCAGAGCATCCAGTAGTAGGAGGTGCTTGAGTCTCTGCATGTCTAGGCTGGGCTTAATTTGTAGAACCGCTCCTCCTCCTCCATGGGACTCCTCCCCAGTGTTCCCCAGTTTTGGCTCAGCCTCCTTGAGGAAAGGCAGTGCTTTTTGTTCTTCCTTGGCCGAAACAGGAAAATTATTCAGCAGGTTTGGAAATAGTCCAGTTTGTTTTTTCAAGCTTTTAGCCTCCAAATCACATTACGATCTCCTGATGTTAACTCTCTCCATCTGGCCATTGGAGATCATTTGCATTTTCAGGCAGCTCCGTTTCGTGCCCCGAAGTGGAGGGCGGCTTTGGCATCACTCCGAGCCCCCCCAACTGCTTGTTCTACCCCCTGCCATTGTGATTCCGCATTGCCTTTTTTTACATCGGCAATAGCGGCGTGGACATTTTCGCCCTCATCCAAGTCGTATCGTTTGATTTTTTTTCCCCTCAGAACACCATCTTGGTGTGGAAAGCATAAAAGCTTAATTCTTTCCACCCCTTTCCCAGCCATTTTTTAGCCACAAGGAGAAGTCGTCAGAGGCATTTTCTTCACACAGCGGGAGTTTGTTGTTGGGAAGCACGCACACACCAAAAGTAATGGCTGTTGTTTTGCTTTTGTTTTAAAGACTGCATGGCCGCGCTATTTGTAACTCAAGCTGTGTGAAGTAGTTCTCCTTCCCAATCAGGTTTCTCTTCAGATAACCTAAGGAATTATTACACCTCGTTTTCTTATTAGATTCTAGCCATCCATGCATTATTGTTGGCTTAACCCTCACAGCCTTATCCATCCAGTGGCACAACAGTGAGCACCCAAGCCCATGTCTGCCTGTGCAGGGAAGCTGTTGAAGGCCTCTCTTTATTATCTTGGCTTTTTCAGGAGTTCTTCATTTGGCTGTTTGGATCGTCACTATATCAAGCTGTTTTCTATTAATTTAGGTATATATATTTATAGCTATACATATTGGTGATTATCATCCACTATAATAATAATAATTTACAGATAATAAATATTTGGTATTAATATCTTAATAACAAAATATATCATTACTGTGATACGACTCATATATACATCTTTAACAAAAAAAAGAAGGGGATAAGATATTATCAGGGCAACTGGTCCCTTCTTGGATCAGGCCCCTGGGCGTGCCAACTGCCTCCACAGTATTGCTTTGAATAACGAGCATACTGCATTTCTTTCAATCAAAATGGCAGGTGGTAGTAGCTCTCAGACCTTAAGGGTCAAAGCTAAATCTCAGTGCAAATGTAAGCAGACAAAAGGTCATTCTAAAGCTTCAGAAAAGGATGCCAACAGGCCACCATAAAGCATTAGAAAAGCAAATAGATAAGTGTGCAAGGGAGGCACACGGCCTCACAGGACTTTCCGTCCCCCAACCCAGGACCGTCTACCTCTTCCCACCCTCTTCCTCTAGATCTCTCACTCTCATCCAGACGCAGCTTGATTCCCCTGAGTCAACAGGCCCAGTTACCTGGAACATTGACCATGCAAAGGGCTCCCGAAGCTACATTCACTCCAATGGCTGCTGGTCTTCGACAGGATGACATTCTTCCAGAGGAAGCCCCAGAGAGGATGAAGGTGTCGATGGAGCAGGCAATCCGCCAGGGAATAGAAGCAGGTCTTCAACACGTAGTTCTGACCAGGGAACATCCTGTAACTGCTGATTATGATTCTCAATCGCTAAGGTTGTTGACCAGGTGGGAGCAACACTATACCCAGGTACAGTTACAAGGGGAAGTGCTCCTCCAAGGGCCGACGGAGGAGGAGGAGGCGGAAGAAGTGGATCAAATTGATCAAATGGAACAGATTGAATCAGGATCAATACATGACAGTGACCCGGCCCTGTCGGAAGCGGACCCCTTAGAAAGGGGGATGTCTGAGGATGAGGGCCTTGTTCCCAATCAACCTGTATTTACAGGCTTATTCCGCCCACAACTATTCAGATCACTCTTGTTTAAGGCAAAAAACATTGCATGCCTGAACAGGTCGATCTCTTGTACCACTCCAACTCCTTCAGAAGAGGGACCAGAAGATCTAATTTTCAACCAACTGGTAGTCGAGACAGATGTGATTCCAGTTCCTCACATGTTTTCGGACCTGGTACAGAAATAGTGGGCGTCTGCAGCAGTGTACCCTGCCCCCATGGGATATGACAGGAAATATTTTAATTTGGCCCCTGATTTCTCAAAATTGTTGAATACTCCCGAGGTAGACAAACCTATAGTGGGATTAGCATCCTCGTCCTCCATTCCCAGTAAAGTGCTGGAGCCATTGAAGCCAGAGGAAAAATGGGCTGAGCTAGCCCTATGCAGGGCCCATCAGTCTGATGTGTGGGCCATCAGAGTAGCCACGGCCGCTTCCTTCTTTACCCGTTCTTCTCTCAGGTGGCTCCGTCTCTTATGGGAGCATGTCCCTAATTCCAACATTAGAGCGCACCAAGATATTGCAAAACTTATAGCAGCCGCTGAATTCTCAGCTGACGCAACTCATCATGCGGTCAAGTTTTCATCCAGAGCCATTACTTCACATGTCACAGCGCGACGCTTATTATGGTTAAAACATTGGCAAGCGGACATTAAACACAATGCAATCTGGCTTCTTCTCCTTAGAGCTGCTCAGAGCATCCAGAAGTGGGTGATGCTTCAGTCTCTGCATTCATAGGCTGAGCTTAATTTTGAGGAACGCTCCTCCTCCTCCACGTGTCTCCTCCATAGCGTTCCCCAGTTTTTGCTCAGCCTCGTGCGAGACAGGCAGTGCATAGACTAGCTCCTTGGCCGATTCAGGATTTGTTGCCTTCAATCGCAATTTCTTCTGATTTCAGGTTCAATTTGTTTTCTCTCTCATTTAGCCCTGCACAAGTGGTCCATTTGTCTGCTATTCACCCTAGGGAAGTGCTGTTTTGCACCCCCATGGGTGGCAAGGGGTAGACCCAGTAGTGCCTTCATACTACCTCCCTTCCCAAAACATTACCCTGCCTTCCTTGTGTGCCGCTTTACCTTCCTTTCGCAGTTTGCGGCTTATTTTCAGTTCGGATTGCTTCATTTCAGTTTATTTCCCCCTGAGAACACCGTTCCAGCAGGGAAGGGATATTCCCCCCCCCTTCCCTGCTTCTCTCCAATTAAGAGCCTCGCTTGCTCTTGGAGGAGAAATCTGCACTGAGCTATCTGCGGAGCCCTCGCATCGTTGCGGCCGCCATCTTGAAAGCCTCGTGTCCGCCGCCATTTTGTTTGCACCTTTTACTTGCTGTGTGTGCCCTCCGCTTGACGTTACAGGACCTGTAGGCCTGTTTCCAAGTGATTTTCACCTCTCCCCTTGCATTGCAATTAAGGTTCTGACTCTTAACTTCGGAATAAATTGTTGGCTCCACCACAGCTCACTGTCAGCTGCGCAGTTGCAGCAGCAACCCACGCCCAGTGTTGCCTGGGAAGGAAGGTTGCTAAAGGCCCCTAGTTTTCCTCTGTTTTTCTGGGCCTCAGGCGTTCTCCTTTCAGCTGATTGGATTTGTTGTTTTTTTTGGCTAATTGGTTACCTTTAAAATAATAATAATAATAATAATAATAATAATAATAATAATAATTATTATTATTATTATTATTATTATTATTAAAATACGCACGGGGGTGAAATATTATCAGGGCTCCTGGTCTTGCTACAGATTGGTCCCTGGGCACGCCAACCGCCTTCAATCTGACTCATACCATATTCTGCAGTACTTGTATTCTCACAGAAATGGCAGAGTGTAATACTTCTAGAGGACCTTCTCTGAAGGCTAAATCTAAGACCCATCACTTGCACAGACAGGCTAAGGAGACCTCCAAAGCCTCCCAAAGGGATGCCCTGAGGTGCCATAGGGCCCTGGAGAAGGAGATTACCAGACGCTCAAAAGAGGCTCCTGTTTCAGTCCTCCCACCCTCCACTCCCGCTACATCTGCTCCCCCCCTCCAGATTTTTCCTCACTATCCAGGCACAGCTCGCCCTCTCAGGGCCATCAGGCACAGATTACTGGATCTCTGGCTAGAAGGGCTCCTGAAGCCACCTTCACGCCTACTGCTGCTGGCCTACGCCAAGAGGAATCGCTCATAGAGGAAGTCCCAGAGAAATTACGATCCTGGATGGAGCTGGCTATCCGCCAAGGCATTGCGGCTGGAATCCAGCAAATAGCCAGGCCTGGGCACTACATGGCAGCCTCGGAACACGAGTCTCAATTCGTAAGATCCATTCCCAGATCGGAACCGCTCCATGGACAGGTACACCTGCAGGGGGAGGTTCCCCCTACAGTAAGGGAGGAGGAGGAGGAAGAGGACCTAGATCTGATCAGGGAAGAAGAGGAGATTGACTTGGGGTCTTTGCAATACAGCGAACCCTTTTCTGAGGTGGACCCATTAGAAGGGGAGATGTCCGAGGACGAGGGTCTCACTCCTGACCAACCCGCCTTTGTGGGGGTATTCAAGCCACAATTATTCAAGTCCCTCCTTTTCAAGGCCAAGAATATTTCGGGCCTAAATACTCAGTCACCCTCTGATCCCACCCCTCTTGCTCCAGAAGGTCCAGAGGACTCCATCTTTAAATAGCCCGTAGTGGAGGCCGAGGTCATCCCAACTCCTCCCATTTTCTCTGACCTCGTGGTTAAGCAGTTGGCCTCTGCAGCGCCCCCCCTGCCCTGTCGGCCCATGATTAAAAAAAATTCAATCTGGACCCTGAATTTTCCAATTTATTGGGTACCGCTGAGGTTGATGAGCCCATCGTGGGTCTTGCTCTTCCTCCACCCTCAGCAACCCACTGGAGGCCCTGAGGCCGGAGGAGAAGCGGGCCGAGCTGGCTTTACGCCAAGCACACCAGTCAGATGCCTGGGCAATCAGATCAGCCACGGCCGCCTCTTTCTTCACCCGTTCATTCATTCACTGGCTCCGCCAGCTTAAACAACATGTTCCAGCATCCAATGTCAGAGCGCATTAGGACATCGCCAAGATCACGGCCACAGCTGAGTTCTCGGCCAATGCCACCTATCACATTGTTAAATTCTCCACCAGAGCGATTACATCACACATCACAGCCCACCGACTGCTCTGGCTGAAACATTGGCAGGCAGATCTTAAGAATAAGGTCAAATTGGCTTCTGTTCCCATCATGGGAAACAAATTGTTTGGACCGTCTTTGGACCCCCTCTTAGTGGAGGGTCGCAACAAGAAAAAATTTCTTCCTCCCTCACCCGGAGGTCAGAATCTAGAACTTCACAGCCCTTTTGTAGAGCTCCCTTTCGGCCCTTTTACCAGCCCCACTTCTCCCCTAGGTATCAAAGGCCCCCTCCCTTCGGGCCGGGTAACCCCCAGACAGGGCCGACTCATCTGACAGAAACAGAAGGGGTAGTAGCTATAAGAGGCCCTTTCGGGGACCAAGTAGCTGGCCCTTCCGGCGCTCCAGATAGGCCATACGACTCCATTCCCATTGGCGGGCGTCTTAAAGCCTTCCCCAACCAGTGGGACTCCTCTACTTCCGACGCCTGGGTCAGGGACACCATCAGGTTTGGCCTTGCCCTCAAGTTCCAGTCCACCCCCCCCCCGATTTCTTTATGCCATGTCCTCTCTCCAAGGACCGCACTAAGCGTACCCTCATGGATTCTGCTATCCAATACCTAATTGACGTAGAGGCCATCCAACTGGTCCCTCACGCACAACGAGGGAGGGGTTTCTACTCCCATTTGTTCGTAGTCCCAAAGCACTCGGGGGGATGGAAAGCGATACTGGACTTAAAGTGGCTTAACCACTATCTGGTATACCGTAAGTTCAAGATGCACACATTGCAATCTATCCTATTGGGAACTAGACAGGGGGACTGGTTGTCATCCATGGACCTGACAGAGGCATACCTACACATCGCCATCCGGCCCTCCCATCACAAATTTCTTCACTTTTGCTATAATAACCACCACTTTCAATACGTGGCACTTCCATTTGGTTTAGCCTCCGCCCCTAGAACCTTTACTAAGGTTCTAGCTGCGCTGGCGGCCCACCTCAGGACCCTCCCTGTGCGCCTTCAGTGTTACCTGGATGACATCCTCATTCTATCCCACTCTAAAGATCAAGCAGTCAGGGACACTCAGGTTACCCTAGCAGCTCTCTAGGAGCATGGGTTTCTTATCGATTGGAAGAAGAGCCAATTGTCCCCTTCCAACAGAATAACCCATCTGGGGATGGTGATTGACACTCTGAAAGGGAAGGTGTTCCTTTCTTCGGATAGACTTCTCAGTATCCAGAAATCCGTTAGAACCATCAGGCGTCTCAGGAGGGTTTCCCTTCTGCAATTATCACAATTACTGGGAAAAATGATTTCATGTATTTCCATTATTCCCTGGGCCCGTCTACATACCAGATCCCTCCAGTGGTTCCTGCTTCCATACCAGAGATCCGGCACAAGCAACTCAAAACTCAAGGTCAGGGTACCACCAAGGGTCCTCACGTCCCTCCTTTGGTGGAGCAAATCGTCCATCAACAAGGGCTGCCTCCTCAAGGAGCCCCAAAGACTTACCATCACCACAGATGCCAGTCTTTTCGGATGGGGCACTCATGTGCAGTCCCTCACATCACAGGGCAGATGGTCAGCGACAGAGTGACTATGCAACATAAACTGGCTGGAACTCCACGCCGTGCACCTGGCCCTTCGCAGCTTCCTCCCTCAGGTACATGGCCATCACATACTCATCCTCACAGACAATGTGATGGCCAAAGCCCACATAAACAAGCAGGGGGGCACACAATCATTACGATTGATGAGGGAAGCCGAGCGCCTCTGCCGTTGGGCGGAGTCCAACCTCCTTTCCATCAGGGCAGAACACATCTCGGGACTATCAAACATCCAGGCAGACTGGTTGAGCAGGGCTACCATAGACCAGTCAGAGTGGAGCCTCCACCCATCACTGTTCAAGGAGGCGGCATCCATATTCGGGCAACCGGTAGTGGACCTGTTTGCCTCCCCCCTCAATGCCCACCTTCCGAGGTTCTATTCAAGGTCCCCATCCCAAGGGGCAGAGAATCACAACGCGTTACGTTGTCCTTGGCCTATGGGACTACTGTACGCATTCCCCCCCTACCGCTAGTACCCAGGGTCATCCAGAAGTTGCTTCACGAGAAAGCAGAACTACTTCTCGTAACACCTTACTGGCCCTGGTTTGCGGACCTCCGCAGTCTCTCAGTGGCTCTGCCCTGGAGGATCCCATCAGACAGGATCTCTCTATCTCAGGGACCCCTTCTCCACCCGGACCCCCAATGGCTCCAACTAACTGTTTGGAGGTTGAGCGGGTCCACCTGAAGAGGGAAAAACCTGTCTAGCAGGGTCATTGACACTATACTAGCAGCCAGACGACCCTCAACTATAAGAATCTACAATGCCACATGGTCCATTTTTTGTAAATGGTGTGACAAGCTCCAAACTGACCCCGCTTCCCCCTCCATTGCCCAAGTTTTAGACTTCCTGCAGGAGGGACACAGTAAGGGGCTGTCTCCCAATACATTAAAACGACAGGTAGCAGCCTTATCAACGGTTATCTCCTGTGAGGGAGCTGATTCTCATCACCCCCGTATTCGGGCTTTTCTTAGAGGAGCCACCAATTTACACCCCCTGACTCTTCACCGGTACCCAACCTGAGACCTTAACAGAGTCCTTAACTCACTCACGAAACCCCCTTCGAGCCATTAAGGGAGTCATCTCTCCAGTTTCTAACATACAAGGTTGTCTTCCTTGTAGCGATTACATCAGCCCGTAGAATATCGGAGATTGCAGCCCTATCCATCAGAAAGGACCTCTGTGTATTTCACTCTGATCGAGTGGTCCTCTGGTCCTTTGCCCAAAGTCAATTCGGTTTTCCACAGAGCTCAGGAACTTATCCTTCCAAATTTTAGTCCTAAGCCATCACAGGAAAGGGAAAGGCAATGGCACACACTGGATGTGAGACGTGCATTGCGCATTTACATCAAACGCACAGAGTCCTTCTGAAAGTCAGAGGCCTTGTTTCTTTCCTTTCAACCCAAGACGCAAGGGCACAAGGTATCACCGTCCACCATAGGCCATTGGATAAGGGCGGCAATTGCCAGATCATACCAGTCGCAGGCCTTGCAGGTACCTAGAGTTGTCACTGCTCATTCCACCAGGAGGGCAGCGACTTTGGCAGCTTGGGCCACCCAGGCACCAATAACCGAAATCTGCCGGGCAGCGACGTGAGCCTCCCCATCACCTTTTATCAGACACTATAAGATTGATATATTTGCCTTAGCTGAGGCTTCCTTTGGTAGAAGAGTTCTACAGAGGGTTTTTAAAGAACCCAAGGTGGCTACAGACCAGTTGGTGCCCCTCCCATAGGACAGGCCCAGCTTTGGTATGTCCCACTTCTGGATGCTCTGAGCAGCTCTAAGGAGAAGGGGCGTTGGTACTTACCTGATACGCCCGTTCTCTTTGAGCTGCGAAGAGCATCCAGCCCCAGCCAAATTTCACTGTCTGGTGGGGTCTTGTTCTGGCCAATGACAAATTAGTTAGTTAGGATGAGTGCACGAATTTTTTTCCTCTCGTCTTCGCAAAACTGGGGAACGCTATGGAGGAGACACGTGGAGGAGGAGGAGCGTTCCTCAATTCAAGCTCAGCCTATGAATGCAGAGACTGAAGCAACACCCACTTCTGGATGCTCTTCTCAGCTCAAAGAGAACGGGCGTATCAGGTAAGTACCAACGCCCCATCTCCTATTGTGGGAGACAGACTGTTTGGCCCTGCCCTCGACCCACTGCTAATCGAAACCCAAAACAAAAAGAAAATTCTACCTTCCCTTTTTCGGAAATCAGATTCTAGAAACCCTCAGTCCTTTCAGAGGGGATCCTTTCGGCCCTTTTATCAGGGACCCTTCTCACCCAGATACCAGAGACCCCCATCATTCAGACCAGGGCAGCAGCCAGGGAGGTCCAACGAGGATAGGAACAGAAGGGGTGGCCAATCCAAGAGATCCTTTCAAGGAGCAGGAAATAGGTCTTTCCGCCCAAGATAACTCCCTGGACCCGACTCCCATTGGTGGATGCCTTAGATTATTCGTGGACCAATGGGACTCCTCGATGTCTGATTCGTGGGTCAGAGACACAATCAGATTTGGCCTTGCGCTGGAGTTTCAATCCACTCCCCCAGACTTCTTTATGTCGTGCCCTCTTTCCAGAGATCCGGTTAAACACAATCTTATGGAAACAGCTATTCAACATCTACTGGACATACGAGTCATCCAACCAGCAGCTACCAACCAATGAGGGCAAGGTTTCTATTCACATCTTTTTGTTGTTCCCAAAAGTTCGGGGGGGTGGAGAGCAATATTAGATCTGAAACGTCTTAACCATTTCTTAGTATATCGCAAGTTTAAAATGCACACCCTGCAATCTATCTTACTTGGCATCAGAAAAGGTGACGTCCTTACGTCTATAGGTCTGACGGAGGCATACCTACATATTTCTATTCGGCCTTCCCACTATAAATTTTTGAGATCCTGTTATAATAACCACCATTTCAAATATGTAGCCCCTCCTTTCGGACTAGCTTCTGTCCCAGGACCTTCACAAAGGTTCTTGCAGCTCTCGCTGCTCATCTCTGAGGTATCCCTGTGTGACTCCAGTGTTACCTTGATGACATATTAATTTTGTCATCTTCCCATCATCAAGCAGTCAGAGATATTCAGACTACATTACAATCCTTACAACAACACGGGTTCTCAATCAATTGGGAAAAGAGTCATTTAACACCATCGACTCGATTAATCCATCTGGGGGCAGTCATAGATACGGTGGAAGTCTGGAGGTTGAGAGGAGACGTCTGAAGAGCGAAAAATTTTCCAACAGAGTTATCACCACCATCCAAGTTGCCAGATGCCCCTCAACATCCTGCATTTACAATGCCACGTGGTCCAGTTTCTGCAAATGGTGTACTAAGTCTCACATTGATCCCATCTCTCCATCAGTGGCTCAGATCCTAGAGTTTTTACAAGAGGGGTTTGACAAGGGATTATCACCTAATATGTTGAAAAGACAGGTGGCGGCCTTGGCATCAGTTGTCACTTGTGAGGGTCTACTGTCTCTTTCTCATCACCCACGCATGCAGTTTCCTTCGAGGAGCCACAAACTTACACCCGCCAGCAGTTCACCATTATCCCACTTGGGACGTTAACAAGGCCCTCATTGTACTCACCAAGTACCCTTTCGAACCCTTGAAATCATCAAGCCTCCAATTTCTGACGTATAAAGTAGTTTTCCTTGTAGCGATCACTTCCACTCGTCATATTTCGGAACTGGCAGCTTTGGTGATCAGACAGGACCTTTGCATTTTTCATTCTGACCAGGTGGTCCTTTGTCCTGATCCTACGTTTATACCCAAAATCAATTCAGCTTTTCACAGGACA
This sequence comes from Pseudonaja textilis, assembly GCF_900518735.1. Next base: position 15,383,791 of record NW_020769329.1, read on the forward strand.
CAAGAGCTGATACTTCCTAATTTCTGTCCCCGGCCATCCCAAGGGTTGGAACTACAATGGCATTGGCTTGATGTGAGACGAGCATTGCAAATATATATTCACTGCACAGCAACTTTCAGAAAAACGGAAGCTTTATTTGTGTCGTTTCAGCTCAACACTCAGGGATGCAAGGCCTCATCTTCCACAATAGGTTGTTGGCTACAGGCTGCAATAGTGAAAACGTATCAGACTCAGTCACTATAGGTGCCCAGGGGCATAACAACTCATTCAACAAGGAGCGCCGCAACATCGTCAGCGTGGGCCACGCAGGCACCAATAACTGAAATTTGTCGAGCCGCAACCTGGGCCTCTCCATCGCCCTTCATTAGGCATTATAAAATAGATGTGTTTGCATCCGCTGAGGCCTCCTTTGGCAGAAGAGTTCTGTAACGGGTCCACAGGGACCAGGAGGAGAGTCCAAGCCAGACGGAGTCCCTCCCGTAGGACAGACCAAGCTTTGGTATGTCCCACTACTGGATGCTCTGAACAGCTCATGGGAGAAAGGGCATTGGTACTTACCTGACACACCCATTCTCTTTGAGCTGTGAAGAGCATCCAGCCCCATCCCTTTTCCATCTGGTGGACCCTCTTTCAGCCAACGAATTGTTAGGGCATTGAGGGCGAGGGTGTTTATTTCTCTCGTCTTCGCCAAAACTGGGGAACGCTGGGGAGGAGTCCCGTGGAGGAGGAGGAGCGTTACACAAATTAAGCCCAGCCTAGATGTGCAGAGAACTGAAGCACCTCCCACTACTGGATGCTCTTCACAGCTCAAAGAGAACAGGTGTGTCAGGTAAGTACCAACGCCCTTTCTCTTTATTCAAATACATCTTCCTTATTTTCATTCCATTTTCGCTCTCTCAGTTTCAAATAGGCAAGATTGTTTTTTAACTTGGAGCAGAAGGCGTTAGGCAGACCTTTTTCCTTAATAGAGCCGGAGCATGTCACATTGCTTGCTTTGAGGCAAAGCCAATGTGTTTTGGTTATCTGGGATGAAAGACCGAGAGAGAATTATCCTTACACATTGGCTATTGCTGAGAATAATGGAAATTGACATCCCATTGACTGAAAATTGGTCAGGTTGGAAAACACTGTTCTGTTTCTAGGTTTAAATTGGTTTACTTTTAAAGATGCTGAGCTTGTCAGTTGGAGAGCTGATAGCTCAGGTTCAAGACCTGAGTTCCATGCAATGGGGTGAACTTCCATTACTTGCACCAGCTCCTATCCAGCTAGCAGTTCAAAAGCATGCAAATGTAAGTAGATTAATAGGTGCTACTTTGGTGGGAAGGTAACAGCTTAAATTGTGCCTTTGGCATATAGCCATGCTGGCCACATGACCATGGAAATTGTCTTCAGACAGTGCTGGCTCCCTCAGCCAAGAAAGTGAGATGAGTAGCATCCCCTAGAGTCAGATATGACTGACAGGGAAAACTTTACCATTACCTTTTACTTTAAAAAAACCATTTAAACCTAAATTACATCATAACTTTTATGATAGTTATTATTTGCTCTCTGGGAATATAATTCAGGAATGGCCACTCCAAAAATGTGTTCCTTGTTATGCCCTCATGTCTAAGTGACAAACTACATATTATTGCAGAAATGTATCTAGTTTGTTGCTTACTCAAAATTCAGAATAGTGTTCTATATCTGCCTTCTGATTGAGATTGTTGTTAGTTGCAAAGTTGTGTCCGACCCATCGCGACACCATGGACAACATTCCTCCAGGCCTTCTACTATCCTCCGGAGTCCATTTAAGCTCATGCCTAGAGCTTCAGTGACTCCATCCAACCACCTCATTCTCTGCCGTCCCCTTCTTCTATTGCCCTCAATCTTTCCCCACATTAGGCTCTTCTCCAGTGAGTCCTTCCTTCTTATTAGGTAGTCAAAGTATTTGAGTTTCATCTTCAGGATCTGGCCTTCTAAAGAGCAGTCAGGGTTGATCTCCTTTAGGACTGGCCGGTTTGATCACCTTGCAGTCCAAGGGACTCACAGGAGTCTTCTCTAACACCATAATCCAAAGGCCTCGATTCTTTGGCACTCAGCCTTTCTTAGGGTCCAACTTTCACAGCCATACATTGCACCTGGGAAAACCATAGCCTTGATTATACACATATTTGTTGGCAGGGTGATGTCTCTGCTTTTTAATATGCTGTCTAGATTTGCCATAGCTTTCCTCCCAGGAACAAGCGTCTTTTAATTTCTTGGCTGTAGTCCCAATCTTGATCTTGGAGCCCAGGAAAATAAAATCTGTCACTACCTCCATTTTTGCCCCAACTATTTGCCAGGAATCGAGAGGGCCGGATGCCATGATCTTAGTTTTCTTAATGTTAAGTTTCAAGCCAACTTTTGCACTCTCCTTCTTCAGCCACCTCAAGAGGCTCTTTAGTTCCTCTTCACTTTCTGCCATTAGAGTGGTATCATCTGCATAACTGAGGTTGTTGATATTTCTCCTGGCAATCTTAATTCAAACTTTTGATTCAAATAGCTCCGCCTTTCTCATGATGTGTGCTGCATATAAGTTAAATAGGCAGGACAACAGTATACAGCCTTGCCGGACTCCTTTCCCAATTTTGAACCAATCAGTGGTTCCATGTCCAGTTCTCACTGCTGCTTCTTGACTTGCATATAAGTTTCTCAAGAGACAAATAAGATGGTCTGGTACTCCCATCTCTTTAAGAACTTGCCACAATTTGTTGTGATCCACACAATCAAAGGTTTTAGCATAGTCAATGAAGCAGAAGTAGATGTGGTTTTGGAAGTCCCTAGCTTTCTCCATGATCCAGCGCAGCGGTCGCCAACCAGTGGGCCATGGCCACTGGTGGGCCATGAGAAAATTTTTGGTGGGCCACAGAGAAATCTCACCCCCAGAGCACTTCCCCAAAGCAATTAATCCAGGCTGCGCAGAAACACAAGGCTGCACAGCCCACATGGCCCCCGGGAACGCTCCCCCTGCCCACTCACTCCTTACCCGGCAAACTTGCCTGCTAAATTGCTATTTTTCCTTTTTCCAACCATCATCTGTTCTGCTGTGCCGGGAGATTTAGATTAGCTAGGAAGCCGGAAATGGTTGGATTTCTTGCTTTCTAGCTAGTCTTTAGATCTTTGGCTCTGCTTTTAAGCACAGCCGAACCTCCCTTAGGACTGAAGATTCTATTATTTAGTGCAGACTCATGGCAAGCAAATTTGAGAGACTGAGCTAGCCGATGGCAGATAGATATGAATGATTGATGATGGTTGAATGATTCTGTGAGCAACTCAATCTGCCTGTCTGCTTCTCCTGATTTTGGGTAAAAGTTGCTCTTTTTTAATAAAAAAATCAATATTTACATACATGGTGTGTTCTGAATTAATTTTATGAATTTGCTTGCAAGCAAATTTTATTTGACAGACTGAGCTAGACGATGGCAGATAGATAGATATTGGAATGAATCTGTGATTCTGTGAGCAATTCAATCTGCCTGCCTACTTTGGCTGATTTTGGGTAAAAGTTACTCTTTTTTATAAAAAATTTAATATTTATATAAATATTGATAATATTTACATACAAGCCATGCCCAGCCAGTCACATGACCACCAAGCCACACCCACAAATTAGGCCATGCCCATAGAACTGGTTAGTGGTCCCTGGAATTTAAAATTATGAGTTTGGTGGTCCCTGAGGTCCAAAAGGTTGGCAACCCCTGATCCAGCATATGTTGGCAATTTGATCTCTAGTTCCTCTGCCTCTTTGAAATCTTGCCTGTACTTCTGGTAATTCTCGATCCACATACTGCTGGAGCCTGTAGGGTTTGTAGCATAACTTTACTAGCATGTAAAATGAATGCAATAGTGTGGTAGTTTGAACATTCTTTGGCATTGTCCTTCTTTGGAATTGGAATGTAAACTGACCTTTTCCAATCCTGTGGCCACTGTTGAGTTTTCCAAATTTGCTGGCAAATTGAGTATAGAACTTTTACTGCATCGTCTTTTAAGATTTTGAATAGCTCAGCTAGAATACTGTCACCTCCATTAGCTTTGTTGTTGCTCAGATTTCCTTAGACCCATTTGACTTCTAATTCTAGGATGTCTGACTCTAGGTCAGTGACCACCCCGTCGTGGTTATCAGGGACGTTAAGCTCATTCTTGTATAGTTCTGTGTAAGTTTGCCATTTTCTGTATTTACAGAGGTAGATAAACTCAACAAAACATCCATAACAAAGTACTTTTATTGGTTCATCAGGTATCCTCATAACTCACATTTGTGATGAAGTTCTTCTTTAATGGCCAATCCTTTCCATATCTGTCTTGTAGGTAAAAGATGGTTATCTCCTAACCCATCTCATAGCGATAGAAAGCAGCTGCCATGAGATAGGAAATTCAGGCAAAAGTGAGGAAAACTCCCCCATCCCATCAAGGGTTAAATTAGTGACCAATCAGGATTATAGATGTAGCCACGTGACATGAACTACATTTCCCAGGATACCTTTAACTACATTTATCATGATGCATTCCGTTAAGGGAACAGCTCATAATTCCTAAGTAACTATCCAATTCCCATAGACTGGCTGGGACAGCACATGCCACCTCTTCTTAATCTCTTCTGCCTCTGTTAGGTCCCGGCCATTTTGGTCTTTTATCATGCCCATCTTTGCATGAAACATTCCCTTCAATCTCAAATCTTGTTGAAGAGATCTCTGGTCCTCCCTATTTTATTGTTTATTCTGTTTCTTTGCACTGTTAATTTAAGAAAGCATTCTTTTCTCTTCTAGCTATTCTCTGGAATTCTGCATTCAATTGGGTGTATCTTTCTCTTTCTCCCTTACCTTTCGCTTCCCTTCTTTCTTCAGCTCTGATTGAGATAGAAGTTTATAAATGTGGATTAGGTAAGTCTACGAGGATGTACATTTCTATATATAAATTCAGAATGAATAGCTTAAAATCAAATGCAGCTTCTGAACCGTGGAGTACAATATTCAGTGGACTGATTTGCAAATTTGGAAGACTCATCTGTGATTCTTTCCACATCACTAAAGAGCAAGACTCCAAAGTTTAAAAGAAGAATATAGGAAAATGGACTCTTTGGGAGCAGATTGTCTAATTATGTTGAGACAATATGTTAGCTACAGGAATGAGAGAAAACCAAAGCTTTAGTAGCACATAGAAGAAAATGGATTATTACCGAACTTGACACAGGTTTAAACTGCAACTAGATTATTGGTACTTTATCTAGTTGAATATTAAGAGACAGCATAGATCTTTTTCTGCAGGAAAGCTGTTAGCCTTGGTCTTCAGATGGGATGTTCTTATTGCCTTTTTTCTCTACTTTGCAGAGTCAAGCCATGCGCATTGTCAGAACAGTGGGGCAAGCATTTGAAGTCTGCCATAAATTGAGCCTTCAGCATACACAGCAGAATGCTGATGGCCAAGAGGACAGTCATAGTGAAAAGAGCAGCGAGGATTTGGAAGCATCAGGTAAAAAGACAACAATGATGGGAAAGGTTCTGTCTTTCTACAAACAGAAAACTGAAGTCTAGACAGATAGAAAAAGAAATGGCAATCATTTATTTGAGTAAATAATGGGCTCGACTTGCCCAGAGCAGGTTGAAAAATGCCCTCACCCCTTGCATACAGAACTGAAAGAGTAGATCTAATCTTTCTCTGCATGGAATTAATCTTTCTCTGTGGGCCTACTGGGACTTCACTTTTGACTCTCCTAAACCAGATGTTAGGACCTTATCTTAGAGCCTGCCTAAATTGCTGTCATAATTGGCAGTGGTCCGACTCGCAAATCTAAGAAAAGTAGATACTATCAGGAACCTTTAAATTCCGAAAGCAAAACTTTATTGGATATACCATTTTAGCACTGAAGAATCAAAACCAACTCTGGTTTTCCCGTGCAATGCTTGTATAGTTAAACAGTACCTTCCCCTTCTCCCCATCCCGATTTGATCATGTTGTCCAATTATGAATCATCCATTTGTTTTGGGAACAGTTCACTCCTCTGTTGGACACCTGCATCCTTAGTGGGATCTTGTCTCTCTTGTCTCTGGAGCATCTGCATTCTTCTTTCCACCCAGTTCGTTGGCAAGTTGAATAGCAAAACTTAAATGGTTCAAAAGTGGTTCAACCTTAACAATAATTTTTGCTACCAATAATTTTTCACAGCCTCTGGTTTGACTGAACCTGAACCTGTCAACACTACTGAGGAAACAGACATTGATGCTGTGGACATCAGACGACCAGGGAGTGATCACTTGGAATTTACCAGGGGGGTGACAGATCTTGACGCTGTTGGTAAAAAGACGTCTGGTCTTCTTTGCATCAAGGTATATGTATGCTTGTTAGTGTTGCTTATGTTCAAAGAATGCAGCTCTAAGAAAAGTATAGCCTTTGCCTTTTATAGAATCAAAAGTCTAACTGACATATGGTCCACTACCTTCCGTACGCTATTCTAATCCTAAAGTGAAAGGCAAATCAAATCAAATTATTATATTCTTGAATTGAAAAACTGATTTTTTCTTACATTGTTCATGATAAATATTTCATTTCATTAATAGGAATTATCCATTTATATTTCATTTGTGGGGAATATGAGAAATATATCATTCATAGGAAATAAATTGACCCTACTCAGTAGAGCCTTTTCCAAAGGAATGTTATTGTGATACATGTCAGCTCATTCCCAGTGTTCTCAGCAAATGATCTCTATTTTTGATGCCATACAATATTTGAAAACTTTGTACTTCAGAAGCACAGTTTTTTTCTGTTTCACTGCCAGATGTCTCCCCCTTTGCCCTCTCCATCTCCTCCTCCATTTGATATTGGCAGGAAACAATGATATTTTAAAGTCAGTCTCTGATGTTTAAGTTGGTTACATACATAGATGACAAATTACTGGATACTTTTCATATTAGCCAGAATATCAGATCCTCTTGGATTGAGGCCTTGATGCATCGTTATGGTTCATGCTGTTACTTTTTTTTTAATTGGGTAAAGAAAATAATATGGATGGTTTCTCCAAAACTATGAATGAGCTGGAGTAGATTATCCTGGTTAGCTGTACTTGCTGAGTTATGTGAGCACTGGAATTTCTGTGGTCTCCTTCCTAAAGTAGAGTGTAACTCTGCTTTGATTGTGCGACTGTAGCTCCTCCTTTCTGCCTGTTGGGTAGGGAAGAATTATGTTTCTGAGAAATAAGAGATGTATACTGGGTATAGGAAAGTGTAAACTGAATCCTGCATTGATCACTGCATCTGCTTTTTTCGTAGGACTTGGTTCACAAAGAGAATATCCTCATGGCTTCTCATAAGATTCTTCTCCCTTCTTCAACCCAGTTGCCTGAGTCAGAGGTTCCTCTCTCTGCTCATCACCAAATGCAGTTTCTGCAACAGCTTTTGCAGCAGCAACAACAACAGACTCAATTTGCTGTGGCTCAGGTTATTGTCTATTTTGCAGGAAGATTTAATTAAAGAAAAGGCTGCATAGAAATCCTATACAAAATAATCTGAACCATGTTAGTGCATGAAATGTTCCAACCTGAGCTTAGCTAATAGCAGTTGCCTGTTCAATTGCGGTCCTTTAGCTAAGAAATTGCAAAAGATTTAAAGGAATAGAACCCTAGACCAGCAGTTTCAATGCCAACTTCATTGCATAGCTCTCGTGGAATATCTTTGTCTTTACTGCCAAGATAGTAATGAAAATTTAAGAATATTTGGTGGTGGTTGAGACAATGCAACATTTGTATTCTTACTTATGAACTGCTCTCTTGGCAGTTCTACTGAAGATTGATATCATTATGAATGTTGTTTTTATCTTTAAGCCAATATCTTGGCTTCTCTTTAATATCTAAGGAATCTGCAAAGCATTTGGTGGGTTGGATCTTCTCGGTCTTTTGTAGGCCCAGAAGACAGTTTCACTAGCTATCTCAGGGGAAGCAATCTTGAAGTATATTCAGCCTCCATTCATATCTATATTCAGAGTGTAGGTTTCTGACAGAAAGACAAATCTTTATTGTATGCTTCTCCCTGCAGCTATGTGCTTTTTGTCTGTGTCTGCAGGTACATCTGTTGAAAGACCAATTAGTTACAGAGGCAGCTGCCCGCCTTGAAGCCCAGGCTCGTGTACACCAGCTCTTGCTTCAGAATAAGGACCTTCTCCAGCATATATCACTTCTGGTGAAGCAAGTGCAGGAACTGGAGGCAAAACTGCTGGGATTCAACACCAGTAAGGACTTTTCCTCCTGTCTATAAGAACCATTTCTTTTCCTGTTTTAGTTTCTGTTCAGAAGACACTTTCCATTTGTCTTTAATGCTGTATTTTTCTTTACAGCAAATTATATCTGTACAAAATGTAAATTAATTGAATTACTTGAGGAAAAAGTAAAATGTCTATAGCAGGGGTGTCAAACTCAAGGCCCATCCATAGGGTGCTTAGATCTAGCCCACAGGGCCATCCTGGAAACAGTGAAGGACCGGCCCGTGGTGCCTCTGCCAGCATAAATGGAGCTAGGGAGGGCCATGCGTAGCCCACCCAAGCTCCATTTTTGGCTGCAACGGCTTCCTGCAACTCTCTGCTAGTGAAAATGGAGCTCGGGAGGGACACGCCAATGTTAAAGTTTGTCTGATGACCCAGGGCACAGCACAGAGGCAACACAGGCAGCTGACATTTTAAACCAGCGCTTTATTGCTCCAAATCCCCCCCCCCCCCACACACAAAATACTCCCATGTTCCTGGCAAGTCCCAGAACCAAAGGATGACATGCACACACACACACATGCCTCATGCACCCTCTGGGTACAAATAGTCCAGTCCAATACTGTGAGCACCACAGCTGCAAATAAGAAAATCCAGCAAGCAAGTTGAAAGAGTCCAGAAAGCCAGGAAGCAAGAAGGAATCCAGGAAAATTCAAACATCAGCACTTCAGTGGTAGTGGGTAGATGTTTTCAATGCAAATTGCATTTAGCCAACAGTAATCTACACATAGACAGAGGGACCCACCCTTTTTCTCCTGAAACAGTACAGGTGCTGCAATACGTGACTTTCTAGTTGAATGTGCAGAGGCTGCCCCTGCTACTGAGCCATCCAGTTGGCAGAACACTAAAGGGACCCTGAGTTCCCTGTGACACATCCTCAGTTTTTCCACTACACTAGGATTGGTTATAGTCAGTCAACGTCTTTGACTATAGACACTATTCGTTTTTTTAAAAAAAAACAGTTTTATTAGTTTTTAAAGACAAACCAAACAAACAAAACGTCAAAACATCCAACTTTTCCATAAGTATACAGTGTGTCGGTTGGTTTACCATTTTTTTTGTGCATCCATTTTGTAGTCTCAATTACAGTTACATTACATAATGACTCATATTATCAATCGAAAATTATATACCCCAGTATCACTATTAAACAATCATTTGACTATGATTTTATTCATTCATGCTTTACGAGATAGCTATAATTTACTTAGTTTAATAACAAATCATATAAATACCAAATCTATCCTAAAAACATTTTATAAATATAATATCAAAGAAAAAAGAAAAAAATGTCTCTTTATATATTTATTATTATCTAAAATTCTAAATATTCTATTTATTGTGTTTTATCATCCAACCATTGATAGAAAAGATCCAAAATTTCATAAAATTGTTTATCCTCTTGTTCTCTAATTTCAAATGTCAATCTACTCATCTCAGCACATTCCAATATTTTCTTAATAATTTCTTCCTGCAATGGTATTTTCTCATTTTTCCAGTTTTTAGCAAATACAATCCTAGCCGCTGTTAATACATTTATAATCAGGTATTTCAAATCTTTATTATATGTATCAGGTAAGATTCCCAATAAAAAGATCTCTGGTTTCAAATCTATGTGTTTGTCATTTTTTCCAACCACATGCGAATTTTAGTCCAGTATTTTCTAGCATCCTCGCAAGTCCACCACATATGGTAATATGAGCCAGGTATCTGATGACATTTCCAGCATTTTTCAGATTTATTCTTTAACATTCTTGCTATTCTTGTCGGGGGAAGGTGCCACCTGTAAAACATCTTATACAAATTTTCTTTATAAGCTGTTGACATTGTCATTTTATAATTTTGAGACCACAATTTTTGCCATTTCTCTAAATCAATCCCATATCCAAAATTCTTTCCCCAAGCAATCATAGTTTCTTTAACTTGTTCTTCCTCTAATTTAATTTCTAGTAAATAACCATATAGTTTTTAAATCACCTTTTCATCAGTACCTGTCAAAATCTTATCTAAATCAGTCAATTTATCATAAAATCCCTCTGTCTTAAAATCTTCATCATATCTTGAATGTATTTGCGCATATGAAAACCAATTCATCTTTATACCTTGTTCCTCTAAGTTTTGCATTGATTTAAGTTCACCCTTTTCATCCAGTATTTCCCCATATCTAACTGTTTGTTCCTCCTTATAAATTATAGGATAGGAAAATGTTTCAATGGTCAATAACCAAACTGGAATTTTCAAATAACATTGTCTTTTGATCTCCCAATTCAACCACAAAGATTCCCGTATATGATATCTTCTAAAATAACCCTGTGTTTTAGTTCCCTTATACCATAGAAAAGCATGCCAACCCAACAACAAATCATGTCCTTCTAATGTCAACAATCTAGTCTTTCTTAGTGTTATCCATTCCTTGGCTCACATCAAGTTTGCAGCTTGATAGTGCAATTCCCAATTAGGCAAACCAAAACCTCCTCTAATTCTGGCATCTTGTAAAAGTTTTAACTTTATTCTCGCTTTCTTGCCTTGCCATATATACTTCAACACAATTTTATTTAAATCTTCAAAATAGTCTTTTCCAAGCCTAATTGGTATTGTTTGAAACAAGTATAAGATTCTGGGTAGGATATTCATCTTGATTGTGGAGATTCTCCCTATTAATGACAATTGTAGATTTTCCCATTTCATCAAGTCTGAGGCTATCTGTTGCTTAAGTTTAATGTAATTGTTCTCTTTTAATGTACTACATCTTGGTGTCAAATATATCCCCAAATACTTTACCTTGTTCGTAACTTGAATTTTCAATAGGTCTGCCAGTTCTTCTCTTTGTCTTAATAACATATTCTTTGTCAAGATCTTTGTTTTATCTTTATTTATTTTCAAACCTGCCACCTCACCATATGTCTCTATCTTTTCCAATAATTTTGGAGCTGTTTCTAAAAGGTCTTCCAAAATAAAGGCCAGATCATCCGCAAAGGCTTGCAATTTAAATTCTTCCTTTTTAATTTTCATTCCTTTTATACTTTTATCATCTCTAATATTTCTATTTAACACTTCCAAAGTCAATACAAATAGCAAAGGTGATAGAGGGCATCCTTGTCTTGTACCTTTTCTTATATTAATAAAATCTGTAAGTTCTTCCTCTATCATTACCTTTGCCATTTGCTTATGGTATATGGCTTCTATTGCTTGAATAAATTTTCTGGCAAAATCCATCTGTTCCAATAATAATAACATAAATCTCCAATTCATATTATCAAATGCCTTTTGGGCATCTAAGAATATCAAAGCCATTTGCTTTTCGGGATGTGCCTCATAATATTCCAAAGTGTCCAGGATTACTCTCATATTGTCCTTGATTTGTCTCTTTGGCAGGAATCCATTCTGAACTGGATGAATAAAGTTATTTAGATATTTTTTAAGTCTTTCTGCCAAAATTGAAGCAAAAATTTTATAGTCTGCATTTAGTAAAGAAATAGGTCTATAATTCTTGATTTGCGATGGATCAGCCTCTTCTTTTAGAATAAGTGTAATATAAGCCTCTGACCATGTTTTAGGTATCATCTTCTTTGACATAGCTTCATTCATGACTTCTAGCAATGGAATGCTTAATGATTCTTGTAGTGTTTTATAAAATTCTGCCGAAAGCCCATCTGGACCTGGTGCTTTCCTATTGTTTTGCTTCTTAAGTGCTTCAGTTAATTCCATCATTGTTATATTACTTTCTAACATTTTTTCAGTCTCTTTAGTTATTCTAGGTAGATTAGCATTCTGTAGATACTGTTTGACTTTTTCCTCATCAATATTCTCTTGCTTATACAGTTGCCCGTAGAGGTCTCGAATAATTTCCTTTTTCTCTTTATTACCATAGCAAACTTGACCTTGATCATTTATTAATTGTGATATTTTCCTTGATTCTTTCTCTTTTCTCAGTTTGTATGCTAACCATTTGCCTGGTTTATTTGCATCTTCAAAATAGTTCTGTTTAGCACTTCTAATTTTCTGTGCCAATTCTTCTTTCTCTATTAGATCCATTTTATGTTTAATTCTGTCCAATTTTAATTTAATATCTTTTTTCTGTGGCATTTTCTGTAGTTCTTTTTCAAGTCTTTTATGCTCATCTTCTAAAACTTTAATGGCTTGCCTTTTCCTGATATTCTTTTTTCTTATATAGTCTATTATCAAGCCTCTAGCATATGTCTTCATTGTGTCCCAGACATTCTGTATTGAAGTATCTTCTTTTTTATTTTCTCTAAAAAAAAGGGCAATTCTTTCTCCATCCATTGTGCAAAGTCTTTTTCCTTTAAGATAGTATTCTTTAACATCCATCTCGATCTTTTTTTTTGTCCTTTCCATTTAATTGTCGTTGGATTATGGTCTGTCCAAGTATTTGTTTCAATGTTTATTTCTTGAATGTTAGATATTAGTTCTGTTGAGATCCAAATCATATCTAATCTGGACCACGATAAGTGTCTATTTGAATAGAAAGTATATTGTTTGGTTTTAGCATTTCTTTCTCTCCATATATCTTTTAAATTTAATTCATCTATCATTTTAAAAAAGTATTTAGGGAGAGTCTTTCTATTTTGCTTTGTTATTGTTGCTGTATAGTCCAGTTTATTGTCTACAATTCCATTAAAGTCTCCCATCATAACTATATTAACATAGTCCAATCCAGTTATTTTCATACGTAATTTTTTGTAGAATTCTTGTTTATCATTCGGAGCATAAATTGCAATCAGGAGCATTTTCATATTATTGTCCATTATTTCCACCATTACTACTCTTCCATCCTCATCAATATAAATCAATTTTGCTGGGATAGTCTCTTTAATGTATAGAACCACTCCTCTTTTCTTACATTGAGTCAAAGAAGTAAATATTTTCCCTAATTTTGGCTGTACCAACAATTGTTCATATTGTTTTTTAATATGTACTTCTTGTAAACAAATTATATCAAATTTTAATTTCTCTAATTTATGAAAAATTTTCCTCCTTTTAACAACTGAGTTAAGTCCATTTATGTTCATTGTAATCAATTTTTTCTGTTCCATGATTATATTTTATAATTAGGTTTGGCAGCTCTCGTAGATCTTGGTTCCCGTTGTTCTTTGATCTCCACCTGTCCACCTACTGCGCCTTCTTCTTTTTCAGTCCCCATTTGGTCCTCTTGGAATTCAATTAGTGAGATCTCTTTTTCTGCCTCTTCCTCTCTCCTTCCGAAAAATTCTGCGTAGAAAAGTTCTGCTTTCTCAATTGAATCAATTCTATGTTTCCGTTCTTGCCATGTGAACATGAGTCCTTCTGGAATCAGCCATCTATAGTTCACCTCCTTTTTCAATAACATTTTAGTCAGGAATCGATATTCTCTTCTCATCTCTCTCACTCTTCTAGGTATTTGTTTTAAAACCACAATCTCCTTGCCTTTATATTTCAACGTCTTCTCTCTTTCCACTTGTAATATTTGTGTTTTAATGGCTTTTTTTGTAAATCTGATGGGAACTTCTCTTGGTAAGTTGTTTCTCATCGCATATCTTGTAAAGACTCTGTACACCTCATCTACTCCATCCATCATCTTTTCCTCTGTTATTTCCAAGGCTTCAGCCAGAATTTCTATCATTATCACAGCTAAGTTTTGTCCTTTTTCTTCCTCTATGTTTTGAAATCTGAGATAGAATTCTGACCTCTCCATCTCCCACTTCAGCATCCCACTTTTATCTTGTTCAACCACTGTTAGTCTGCTGTCAGTGTTTCCAATCTTCTCCTCTCTTTGTTTATCTTCTTCAATTTTTTGGAATCTCTCATCATACTTCGCCATCATTTGTTGGATATTTTCAATTTTTTCATCGGTCTTCCCTGTTCTTTGCTCAATCTTCTCTATTTTTTGTTCAATATTCTCTGTTCTCTTTTCAATGGTGTCTGATTTTGTCTTAAGATCTTGGATTCCTTGCATAATCATTTGTAGAGTAACTTTTTCTTGCTCTTTATCTTGCTTTAACATTGTTTGAATTAAATGTTGTCCTCCAGATGGTGGGGAGGCGGAAGTAGAAGTTGAGGCGCCAGAAGGTATGAGTTTCCTAATCATTTTCAACGATTCAAAATCTTCAAATTCTTTTAGACTTTAATCCGATTAGTAAGGTAGTCAATTATAATCCAAAATGGAAGATAAAAATAGTAAAAAGTAAAAAGCCCAATAATAGTAAAAAAAGAAAGAAAAGAAAAAGTTCTTCAGGTTCTTCTGAACCTTAATCCAATTAGAAAATAGTCAGTTGTAATCCAAAATAATGGATAAAAATAGGAAGAAGAAAAAAGCCCAATAATAATAAGAAAAAAATAAAGAGAATGAAAAAAAAAAGAAAAGAAAAGTTTCTTCAGGTTCTTCACACCTTAATCCAATTGGAAAATCTCAATAATAATAAAAAAACCATAAGAATAAACCAAAAACATGGGTGGAAGAAGCAAAAGTCCCAATAAAAAAAGAAAAAGGAAAAATTCTGAGGCTTTCCCTTTAAAATAAAAGGGAACATAAAAATATTACAAAAATAAAAGTTTACAGTAGAGCTAGTAAGGGGGGGTAGCACAACTAAAAGAAAATTAAGAAAAAAACACTGCACTTTATTTAATTATCCAAGGCTCTTGTTATGACTCTCTTCTTCACAAGCTTCAAAGCCAAGCTTCAAGTATTTAATTGTTGATAGAAGTCCAGAAGAACACCTGTAATAACACTCACCTGTGCTCTTCCCTCTATCTTATCAAGTTGCAATGTCCCTGAAAAGGAGTCTTTCAGAATTCTCTCAACTTCAAATAAAATATTTTCAAGCCTCTAGTTGGCAGTGTTACAAAATTTCTTTGTTCTCACTTTCCCCCCCTTTCCCAGGGAAAACGTAATAGAAGTTTAAAAAGAAAAAAGAAAAAGAGAGTATATATATATAAAGAAAAATAACTAAAGGGAGCCTCTAATCTAAAAAGTTGAAAAATCAAAAAGGAGAAGAGAAAAAAAGAATATATATAAAGGAAAAATCAGTCCAGTTAACAACTGCTAAGTCGCAATAAAAGTCCAGTAAAAAAAGTAAAGGAATAAAAAGCCAAGCCTCACTTTGACGTCTCTCTTTAAAAATTGCCGCTTATTCAATTTTGTCAAGAATCTTACAGATTTCTTCTTGTTCTTAGAGTGTCCTTTCAAATCTCAAAATATTAGTAAAAATAAAGTTCTCACCCAGCCGACACACTTTCTCTGTCGATCTCTTCCTTTCCGGAGCTGTCCCAACTTCAGCAGCTTTGGGGCTGCCTCTCCGCCGCCGGCAAAAGGGACTTCTCCTGAACCAACCAGGGACTTTGCGGTGTCTCTGGGATCCACAGGATGTGCCCTTCACTGTCACCGTCTCTACGGGACGGTTTAGGTCCGTTTGGACCAACCAGGGGCGAAGATATCGGCTGCAATCTCAGAGCCCCGAGATTGCAAGCCGTACCGTCGTGACGTCAGCTCCGCCCTCCGACTATGGACACTATTCTTTAGATATACATAATACTCCATGGGACATTGGGCATGTCCACAATGTCTGATCTTATGGGATGAACAGAGACAAATGCAGAAAGATTGTCCTATAAATACAAGGCCCAAATCCATGTGAGATGTTATGGAGGACAACTGGTAGCTTAAATTGTAACTCAGAATGTACAGTTGGTCCAGAATTTGACTGCAAAAACAGTTTGGGGTTCATCATAGTATTGTCAACAGTCCCACTGGCTTAGACAGCAAAAGAAACTCCTGGGACATTTTTTTTTACCAAGGGTATAACTTTACTGAAAATTCCATATGGGTATAGAAGTAGAAAAGCCAGTTCTAACTATTTCATGCATAAGAAAACCTTCCCTTTTCCTCCTGGACCTCCCATTGTTCCCCAATCATTTGCATTCTCTTTGTTTTGGGAACAGTTTGTCTGCCTCAGACATTCTCAGCTGGTGACTTTGGGGTTCTGGGTCCTTCTCAGGCTCCCAATCGGCACACTTCCTTTCCACATTTCCCTCCCAAGCCTCCCTTACATTCCAATATATTCCATCCTCCTTCTGTTACTGTTGTCTGGTTGTGAGTGGGGCTGTATAGCGAGTCAACCATGACAAGTATGCTTGTAACACTCCTCCATTCTGTGAGCTGATTATTCATAGTGGGCTTATGAATAATCAGCGCAGCTCACAGAATTGAGATGTGTTATAAGCATACTGTGATGTCCCCCCAAACTGTTTTTGCAGTTATACTCTGGACCAACTGTATATTCTTAGTGGTCTTCAAGAGCAGCAGAAATAATTGCAACAGGTAATTGTTCTCTTGGATGGTTAAGGTAGCCAGCTTCTCTGATATAAACATGGCAAAGGTAATTGGTCTGATGCGCCATTCTTTCTTTTTGTCTTGCAGTGGACTCTCAAGATAGCTTGTTGGAAATTACCTACCCATCAGGTGCCCTGCCTGTTCTGTGTGACCCCACTACCCCTATGCCTGAAGACACCCACCTTCTTCATCCTGACAACAGCTTCTCCAATGTTTCCAGTTCTCTGGGCAGCCCTTTAGGTAGGAGTGACTGTTTGGTGAAGCTGGAATGCTTCCATTTCCTTCCTAGTACAGACTCTCCTTTGGGCAGCCTGGAGCTCATCAAATTTCATGAGTCTGGTATTGCTTCTGAGAGTGAATCCAACATGGATGAGAGTGAGGAGTGGGCCCAAGAGGAGCCACATCACCTGCTCAATGTTCTGGACAAACAGGGGCTGGGAGATAGCCTGGAAGATGCGGTTGCCCTTTGAAAGGAAAATGAAGTGTCTTAGGTCTGATGATATCTGAAATGATATTTACATTTCCTTTTAAAAGTTCTCAACAAGCATGTCTATTTCTGTTCTCTCTTCTGAGTACAGGTTCTTCCTGTGAAAGAGTGAATCTCTTGAGGAATTATAGTTCCTGGTCCACACTGTTAGGCCACTTGAAAAACTGCTCTTTTTCTACTGACAGGACAAGTATTACCTCAGATATCACACATCTCTGATCTTCCATCACTTTAGAGCATTGGAATCTCAAAAATTTAGCTTTCTTTTAGAAAAGCAATTTTGAGAGTGAAAGGATAGTATTGAAAGGGCATGGATAAAAACCCAAAGCCAGCAATGGGAGTGAAGAAGTTACTGGAGGCCTGGAGGCATGGCTTCAGTGTACAATATTTCTCTTTACCTCTCCCTATAAATGTGGAAACTGAATAAATTATGCAAGTCAAGCAATGTATTTTATTTGCTTGGTTTGCAAAATGCCATTTGGAAAGGGAACTTGTTGCATACAATGTGTTTGACTTTGGTACAGAATTGCCTTGTTTGTATTGTGCTGCCTTCTGCAGGTAGAATATGTAGAGTCCTGTGTTCTTAACCAAAACTTTTCAACTTTCTGCCTTTCCTGTTTAAGCCTCCCTATTTAATCTTCAGACAGAACCAGTAACTGCCTTACGTCTATGAAATTTGAAGAAAATGGTTCAGCTTTGAACAAATTGCATGTAGATAAATTGTTTAGCCTGACACCCATTCTCTTTTGGAATTTAAACCTGGTCATTCATGAATATGTTCTAGAAAAGGTTCCCCCAATTCCAAAAGAATCACTATAGTATTTTGTCTTTGGAGTAGAAAGTCCTTGTCAAATCAGTTTTTCTGTCGTCCATCAAATGCAGATTATGCGGGTAGCCTGACACCTTAGAAAATCATCTCATGGGAGTAGTTTATTTGGTTCCAATTTAACATTACTGTCTTTAATTTGGTTGCCTGCTGCAATGCATGAACCCAGATGTATCTTTGAGGCAATGAGGTTTAGCATAGCCAGTCACCTATGTCTTCTCCATATGATAGATTCTGTCCCATATAACTGGGTGCTGATTATCTAGTAAAGTCTCTGCTCTCATAACTGTGTGGCTGATATGTCATTTGTATATAGCCCAAATACACAAGTGGTCTTTGTGCCTGCAGTGGATGTGGAAAAAGGTTATATTGGCATGTGAAGTTCCTTTCTAGTTTGTATTTTAATTCAAATGATAATGTTGTTTAGTGCTTGCTTTATGTTATGGCAGTGAAATAAATTTATCTGGATCTGTCCTTTGAAATATACCCAGATTAACTTCTTAATCATTAGTATTTAAAATATTTTCTGCTTAATATTGTAATTGTTGCTTGGGAATTAAGACTGTAGACCTTGATGTCTATGATGTCCAGAGCTGAAGAAGCTTTATGGACGAGAAGCAAAATGTCTTCAAAGAAAAACTAGAAAGTCCAGTTGCCTCCTGAAAAAAGCGCCCTTTTGGCACATTGTAGAGCTTGCTTTTGTTCAGATCTATTTCTGAAAAATAGATCACTAGATTTTTAGTTTTGATTGTAGTAACTTTAAGGAATACAGTAGTTTGATAAAGCTACAGAAGAGTTAGGGAATATCAGATAACAGGAAAAGAGCTGATGTAGTTCCAAATTACAAAAAGAGGAAAAAAGTGGGTCTAATAAACTACAGACTAATTAGCCTGCCATAAATAGCTGGGAAAATTCTGGAAAAGGTAATCAAGCACTGCATTTGTAAGCATCTAGAAACAAGCAAAGCTATTACTTAGAAGTCAACATGGGTTTGTCAGAAATAGATAGTTTACTTGGAATTCAGTAAGGCATTTGACAGAGTAGACCACAGCCTACTTCTTGGTAAGATAGAACAATCTGGGATAGACTGCATCACCACCAGCTGGATATATAACTGCACTCAATTCTAGTCCTCAATGGAACTACATCTAAATAGAGGGAAGCGTGCAGTGGGGAACCTGAAGATTCAGCCCTAGGCCCAGTGTTCTTCAATAGCTTCATAAATGATTTAGGAAGGAGAACTCATAGAATTTGCAGATGACATCAAGCTGTGGCAAATAGCTCACGCTTTAGATAGACTCAAAAGTCAGAAGGATCTTGACATATTTGAAAGCTAAGTCCTACCCAATAAAATGCAATTCACTGGTGAGAAAAATAAGGCCCTACACATAGGCAAGAAAAATCTAATTCAAATCCAAAGTATAAAATAGATTGTACCTGGCTCGACCGTAGTAACCGTGAAAATGACCTAGGTGTTCCGTCAACAGAGAGATAGTTTAAAGATCACCTAAACTGTTAGTACCACTTTATATTGCACTGGTTAGGCCACACTTAGAATATAATACTGCCTCTAGTTCTGTTCAGCATAATGCAAAAATGATGTTGAGACCCTAAAAAGAGTGCAAAGAAGAGCAACAAAGATTAGGGATTTGGAGGCTAAAACATGATAAATAGAATTAAAAGAGTAGATAGGAGTAGGAGTAAGAATAGAACAGAATAAAATAGAATAGAATAACAGGGACTTTGGAGGTCTTCAAGTCCAACCCCCTTCTTAGGCAAGAAACCTTATACCATTTTAGTCAAATGGTTGTCAAATGGTTGTCTCTTCTTAAACACTTCCAGTGTTGGAGCATTCCCAACTTCTGGAGGCAAGTTGTTCCACTGATTAATTGCTCTCAGGAAATTTCTCCTTAGTTCTAGGTTGCTTCTCTCCTTGATTAGTTTCCTTTCATCCATTGTTTTCTTGTCCTGCCCTCAAGTGATTTGGAGAATAGATTGACCCCCTCTTCCTTGTGGTAACCTTTGAGATATTGGAATACTGCTATCATGCCACCCCGAGTCCTTCTTTTCATTAAACTAGACATACCCAATACCAGCAACCATTATTTATGTTTTAGCTTCCAGTCTCCTAATCATATTTGTCCACTCTGCACTCTGTCTAAAGTCTCAACATCTTTTTACATCATGGTGACCAAACTGGATGCAGTATTCCAAGTGTGGCCTTACCAAGGCATTATAAAGTGGCATTAACACATCACCTGATCCCTGTTAATGCAGCCTAGAACTGTGTTGGCTTTTTTTGGCAGCTGCAGCACACTGCTGGCTCATATTTAAATGGTTGTCCACTAAGATTCCAAGATCTCTCTCACAGTTACTACTATTGAGCAAGGTACCACATATCCTGTGCCTGTGCATTTTGTTTTTCTTGTCTAAATGTAGAACCTTACTTTTTTCACCATTTCATTTTGAATTTCATTTTGTTAGATAGCGCCCAATGTTCAGGTTTGTCAAGGTGCTTCTGTATCTTAAGCCTATCTTCTGGAGTGTTGGCTATTCCTGCCAGCTTGGTGTCATCTGCAAATTTGATGAGTTCCACATATATCTTCATCAATTCATTGATGAAGATGTTGAAGAGTAGTTGGCCTAAAACAGAGCCTTGGGGTATCCCACTGCATATTTCTCTCTGTGTAGATGCAGTTCCGTTGGGGATTAAACACTGAGTGTGGTGGGTCAGCCAATTATGAAATGATTGAGGGAACTAGGTATGTATAGTCTTACTAAGAGAAGGATTATTTGAGGAGTTATCACAGAGAAGAGAGGTATTCTCCAAAGCACCAAAAGGTAGGACAAAAACTAATGGGTGGAAGACCATTGAAGAGATATACAGTCTAAAACTAAGGAGGAATTTCCTGACATTGAGAACAGTTAATGAGTGAAAAGGCTTACCTCTGTAAGTTGTGGGTGCTGGAGATTTTTAAGAAGTGATTGGACAGTCATTTGTCCAGATTGATATAGTGTCTCCTGCTTGAGCAGGGTTGGACTAGAAGGTGTCTTCCAACCTTCTTATTCTAAGTTCTAATCTAAACTGTCTGTGCAAAGAAAGTGAAAATTTAATTTTATATTTTGAAATATTCCAAATTATGCTCCTGTGTATAATTATGATTGGTAGTGGTGGCAGTGGTGGCCCTTTCTTCATTCCTACTTTTACCATTGGCAGTACCTCAAACTGAAACATTTTTCTTTTTCAAAAATTGTCAAACAAATTCGCTTTGCTTTCCTGTTTTCATTTGTCAACTGTGTCATTTCATTCACAAAACATCTAATCTTAAAGAATTATTACCTCCAGATTTTCAAATTGGAGTAAGATTGGCAGCAATGGAAGGTCAGAGATAATACATATCTGGGCATTTTGTATGTTCCCAAAATCAGCTGATGCTGGTTATAGGATGTGGCCAAATGTACCTCAGGTGGCCTCAAACATTCAACAGATGTCTGTTGTGTTTTTCCATTAAACTAATTATAATATTATTTATATTTTTGGTGAGTTGATATTACTGAGAACTCTTAAAAAGATAATTATGGAGGCGGTCACTTGCAACACAGTTTTCTGAATACCCTCTGGGTTTCCAGAGTTCCCGGAGCAGCCCTGGATTCTAAGGAAATTGTATGAAGTTTGAAGAGTGTAATAGCTGACTGAAGGACAAGAAGTGTTCCTGGCTATAAGGGCTTGCAGCCATGGCAATTGTCCTGCCTAACCTGAAATGGGTATTTGTGAAGAAAACTGAGGTGAAAATAAAGCCTTTCCTTTATGTTGCTATGTGTGTGGAGAGGTGTTCTCCTTCCTCCCCCAAACTCCCCTTGCTTTCCTCTGAAGGTCTAATTTCAGAGATCCAGACCATTCAGGTGAAAACCTAGGTTTTCCCAGGAACAAGGAAAATGTCCACATGTTCTTTTCCTGATTCTCCCTTTCTTGCTTGGTCTGTAACTTTTTTTTCTAAATTAGTTCCCCGTGAAACCCAAAATGTACCCTGGTCTTGGGAAAACACTTAAATCACTACATGTCAGAGGAATATTTCAAATCAAATCAGTTTTATTTTTTATTGTGGCTTCACATGAATGGGAAGTAGAGAGATCATAGCCCATTCCTGCATTGTTAAAACAGGATCAGATAAGCCATAAATCAAGGACCATTCTTAATTCATCAGCTGGATTTTCAGGAATGCAACTCAGGGAGAAAGTGCCTTCTGAATGAATTAGGTGGGTGACTTATTTCCTCACCATTATCTTTTATCCTGCAAACCTACTTGAAAGATAGAAAGAGAGCATTGTGGCCTCTGGTGTCCATGATAAAAGTAGTGGGAAGGAGGGAGGACTATTTCCACCTATTGTGGGCTACCCCTCACGCCAGGTCCTATTGTGAAAAATTAATCTGAGGACTGTGCTAAGGAAATAGGCAAGGCAAGGAAGTGAGTGGTCATGAACAGGAAATAAATGTTGAGAAATGGAAAGAGCATATAGCAATAGCACTTAGACTTATATAACACTTCACAATGCTTTACAGCCTTCTCTAAGCGGTTTACAGAGTCAGCATATTGCCCCCAACAATCTAGGTCCTCATTGTGAGATTGAACTGCCAAATTGCAGGCAGCTGGCAGTCAGCAGAAATAGCCTGCAGTACTATACTCTAACCATTGTGCCACAATGGCTCTTATTTAGATCCAACTGGCAGGAAAGCAAGTATGAAGATGAGGAGATGGGACACTAAGAAGATGAGGCTGCAAGTAGCAAAAGCTAGAGCAATCGACACAGCAGTAGCATCCACAGGAGTGGTATTCACAGATACCATGAGCATACCATGTAAAAAGAACACCATCAGCTCTACTTAGCAGAATCCATCTCTAGCAGCTTTCACCCATCCCCTTGGAAATCCAGAACTGAATCCCTAGGAATAACTCAGGTTGTCCATCTGGTCACCTAACATTAGTGTATTTTTATATTGCATGTATTTTCTTCAGAAAGCCCCCTGGTATTTCTATATCTCTTGTGTTCTTTTGCTAGATCAGTGGTTATTATGGAATTACTTTTTCTGTAAGTGCACTTAAGCCCAGGATAGTGATGTTGGCTTTTGGCTTTTGCTAAATAAATCTTCCTTATTTCTAAAGCAAAACCGTTGTTTCTGCTTTCTTTGCTTCCTTTACTTTCTCTGTTCTTTGCAAATCTGCTTTTTTTACATTTTGTGAATTGAATCATGAAAAGAGATGGGTGATTTATTCAAGGTTCCTAAAAAGCTGCAGCTAAAGCATCTTCTGTAGAGAAAAGCCACATGGGAATCATTGCTAATATTGTCAATAGAGAGATAAGCCAATAAGAAATATCTGTCTTGTCTCTCTCCTATACAGCAACTTTCTTTTACACAAAATGTTTCCTACAGGAACCCCCTGCAGTAAGAGAACCCCCTCCTTAGTAAGAGTGGCAGGTCAGATTCCATGAAGTGGTGGTAACCATATCCATATCCGTATGATCAGTCTTGTCATGTTAGCCTGGAAATCCTCCTGAGTCACCTCAATGCATTCAAACTGATTAATTCCTTTGTTGTACCAAAGGCAAAAGCTTCCCCATCTCTCTTTATCCAAGATCCAGAAAGATATTGAGGCTCAAACCTATTTATAATAGTTTGGTAGACACATTCCATTAAACTGTAACATCCTAAGTTAGTCTCAAATGCAGACAACATTTATGACCAAATTTGGGGTGGGAAGGAACTGATTTGTTCTGTAATGCTGATACATTCGCCCTAATCTATGAAAACCACTTAATGAATGTCACTATCATGAAGGAAAATAAATATTTCTTTGTGAGAAAGCGCATTCAACAGGATACAGTAGTAGAGCAGTAGAAAATGTATAAATGACCAGAATAATGTGGCTGAATGGACTATTTGAATGTTAACATACAACATATGCTGACATTTTAACAGTAGCTGATATTTAGTGACATCATTTGAAGCCTCTTGACTTCCCATGACAGAAAGTATCCAGCTTCCATCTCTTCCTTAATGGGGAAATGTAAGAGAAAAGATTGTGGCCAGCAATCTTCACTCTACAATGAAGTGACACAAGCAGGAGTGAGATTCAAATTTCTTAACAACCGGTTCTGTGGGCGTTGTTTAATTTGTGGGTGTGACTTGGTAGTCATGTGACAATGAGTGTGGCTTACTGATTGGGTGTGGCTTGATGGTCACATGACTGGCTGGCGTGGCTTGGTGGTCATGTGACTGGGTGGGCTTGACCAACTCAATGTCACTCATGTCAAGAGGTGCCTGCCTTGCCTGGCCCCTCCCCTACCAGCCATTCCTTGTCACACACAGCTTCAACTTATCTATAGTTCTGTAAAAATGTTGTTCACCTTTTTTTGCATTTATTATCTACGTACTATAGATGTACTTTCATGGATCACTGAAAGGAGGAAATGGCTCACATACTTTGCTCAAGAATGTGATAGGCAAGAGGCTTTTAGGGGGCTGCCAGAAAGAGGGGGGGACAGTGTATTTTCCAAAGCAGAGGTCTCCAACCTTGGCAACTTGGCTGAGGAATTCTGGGAGTTGAAGTCCACAAGTCTTAAAGTTGCCAAGGTTGGAGACCCCTGTTCCAAAGCACCAGAAGGCAAATAAGAAGCAATGGATGGAAACTGAACAAAGAGAGAAGCAAACTAAGGAGAAACTTCCTGGCAGTGAGAACAATTAACAAGTGGAACTGCTTGCCACCAGAAGTTCTGGATGCTCCAACACTGGAGGTTTTTAAGAAAAGACTGGACAGCCATTTCTCTGAAATGGTAGGATTCTCCCCAAGGTCCCTTCTAAATGTTATTCTGTTATTCTGACACCTTTCCCGGAACCTCTACTCAGAGTTTGGCATCCTCCGTTTTCCTGTCTGAGCAGGGGGTTGGACTAGAAGACCTCCAAAGTCCCTTTCAACTCTGTGAAACACACATATATTTATGCTCTGGACATGTAAACCCTGAAAAATACCGGGGCAAAAGGAAGGTTGTAAAATCACTCTAGGTGTAGGAACAGTGTAAAATATTAATATATGATAAATAATGGAACAATTAAAAATAATAGCACAGGGTTTTCTCCCCCCCCCTTCCTATGTCTTTTTTTCCTTCCTATTTCTTTCTTTCTCTTTCTTTCTTTCTTTCTTTCTTTCTTTCTCTTTCTTTCTTTCCCTTCATCTTCTTTCTCTTTTTCTTTCACTCCCTTCCTCTTTCTTTCCTTTTCTTTCTTTCTTTCTTTCTCTTTCTTTCTTTCTTTCTTTCTTTCTTTCTTTCTTTCTTTCTTCTCTTTCTTTTTTCTTTATTCTTTCTTTCTTGCTCTTTCTTGCTCTTTCTTTCTCTCCCTTCCTTTCTTTCTTGCCCTTTCTTTCTCTCTCTTTCTTCCTTTCCTCTTTCTTTCTTGCTCTTTCTTTTTTTTCTTTCTTCTCTTTCTCTCTCACATACACACACTCACACAAACACCCGGTCTGGGATGAACTGCATGATCCTGTGAGCTACAGATATCAGTGGGCAGCAGGAAAAGGAAGAAGGGGGAAGGCATGCGGTGGTAGCCGGGCCGTGGAGCACTCCAAAAGTACAGTACCTCTGCAGATGGCGGCAGCAAAATGAAAGGAAGTGGGTGGAGGCGGCAGTCCTCCTAGTAAAAGCAGCAGAGACAGCTGGGGCGGCAGCAGCAAAAGAAAAGGAACTGGGCAGAGGCGGTGGACCTGGCTCCTTCCACCCGCTTCCTTTCATTTTGCTCCCGGTAGAAGCGGTAGAGGTGCTGGGGCGATGGTGCTTCTTACGAGAAGCTGCCATGTGGTAGGGAGAGCTGGGAAAGCGCCATGTGGTGGCTTAGCCAGCCAGCTGAGCCCGGGGATGGGGGAACAGGTTGGTAGGTCCCAGCCAGCGCTGATAACGGGATGGGGCTGCACCGCTGCACCACTGCACAGGGAGCAGAGAAACAGGTGGAGAGGGGCGGGGCCAGCCAGAGGCCTCATTTACTGGTTCTCCAAACTACCGGGAACCATAACAACTGGTTTTACTGAACTGGTGCGAACCGGTAGAATCCCACCCCTGGACACAAGATCTCTTCAGAATGAGCTTAGGAAGCTTCTAAAGCTCTTGGTGGCTACCTAGCAATTATTCCTGTATAATGGAAAGAGGTTTCTGTGCTTAGGCACACAATCAATCAGGAATTGAATCCTTTTCTGCTCATAAAAAATATCAAACATGCAGGAAAAGAATAATGCTTTCTTTTACTTTTTCTAAGAAATCATTTTTAATTAATCATTTGCTCCATTCTTTTACATCTTGAGGTTTTTTTCTTGCATTATAAAAGAGAAATAGCACAGGAAGAAAATTACTCTGAAAATTTACTTGCATTATTATTGATATATATTGTTATAAACTGCAATGAACTCCCATGTTTTCAAAGCAAATTGTCCTTTCATAGTTCCTAGGAAGAAGTTAAACATACAAAGTGCTGTTAAAAGGATGAGAAATAAGGATCAAGCAAAATCACCAAAAAATCTTCTAAGAGCTATTACTTACTATATGCTACTTTTCAATGAGCACAGGTTATGCTTCATATTTCCAAGCAATCATTTCAGAATAGGAATATTATACAATTCTTACTAAATATTTGCAGTTTAGAATCTGAAGATATATGGAAATTAGACAATGTTAATTTATTCAAATACTGGGGTTATCCATAACCTTCTATCTTAACAATGTATTTAAACAATCTTCTTTGATCATGCATGGAATTACTTTTAATACAGGTTTAAATGCTGAAAAATCTAAGCCTATAGATTTTTTACAAAAGCCTTCTTCCATAACAGTTTCAAAAAAATTTACAGGATCAACTCTCAGTAATAGGCAAGCTGAACAGAATACAGAATGCTCCAAACTGAACATAGTTATTTTGAATTGGTGCTTCTACAGCAAACATGTAATAAAGTGGACAAGTATACTCATGATTTTTAAATGTCTTGATTGGATTAAGTCCTGAAGTAGAGGTATAAAATCTTTTTCAAATGCATCATTAAACATACACTGTCTGCATGTTTTTAGTTTCTATTTTCCTGCAAAATATGTTCACCACCAATAGGTTTGCCACCTAACATGGGCCTTTTAGAATATTTTTAATCTTTTGCAAAGATTCAAAATGTATAGTTGGCAGTAAAGTTAGGTACATTTGCATAGGGTGTTTAATCTTAATTGAAACATTTAAATTATTAAACTTTTTAAAATGCTAGGCAATACTAATGTGGTACATAAGGTCACTATGTTTTGCATTTCCACTCTTAAAAACAGCAAGAAATGTAATGTGTTGTTTAACTCTTTCCTCTCGCATCCCTTACGTAGTAATTCCTTTCAAAATTTATGCAAAATGGAGAAGAAATCAAAGAAATTGCTAGCCTAAAAATGTAACAAATGCACCTTTGCTTCCCTTCAGACATCCATCTCTTGTGTCCTGTGCTATGTGCTAGAAAATGTGCTATGCAGTCTCTTCTAGTTGTTGAATGCAACGTTTCTCTGCTGAAACTAGAATTTTGACTTCTGAATCAGTCTGCTGGGCTGTGGGAGGAGGATCAGAGCTTGTGGGTTGTTTCCTGAAAATGAATGAGTGTAAAGAAGAAAAATGAGACAGCTTTAACTGGATATGTTGAGGGATTTGTAAATTTGGTCCTCATATAGACCTGTGATGGCAAACCTATGGCACGCATGCCAGAAGTGGCACATAGAGCCATCTCTACCAGCATACAAGCCATCACCCCAGGTCAGTTCCACTGTGCTTCCATGCCCGCCTCCTGCCAGCCAGCTGATTGTCGGGTATCTGCTGCACATGTGCGGGTGTGGGGTGAATGCAGGAGACATGTGCATGTGCAGGGGGTGGGGATTGCGGGGGTGGGTCATGCATACATTGCAATATGGGTGCAGGTGCGCACACGCATGCACACTCTTTCGGCACGCGACGATGAAAAGGTTAGCCATCACTGACATAGACATTATGATCTTTTAAAAGGAAAAATTAAATATATAGTCATAATTATTCTATTGACATTAGCTTTTTCTCTCCTTCAGATTTTCTTATTTTCAAGCACTGGCTATGTTCACACACTATATTAAGCCTTAAACTAACCACATAAGCTAAGCTAATGAAACACTATAAGTTACAAAATAAAATAAAACAAGGATACCATGCTGTATAAATGCAACCATTTATTGACCCAGAGAAATATTTGTGGGAATATTGTCTCTGGTCTGAGCTTTATCTTTTTGTTTAGGTTCCTGAAATATACTTTCAGCCCATTTCTGAGCTTGCA
Source organism: Pseudonaja textilis (assembly GCF_900518735.1). The sequence continues at coordinate 15,412,062 of NW_020769329.1, forward strand.
ATTGTATTTATTCTTTGCAATTTGGGCATTCCTCCAATCCCAACGTAGGGCCAACGTAGGGCCTGCGTTGCAAGCTACCAGTGATCTGGCTCAGCTTTTGCAGGAAAAGGAGTTTTATCTCAAGGTGACCTTTTGATAACTGGGCCATCAGATTCAGCTTTTGTTATAAAACACTATGGTTTGTTTTTAGAAATATGGCAAATAATCCAAATGGATGGTTCTCTGCAATGTTGCTAGAGGGCAACTAACCATATTTTTCAGAGTATAACATGCTCCGAAGTATAAGACACACCTAGCTTTTGGGGAGGAAAACAAGAAAAAAAATCTGCCTCTGCCTCCCAGCAATTTGCCTCCTTGAAGCAAACAGCAAACACCCTGGTCAGCTTCAGCACAGCCTGATTAGCACAAGCAGCTGATTGTCAGTAGGATCGGCCTCCTGATCCATTTTCAGGAGGAAAATGGGGCATGCGGAGGCCACAAATGGGCTGTGGAGGCTGAAAATGGGGTTCACCGAAGCAGCTATAGGCAATGGCAATCCCTACAGCCTGAAACAACTGATTGTGAGGAGGCCAATCCTACCTACAATCAGCTGCTTGTGCTAATCAGGCTGTGCTGAAGCTGAAACAGGCTGTTTGCTGTTTGCTTTAAGGAGGCAAATTGCTGGTAGGCAGAGGCCAAAGAGTGGGGGCCAGTGGGTGGGCAGGGCTTTGGCAACGGTTGCTGTATAAGATGCAAAGACATTTCTACCCATTTTGGGGGGTGGAAAAAGTGCGTCTTATACTCCGAAAAATACGGTAATTAGGGAAGCTGTCCATAAAACTATAGTGGAAAATATGATTTGAACGCTTAAAGAACTAGGCATGTCTAGCCTGACAAAAAGATTAATTAGGGGTGACATGATAACTATGTTCGAGTACTTGAACAATTACAGAGATGAGGGGTTGACTTATTCTTCAAAGCCTCTGCAGGCAGGACAAAAAGTTTGTTGGGTGGAAGCTTGTTAAACAGAAATCCAACCTGGAAGCTAGGAGAAGCTTCCTGACAATAAGGATGATTAATCAGTGGAACAGCTTATCTCCCAGAGTTGTGGATGCTCCAATTGGAAATTTTCAAGAAAAGATTCGGCAGCCATTTTCCAGGATGGAATAAAGTCTCCTGCTTTGGGCAGATAAGTGAGCTTTAATAATAAGTGATTCCAAATATTCTGAGATCTGTTGAAACTGTAATTCTACAAAAAATAGATGATCAAACAATGCTTCAAATTGTCATTGAAACTTTATCATTTAGAATGTAAAAGAAATAATAAAAATTATCTACTTAACGCACACACATACACGAGAAATAATCAAGGAGACCTATTATCCTAACTTAATTTTACAAGAAGAAATGTGTTGAATAAGAGGCAATAGAATGTAGTAGGCTGGAATCCCAGAGGAATAAGCAGCAGATATTTTGTGTGAGAGAAATCATTAGTAAATCATCTGCAGTTGTTAAGTGCAATGTCATGAGACCACCACCTGCAACTTCTTGTTCTCTTCTCCAGTGACTTTGCTGGCTGTGAAAATCACAAATGGTAAACCTGTGACTATGGGACACTGCAACCATCGTAAATGTTCCAGAAATATGAATGAAAATTTTTGCTTCTCTTAATTTCTATTTCTTAAGAATCAAAACACAGGTGTTTCTATCTTGAATTTTCCATTTTGGGCTTTTCAGTCAGTACAAAGAATAGTGTTTCAGTGTACCATTGCAAAAAAAAAGTGGGGGGGGGTCTTTATTCCCTCAAATACAGTCAATTTCTCTACAGATTATTTGACAGACAAATCTTGAATTCCTTTACTGCCTCAAAGCTATCCCTGAAGATGTATTGATTGTAAATAAAATATGACCATTAATGGTGATCAATTAGTTTGTTACTTCTGTTAATTTGCTGACTTATTTCTACATGGCAGAAAATTCCTAAATCAAAATGAAAGAAAGACAGATGAGTGAATTGAATTGCTACAGAGGACCAGATCTATGAAATACAGATCTCTCTTTGCCTCCACCAGATTCTCACTCAGAGTGTTTTTCCTCTTTTGTCTTAAGATAAATGGTATCCGCGTTGTGATGGATTAAAAATATTTAAAAATATTCACTAAAGTTGGGTTTTCCAAATAGCAAGAAATAAATCAAGAACTAGGAGAGGATCTAGGGGAAAAATATTGCGTGGTCCAGCTTTCATTTGTAAATATTAAAGTTGCTTTTAATTTAGCACAGTAGATCAACAAGGGGAAAAAAGGAAGTTGAAATTTTTCCACCTTTTTGCAATAGGTACCAACCTGAATTCCACTGCTGCTTCCATTATTGTTTCCATTGTTTCCTTGGATAATATCTCTGCCTGGCACATCTCCTATTCACAGAGGTGTTCTCTTTCTTTTTTAGTTGACCAAAGTGTGTTTGAGAATTCAAACACTACCCTGGCAGCAAAATTGCCCATTGTCAAATCTGCCTTCCGGTCCTCCACTGGTATAAATCTGCGAGTGCAGCCAGAATGGAAAACTGGCAGTCAACATTTAAAAAACCTCAGTATGACTGTTGGTGCAAAAGTCAGTGATTTCCTGCGCAGGAAAGAGCCCACCAACCACAGCATCTTTGGGGTAACAGAAGTCAATGAGTGTGCAGAGGCAGCCCTCTCTTGTGGACAAGGCACATTGCTGGGAGGTCAGGACCAGGCAAATAGGTAAGTGGCTCAATAAGGTTTGTTAGGGTTAGTTCTTCATCTTTCCCAGATCTGGGTTATATCAGCAAGGGCAATTTTTTTAAACAAAAAAACCCACAACCATTTCTTCCTGGTTCTCTGCCACTAACCAATCTAACCCCAATCTTCTCTTTGCTAAGGAAGGAACTAGAAGAGAAGATTCAGTTAAATGATTCTATTCACCTTTCACTCCTAGATGTTAAAAATTAAAAGAGATATTGCTATAGGCCAAGCAAGAGGTCTTTGAAAGGCAAGTAACTCTATTATAACAAATGCAAAGCAGAGGGGGAATTTTGACTGATGAAATATTCAAGAGCGTATCTTTGAACCTAAATTTCTCTGCTTCGTTTTCCTTTGCAACAGCTACTTGCAATGAGGAGACTGGGGCTCTGATTCAGACTATTTCATCAATAAATAAATAGAAATTCTGTCCTGCCTTAGCCATTGCTGAGTATGTAGTATGTAGATGGTACATACATTGTCCAGTATGTATATTATATTTCCCCTACTCCTAAACATCTTCATTTATTTAATTATTCTGGGGAGGTGGTGTGTGAAATTGAAAGAGCAAAAAAAGGCATTCATTTTGGTTTTAGTGCATGTATTCCTTGGAAGAGTATGTACAGATAGGTGAGGCAAGCCATGGTCAGAAGAGGAAAAAGATGTATGTGCACAAGCAGAAGGTGCATACAGTTGAAGCTTCAGGATATCAGGCAGCCCAGCAAGGATGCAATCAAACATAAATTACTTCGATGGTGGTGGCTTAGAATGAGACCTGATGGAAATCACAATTGGGTTTTGATGGAAGAAATTTGGAAAGGGGGATGTTGCTAAGTTTTTTTAAGTAAATGAGCACTAGGACTACTGTTTGGGACTTTTGGAAGATGCTTTCTCTAGAGACATAAAAAAGAAGATGTCTTCTCTAAATATCTTCTCTACTTCCTGAAGGTAAAATATTCCAGTTGTCAAAATATTGACTGTTTCTTTGCCAAAAAGAGCTTTTAATAAGTTTAAAAGTTGTTTCTTAGTGAAAAAGCTGTTGATAATCAAACCTGTAACCTGAGATTAATTACAAAAGAATAGTTATTAGTTTATTAATTGCAAAACAAGGGTAGATACTTTATTAATTGATTAGTCTTATGACAAAAATATAAAAGAGAAATAAAATGCAGAATCTAATTCCAGGGTAAAATAGATAAAAGAAAATACAGTAATAAAATACATACATGTTTTATGTTTATATAATATACTTTACATTATATCTACATAAGTATAAAGAATCGGTATTCAGAGAAATACATCATCTGTATAGGATATCTTAATTTGGTTGATATATTGGGTTCTTAGATCAACTTCCTTAACTATAAACTTAGCAGTTCTGCTCACAGTATATAGGTTAGAGCCCAGAAGGAAATAGGACAATTTGCAAGTCAATTCCAATGGGCTGTTCTTTCAGCCAGGGATGTTAAGTATTCTAAACCTAAGAGGGGCATATAGTTGACAATCATGAACTTTGGTGACTGATCTTTAGTGGCTGATCATCACATTATATGCATCCTCTCGTGATATAGCAGATGATGGAGGAGCCCATATTTGTTCACATAATCCAACAACTCGGACCTGGGTCTAGGATAGGCTCACTGACAGGTATTTTTCAAATTGAAAAATATTTTTGTTCTTAGCCACCCAACTTAAAAACCTAATTTTGCCAATAACTCCATGTGAATTTGAGTTCTGATATTTAGGACTAACAATTACCCTTGTTTGGGAGACAGTTGAGAATAAATACTGGGTGGAAAGGAGACGTTTTTACTTAAGTGAAAGTTTTAATGTAATAATCTTAATCTTTCCTGAACTTTTAGGCAGACACCAACAAATGTAATTCCACGGCTTAATCCACCCCCATTGAGTACCAAAAAGCGTACTCCAAGAGCTCTGAAAACCACTCAAGACCTGCTGATTGCTTCTGAACCACAGATGAAGACTACAGAAACCTTACTTCCTAAGGAATTCCAGGAACTTCAGTGGCTACCCACTAATACAGAGGCAGATTTTAAAGAAATTAATTCAATGACCCAGAGAGAAATTGGAACCAGCAAAAGGGTATTTGATGTGCCTGATCTCATTCATAAGGAGAATATGGAGCCCAAACAAAGTGCAATTCACGGTATATCTTCTTCCGCTCTCCCAGAAAATGTGACTCTTAGACTTGATTTAAGTGCTGGTAAAAACATTCCTGAACACCAAAGCTGTAAGACACCTTCAGAAGCAAAGATACCAACCTTTGAAAGTGAAAGTCATAGTCCAGACTTGTTGTCTTTTGAGTAAAACTGTCTTTTATTTGCAACAGTGCCTCACTTTATAGCCAAACTGGTCAACATAGCAGTTTCTTTATGAAAACTTCTTGAGACAGGTGTTGGAATTGACTCTACATTCCCTGAAAGCAGCTTTCTATTCTCAGGAAGTGATAGCAGGAAGCATCTTGAGGAAAAAGTGGGTCTCTTTTTTAACAGATTTCTTGCATTCAGCTAGCCATAGGAATGCATTCCACATGCTATTTCTGGTTTAGTTTCTTGTGTAGACAGCTTCAACAAAGATAATCTGCGTAACCTGAATGTGAGAATTTTTTTGTGGTGAAACTGCAACCAAATTAGGACATTCTTGATATATTCTTCAAATGCATTTTTAATATCCATAGGATGAAAATGATGAAAATGAAATTGCTTTGCATGAGCAGAACAAAAATGTAGTAGTACTTCATATGAGACTCTCTATGCTGGATTATGATCACTAACAGATGTTTCTTGTTTCAAAATTTCATAAGAGTCGTTAACTCAAAGTGCAATTCAGAATCAAAGCATTATTTTTGGAGAGAGGTGAGAGGAGGAGAATACACTCTGGTCCAAAAATTATATTGTGTTCTCTTTCAGTTTCCCTGGAGAAACTTATGAATATATTTCTTAAGGCATTGTTCTGATTGCCCTGAATGGAGAGGTTTGGGGTTCCTGCTATGTAAAAAATTGCTTCATTTATAAATATTTTAATTGCTGAGGGTGAAAAACAACAACAAAATCTCTGTATAGACACATCCCTCAGAAGCAGGAAGGAACTCCATATGGGCCTTTCCTAACTTAGATCAACAGTTTGGGCTGGGTTTGAATTCTATACATGTGATTAAATTCCATCCAAAAATCTAGCTGGAGTTCTGTCCATTCAGGTGCCCTGGGACCTTGTTTGCCTTTCTCAAAAAGCATAACAAAAAAGCCTAGACCTGATCCAAGATGGAGAAACTCTTATAAAGCAATATGATGCTTGAGTACCTCCCTTTGCCTTCCACCCATCTGTGTGGCAGGAAGAACAATCTTTGCTAGTAATGCCTTTATTCCAGTCCATCATATAATCCTTCAGCCCTTCATATTTGTGTCACTTACTATGTAGGCATATCACTCAATAGTGGGCATTTGAAACCAAAGAAAAGAGTTGAGCACTGAGCACACTATACTGAAATTAATCTGTTCTTGGCTACCTGTTAACCTGGGAGATGTCGTTCCTGCTCAGTATTAACTTTCTGCAAAATTGAAATAGTGGGGGGAGAGAGATTGTCAATGAATCTTTCCAATGCATTTTTCTATATGCACCTATAACTTAATGGCTTGAATATCTATCTAATTGTACTCCTTGAACATGTCAGTTAAATGGTATCAATCTCATATAGGAACATATCCAAATGTGAAAAGCAACATAAGTACTCATATTATTATTTTTAATATTGGAGTCAGCTTGGAATCCAGCTATTTTTGCATGTTTACTTCTGTTATTACTCTCACAGGGATTTTTATCAAATTGAAACAAATATGCATGGATATCTAAAAGTCAGTAAATTTCCTGTGTGATCATCCAAAGTGAACGTTTTAAAATTTGAGATTTCTATTGCATTTCTTGATTTCAGTAGGTTTCAAGTATGAAATCTATTTCAACTGTCAGTTATTGTCAAATATTCATTTTGATTGTATATTATTTCACCAGTGCTATACACAGTAATTTATTCACTATTGGATGGTGGTTTATAGCAACTAACTTTCAGTTGACTCTTTGGAAACATCTTTCTTCTTATTTGTAGCTTCCATGAAATACTGTTTCCTAATTACTACTCTAGCCATCTTAATGTGGTTTAGCCACAAAAGAACGTTGACTGTTTTTGTAATCAGCTCTACAAAAGTTGTCCACTCTATATTTATGATGCATCATGCTGAAGATAGAAATGGCTTTGGGTAAACTGAGCTTCAAGTTTCAAGATAAATCTAAATCATCAGCTATTAGTAGAGGTTTCTTGATAGTTTCACTAAAATGGGAAGTACTGACAGAAAGAAGGGTACTAGAAACACATCTTGATGTACTGCATTTTAATTTTCAGTGGGATCAGACACTAAATACACTGTAAAAGAATCAACTACTGAAATATTAATACCACTAAATGTCAAATAGGACATTGGTTGCTTGAAGAATATATCTTCAGCAAAATTGTGAAGAATTTTTGCTATGTATTATGTTCTTAAAGCCAGGCAGAAATTCAGTAAATGAAGTTTTTTTCTAATGCTGCTAGTTTATCGGAGAAATTGTACTTCTTGAATCATTACTATAAAGCACATAGCCTTTGTTGAAAGGGCGAGGAGCCAATTCTTATACAGAAACTAAAATCACCTGAAAACAAAGAGTGTTCTGAGCCATCTATTCATCTCCCCCTCAACTCTAATCAGCCCCGAAAACAGGCCATCTGTTCTCATGGCATAAAATATCCGTTTGATGATGATACTTGATTTACCTTGGGTCAAACAGGAGATCCTGTTGAAATGTTGTCTAGATGTTTGAAGCCTAATTAGTTGTGGATGAGGATGACCGGGCTGAGGCTTAATTCCAGTGAGGTAAATTGATCTTGGTTTGTAAGTCTCTCATTCCCAATTTCAGAAATGTTCTGATTTTAATCCTGCACCCAGCATTGCTCTGCAAGGGATTACCCACAATTTTATAGTTCCTACTCAAGGAGTGGGCAGCAAGTAAGTGCAACAGTTACAACTCCTTCTAGAATGAAAAGTTTTACATGAAATATTTAGGTCTTAATCACCTCTCAACTGTTCATGGAGAAATTTTGAAAACTGATGAGGCAACACAACAAGCGTTTCTCATTGTCCCTTTGTAACTACTTCCATTAGTTATCAATTGGCTTCTAGGTATAATTAAAGCTGCAAGTTGTCACCTACAAGAGTAGGTGAGAAGATCAAGTAGGTGAGGTTCTCTTCATATCCTTTTGCTCAGGGAATATCATCTTGAGAAGCCACAAAAACATGACTTCTTTATTGCTGCCATCCTCCTATGGAACAGCACTTTCTAAGCTTTTAATTCTCTTTTTGGCATTTAGGATGTCTACAATTTAAGTAGGCCCAGAGGTTTGAACAATTGTTTCCTCAAGCAATTTGAAATTATTTTGCTGATTGTGTTTTATTCCTGGGTTTTATATTATTATATTCATTACACTGTATGGCTGTTTATTGTCTATTTTTTTGCTTTTATCCCAATTTATGAAAGGGAAATTCTGCACAACTCCTAGCCAATTGTGATTGGAACAATATACTGTATTTTATTCCTAACCTACAAACAAAGTATATCAGCCTAGAACTAAGGAGAGATTTCCTGTCAGAACAATTAATCACTGGAATGGCTTGCCTCCAGAACATGTGGGTGCTGTATCACTGAAAGTTTTTAAAAAGAGATTAGACAGCTATTTATCCAGAATAGTATAAGGTCTCCTGCTTGAGCAGGGGGTTGGACCAGAAGACTTCCAAGGTCTATATGTAAATTATATAGATAAGATAAGCAAGTTGAGGCTACAATTTACAGGTGGTCCTTGATTTATGACCACAATTGGGACCAGTATTTCCATTGTTAATCAATGTATCATAAAGTAAGACATCATAGGATCATACTAAATAATGACAGGAACCCCAGCCCTCCCAATTGCTATCATTAACTGAAAATAATGGGTTGTTAAGCAAATGCCCACTGGAATCTGAGCCATTCTGGACTTGGTTTCTTCAACTCCCCTCACTCACCTATGTCTTCCCTTTAGTTGCCCTGTATCTGCTTTGTGGGGTGGCAAGCAGCCCAGATCTGCATAGCTCTGGGACTGCTTGCCATGCCCTGGGAAGCCAGAACTACCCAGTTACAGTTGCCTTCATCACCCTGCACTCTAGACCCATGTCACCCTGAGCTGTACTGCCTCAGCTGACCTGAGCTCTTTTGCTGACAAGGCTTGCCCACCCTGACTCCACATACAAAAAAACCTCACTGAGCCCTGAGCCATGTGGTGTGTCAAAATACCCTTTTGCAAAAAAGCTCCCGGAAAAAGTGAACACTCCCTACAAATGGCTTCCCAGGCTGGCTCAATGGCATACCATAAATAAGAATGCTACCCAATGGGGAAGGTCAGAAGTGATTTTGGCCAATGTGAAAGTGCTGAGGGCTACCTCAGTTTCTGTAGCAAATGCTTCCTACATATGGTTTCCTAATCCTTCAGAAAGCTTCTGACATCTTGCAAAGTATTCTGAGAATGCCTGCTGTTCTTCAAATAGCACGCCATATTCCCAATGTTTTAGCAGACCTCAAAAGCTTTCTGAAGGCAGCTCAGCTTTCCAAAGATTCAAGGAGCCATGTGTAGGAAATGTTCTCCATAGAAGTTAAGTTGTGTGGGATAGTACTTCTGAAAAGAAAACAGCAAAGGCAACAAAGCATTTCTGCTTCAACCAAGATGGTTGGATGCAAAAAATGAAAGGTCATTGCAGAAAGAGAAGGCAACTAGGTGAATAAATGTTTGGCTTCCCAGCTGCTTTGACTAGCTGGGACAGCTGAGGCTTCGCATTATACTGCACTTCAGGGGCTGCTTGCTACCCTGCAAAGCAGGGATTAGGGCAGCCAAAGGAGCAGTGGGGGAGGGACTAGGCAGGTGGGGGGATTGATGTATCCCTGTTATAAATGCAGATCAGCTCCCAAGTTTTGATCATGTGACTGCATGTGTTGTAATTTTGAGCAGCTGAACAAATGGCTGTCATAAATTAATGACTCCTGGTAAATTTCTTCAGACCATCTATTGAAGTATCTGTATTTTCAGACATGTAATCCTGAACCTCAACCCTGTTTTGAAAAGATAATTGTGTACTTCCCTAGAAAATGTATAATGTACTTATTTTTTTAGAATAATAATTATTGTGACTATTGCCTCCAGTATTTTACTGTGCCTCTCAGTAGGGAACAAAGGGATCTGCTATGATGGTGCTATTGCACTCATGTCCTCCTTGGCAATTTTCTAAAGATATTTCTCTGGTTTCTCATTATGTGAAGAGATACTGGGTGACATAGGCCTTTGGTCTCATCCTGCAGGACTTGTATGTTGATACATAGAAACTTAAGACAAATTCACTGTTTTAATGAAGGAGCACCTGCAATAGAAGTAGCAGCTAAAATCATACTTTTTAAAATAATGATTTAAATCTTTTTAATTGTATAATCTTAGTAAAGGAATATATGCAAGTTTTGTCTAATTATTCAGATTGCACAATAAAAGCTTTTATTGCACCTTAGCATTGTTGTGGTTTATAATAAGCTATGATTCAGAATAAATATCTAAAAAGAGTATTAAGAATAGTAAACTCCCTCATGATAAATGTTTAAACAGCTGTGACTTCCTAGAAAAACCTCCCTTTAGACCACTTTCCCAGTCTTTCTCGACTGTAATATCACTTAACTTTGGTAACTTCTTATCAACAACTTTGCGATGAGCTTGCAGGGGTGTCAAACTCATGGCCCAGTGGTCAGGTCTGGCCACGTGGCTGCCGTGGAGACAGCGAAGGACCAGCCGCTGCCCACCCCAACCTGGCTGGTTGCTTCCTCAGCTTGTTGGCCTCTCAGCTGCTCATTGGCCAGCAGTCTCCAAGCTGGGCTGTGGGGATAAAGGCTCTGGCCAGTTCTTCAACTCTTCCCTCCTGGATTGAGTCAGCTGCAGGTACCTCACCCAAGGAGAGTGGCTGGAGAGCCAGGAAAGGCAGGCAGGCCAAGCAACTGTCAGTGTATAAGATTCATAAATTGGAATAGACATGGTAACAGGTCAGCCAATGGGGACTGTTTGGTGACCCAGATGGCTCGGAGCCTGGGCGTGGCTTAGGTTCACTGATCTGTGTGTGTGTGTAGTGTACTGCATATACTACACACACACACACACACACATGTGCCTCTGTAGTATATTGCTTCTGTGATTATGAGTTCTGGATTCTAGTTCTGGTTCATGCATCATACTTTATATTATTGTATATAAACAAGTTTCTTCTATAAATGAATCCTGAATTATTTACTTGTATTCTGGTTGGATTGCTACAAACTCTTAACAGGTTATGGTCCCAGAGCACACAGTAAGACAGAACTGTAATAAAGCTGAAGGACAGCCTGTGTTAAAAGGAAAAGAGAACAAGGCTGAGAAAGCTTGCAGGATGGCTGTTCAGTTTAAGGTGAGCTCTCTGCCTCGAATGGGATAGAAGAATTGTTTGGGATGCAAAATTTGAATGCTTCCTAAAGGCTAAGGAGCTCTGGGATATTGTTATTAATCCACCCCAGGCACCATTAGCAGCTACAGATCAAAGGCAGCATGATAAGGCATCATCTTAACTTTAGAAGATGAACAACTTTTGAATGTAACTGATTTAAAGACTGCAAATGAGGTTTGGCTGAAATTGAGAAGTGTGCATGTGAGCGCATCAGCATGCAATATTGTGCAATTATCAAGACAATTGTACAGAGCCCAGCTGCAGCCACAAGCAAGTGTGGAGCAGCAATTGGTGCAAGTGCAAACTTTATTTATTGAGTTGGAACAGCATGGAATGAAGATTCCTGAATCTCAGAGCGTGCTGTTGGTGTTAAACAGTCTTGATGAAATGTGGGACATTGTTTCAGCAGTTTTTGAGTGCAAACCAGAACAAGACTTACGAATGGAAGCTCTAAAGACCTGTTTGATTTCAGAAGAAAACAAGCGCCATTTTAGAAAAAGCCACAAGGAGAAATTCCTGAGGTGGGATCCCAAGGAGCAGAAAGAAAAAAAAGCAACAGATAAAATGTCTGCACCAGTGGTGGGATTCAAAATTTTTTACTACCGGTTCTGTGGGCATGGCTTGGTGGGCATGGCAAGGGAAGGATACTGTAAAATCTCTAGTCAGAGTTGGTATTTGCCGGTTCTCCGAACTACTCAAAATTTCCACTACCAGTTCTCCAGAACTGGTCAGAACCTTCTGAATACCACCTCTGGTCTGCGCATTCCAAAGCAACAGACAGGCTTTCTGCAGAGACCAGAAGAAAGAGACCAGATTACATCCCAGCAAAGATTTTCTAGCAAAACAGAGTGGCGGTGTTTCATTTGTGGTGATAAGAATCATTTGAAGAAAGACTTTGCAAGGAAGAAAGACAACAAATAGACAAGCTGCTGTTGCAAAAGGTAGCTATTGTAATAGCAGAAACAAATGGTTAATAGTCAAACAATTGTTAATTATTCTAAATTATTTTTCAGAATGGATCCATCTGGAGGTGATGTAGTGGCCTTGGCAAATGGCCAGAAGGCTAAAGTCACAGCAAAAGGCAGTGTGGAGATTCCATGTCTGAAGGAAAAGTTTAATAACATGTGTGCCTGAAATGGAGCATAATTTACTGAGTGTCTCTGGTCTAGGCCAAAAAGGGTTTGAGATCACATTTGTCAATGGGAAGTGTCTCATAAAGAGAAATGGAAATGAATGTGCACAGGGCATAAAACAGGATAATCTTTATGTATCGCAGGGACAAAAGGTTCAATGTGCCCAAACATTTAGAAATGTGGCACAACATGATTCATGTATTCATCTCTTGCATAGGAAGCTTGGCCATGCCAGCTTCCAAGTTTTGCAAAAAATGCAACTGCAGATGGTATCAATTTAAAATGGTGTAAGGCATACTTGGACTGTGTAAGGCATTCCCAGTAAGCAAGAACAGCACAAGGCAGACAAGAGCTCTAGAGCTGGTACATGCAGATTTGGTGGGGCCAAGGCAAGTCAGTTTGGGAGGAGCAAAGTATGCACTGGTCACTGTAGATGACTACAGCAGATTTGGGTTCTGCTATTTACTAAAGTGTAAAATAGAGGTGCTACAGAAATTTAAGCAATGGGTAAGTTTTGTAGAAAGGAGATATAAACAATAGGTATGTCAGCTGCAAACTGATAGAGATTCAGAATTCATGTCAGCAAGTTTTATTTATTTTATTTATTTTGTCAAACAATTATTAGATAACAGGTATAAGTATAAACATGCTTATAAATACATGAAATGGATACGAATAAGAAAAAAAAGAAACAATAGGACAGGGACAGTAGGTACATTTTGGTGCACTTATGTATGTCCCCTACAGACCTCTTAGGAAAGGGGTGAGGTCTAATGTTGAAGATTTGGGGTTTGGGGAAGAAACCACAGAGTCAGGTAGAGTATTCCAGACATTAACTACTCTGTTGCTGAAGTTGTATTTCCTGCAATCAGGTTTGGTGCGGTTTATCTTTAGTTTGTATCTATTTAGTGCTCTTGTATTGTTTTGGTTGAAGCTGAAGTATTCATTGATAGTTAGGACATTGCAATATATAATTTTATATACTATACTTAGATCGAACCAAAGGCAGCATAGTTCTAGGTTGTCTAGGTCTAAAATTTCAAGTCTGGTGGCATAAGGTATTCTGCAACAGGTAGAGGAGTGGAGGATTCTTCTCGTAAAATATTTCTGGACTTTCTCAGTTGTATTAATAATAGATATGTAATGCAGGTTCCAGACTGATGAGCTGTATTCAAGTATTGGTCTAGCAAATGTTTTATATGTTCTAGTTAGTAGAGTGATATTACTGGAGAAAAAGCAGGATTAGGTTAACAACTCTTAATGCCTTTTTGGCTATGTAGTTACAGTGGGCTCTTAATGAGCACTTAGATCATTTGAGAAGAGTACTCCAAGGTCCTTGACAAAATTTTTGTCATCAACAATGTCTTGACTATTCAGCTTGTATTTGATTTTTTTATTTTTTTTCCCCAATATGTAAGATAGAGCATTTCTTTGTTGAGATTTGAAGTTGCCATTTGTTTGACCATTCTGACACATAGTCAAGGTCTTTTTGAATGGTAGCAGCATTGTCAGTGGTGTTGAATAGCTTTACATCGTCAGCGAAAAGAACACAGTTGCTCTTAATATAATCACAGAGGTCATTAATATAGAGTATGAAGAGAGTTGGTCCTAGAACACTGCCTTGGGGGACACCACTTGACAGGTACAGGATTTGATAGGACACTCCCAATTTTGACCATTTGTTGCCTGTTTGACAGGAATGCTTCAATCCAGTTATGCAGGCATCCAGAGATACCATAAGATCTTAGTTTTAGGAGTAGTTTGTTGTGTACCACTGAATCAAAGGCTTTACAAAAGTCTATGTAAATTGCATCAATTGCTTTGCCCTGATCAAGTTGTGTAGTCTATATGTTTTTACAGTGCAAGAGTTCAGGTTACAGGACAGTTTCCTTCTGAAACCAAACTGTTTGTTAGAGAGTAGGTTGTTTGTCTCTAAGTGGAGGATAATGGATTGGTTAATAATTGATTCCATGACTTTACAGGTGACACAGCATAAAGAGATTGGTCTGTAATTTTCAACTAGGCTGGGGTCTCCCTTTTTGAAGATGGGAATGACAGTGACTAGTGACCATAGATTTAGCAAGGAGCTGGTCCTGAAAGATTTTTCAAAGATTATGTTTAGAGGTTCAGCTATGGCAGTGGACAGCTTTTTTTAAAACTCCGTCCGGTCCAATAGATAAAGGTGGTTTTAGATTGCATAGTGCTTTTTCAACATTGTCTTATGTAAAATCAATATGTATTAGATAATTGTAGTTGTCTCTGGTTCAACTAGGAAATACAAATACTGAGCCAAAGAATGTGTTAAAGAGGTTGGCTTTAATGGTGTCATTGTTGCAGTCTTTACCATTTGGTTTTTTTAGGGGTGGGATGGACCTTGAGTCATTTAGTTTGTTGTTTACAAAATTGTAGAAAGCATGGGTGGAATTGGTGCATAGAAGGTTTTCCTCTTGTTTAGTGTGATAATTGGTACATTCAGTTTTTATCTGGTGGCATAAATTTTTGTATTGGCTTTTAAAGTTGGCAATGTGACCAGATTTGTTTTTCCTTCAAAGTGATCTCTTTTTGGATTGGAGCTTCCTTATTGTTATGGGTAATCTGTTTTTTCTGGCTTTGGGAGTTGTTATTGGTACATATAGTTTGATGACTCTTTTGACTTCTAGTAAAAATATGCTGTAGTGGTCTTCAACAGTATTGCATCCAGTGAATAGAATTTGCCAATCAAGAGATGAGAGATTGTTGTCTAAAAGATCATAGTTGCCTTTTTTGAAGTTATAATTGAGGATCCTGTCATTATGGTGATTTTTGTGAGGACATATGTTGAGACAAAAGTCAATCATGCTGTGGTCACTGTTGGAAAAGGGTTCATTAATTTGTATTCCATAAATTGAATTCAAACTGTTGCAGAAGATGAGATTCAGGCAGTTGTTAAGTCTAGTATTGTTGGTTACTAGTTGTTCTAGTCCTAGTGTAGTAACAGCATTGTACAGGGTTGTATGAATGGGTTCAGATGTACATTCATTTAGTGTCCAATTTATAAGAGGTAAGTTGACATCACCAAGAAAAATGAGAGGGTGTGGGCAGGAGGCAGCCCATGTCAGTAGTGAAGTTAGCTTGTTTGCATGAATTATATCATAGTCGGGCATGATAGCAAAGTAAGAAGCAGATTGAGATGTTTAAGGACAGTTCACAGATGATGGTCTGAGGAAGAGCAAGCTCTTGTATAATTTGGATCTTTTTTAGATTTAGAGACTTTTTATAGAATATAGCAACTCCACCACCTCTACGGATTTTGCAATCTGACCGAAAAACTTGATATTCTCTTGTAGTGGTAATGGAGTCTGGGAAAGATGCATTTAACCATGTCTCACAGACAAATATAATGTCAAATGTGGTTGAGCTTAGAAGGATGAGGAATTCATGCATTTTATTTGCGAGGCTTCTTGCATTAAGTAGTTTGCATTTAAGATATGAAGTGGTAGGCCTGGAGAAAGTAAGGGGCGTGCATCCCTAATGTTGGATGTTTGGGTGATGGATATTGTGGACGTGGGTTGAGGCTCTTGCTTTTGATACAGTCAGCACGGTAATCAATGTATAGATTTGTATTACCTAATTCATGTAATCTTTTGAGCTCAGAACATAGCTCCTGGGATTGTACACATTGCTGTAAGGTTAGATCAGGGTGAGAACAAAGGTTCTTATGGTTGTTGTTCTTTGCGAGTGAATTTATTGAGAAAATGAATTTGCGTTTGCTTGTTTCGTTTTTGCAAACAATCCTGCAGAGGTGTGCGATTATCAAGCCGTCTTTGTTTTTAAGCTCAGGACCAACACAGGAAATATCAAGTATTTCTTCAGAGGAGATGGTTGATCCTTGATTTTCTCTGATGATGTTTCTAACATTGGAGATGTCATCATTGTCATTGACCTCTAGACCAAATAAGATGGTATTTGGTCGCTTCTGTTAACGCTCAACAGCTTCTTTGATGAGGATGGGGATATCAATATTTGTAGGATTTGTTGTTTTTTGTGTATTGGGTTTTGGTTGCAATTGTTGAGTAGAGATATAGTCTGTAGATGTTTGATATTCGTTTTTTAGTGCTGTCTCTTTTTTTTTTAAGGTTTGCCAATCTAGTTTGTATAGTGTCCAGGGATGCTACAATGGTGTCAAGGGATGTTATATGTGTTTCAATGATATTGACTCTTTCAAACAGGGTAATGTATTTTTCTAGTTTGGGTCTGCATGGCGGACAGAAATATGGAAAAGCATTGGCAGATGTTTTTAGGAATAGATCCATTTGCTTGGGTAATCCTAAGCAATTATGGTGAGCGTAGTTGTTACAAAGAGAACATTTGATGTCATCTTCATTCTCCTTTAAAGATTCCTTACAAATAAGGCAAGAGCAAGAGTCTTGTGGTTCTTTAGCAGGGGTTTCTTTCTTTTTAGGTTGAGGTTTGACATTGGATTGTTTTCCTGCCATGGTGGGTTTGTTAACATGGTTTGTTGATTAGGTTGTTCAATCAAACAAGGTATTATGGAAATCAATAAAGTAATATCATGCCAAACAGTCTATTATACTAATCACACTAGTCAATTAATTTAACTAATCAATAATCACCCTAATAATAATCACCCTAATAATCACCCTAATAATCAATAAACACATTAGTCAATTAATTGTCCTAATCATTAATTTGCACTAAACATACTAATTATACTAATATTCAAAATAGTTAACCAAACTAATCAATAACCACTAGTCTATGATAATCTATAATAATATATTACTCACTAATGATAAATAATTGTAAAAATTAATTAATCATTTAGTAAGATCAGTTAATCAATTAAACAGAGTTATATTGGGAAAAATTAGGGCAGGAAGAGAATAATGGGAGGAAGAGGAGTGGTTGGGACCAGGGCTGGGATTCAGCCAGCTCAGGTGAGATGGATGTTAATTTTACATCCAGTTCGCTGAACTGGTAGGTCCAATGACCAGCTGGCCTTCCCCACCCCTCCCAGGACTCCCCACCAGGCCTGTCTGACTCCCAGGTAAGTACAGGGAGGCCTCCTGGGAGCAAAAATGGGGTGTGGGGGTGTGTGATGCCCCACCCCCATTTTGGGTCTCCTGAGGCTCCAGTGAGGCTTGCTAGGCCCAAAATGGGGCATGGAGGGCTGCCCCCCTGCACCCCATTTTGGGCTTAGGCCTCCCTGCAGCCTCCTGAGAGCAAAAATGGGGCGTGTGGGGGCCACAACCCCCCATGCCCCGTTTTTGCTCCCAGGAGGCTGCAGGGAGGCCTCCTAGGCCCAAAACATGGTACGGGGCGGGGTGCAGTGAAAGAAAGAAAAAGAAAGAGGGATGAGAGAAAGAAAGGGAGGAAAGGGAGAAAGAAAGAAAGAAACAAAGAGGAAGGGAATCATTTAAAAATGATGCAAACATTTTAAAAATCTGCCCAATTAAATAAGGCACTTAAAAAAAAGAATTATACATTTCCTATTCTTTTAATTACTTGTATTATGAAAATATGCCTGGTATGAAGCAGCAGATGCTTGGGGAAAATTGAAGCAGACTAACATTAAACAACAGAGAATATTGGCAAGAACCCTGAAGTGAATCTATCATAAGTATTATAGTCCTCTATACCTGGTTTGATTCAATTCTCTGAATCAGCCATAGATTTCCTTGCAAATGCCTATGATGTTTAATTTACTTTCCTGATGTAATGAAAGCCAGCATTTGTCAAGGCTGTAATCCTAACAAAATTACAGAATCAGAAGTTGCACTGAACTTATTAACATGAATCTCAGAAAACATGCACTGGATTGTGCTATAAATCTGGCTGGAACCTGAAAAGGTTAGAAATGGCTAACTCTGGCAATAGCTTCCCATCTGAAGCTCTCTAGGCTAAATTGACAGAACCACTCCCACTATTTTCAGGATTATTGGGGAGTCATCTTGGCAGCTGTGGAATCCTGAGATGCTGAGATTAAAGGCAAAAGAAATATTCTATTTCTCATGCTTGGGAAGAAAAGCCAAGGGAGAGAAATGTTAAGCAGTGTTATTAGATGATACCTGGTAAGCTTGTGTTCTCTTTACTTGTTCCTATCCCCATTTCTGCCTGTTTTTGCCACTTGCCAAATATTATTTGTCAAGAGTCATTTTTCTATCACCAGCCTGCTTGAAGAAAACTGTTGGAATTATAAAGTAACCTAACCATGTTCCCAAAATGAAACTGCCACCATATTTGCAAACTTATAATGAAACCAGCAAGTTAAACAAATTAGTGCAATCTAGCAAAATTTCTTTCAGCTATAAACTGAATGTTTCAGATTTGAAAGTACAGTATTTAGGAAGTAGCTTTAAGAGGGAGGGAGGGAGAAAGAAAGGAAAGAAAGGAAGAAAGAAAGAAAGAAAGAAAGAAAGGAAGGAAGGAAGGAAGGAAGGAAGGAAGGAAGGAAGGAAGGAAGGAGGGGGAGCAGATTTCTACTATAAAATAAGTTAGACAAAAACATTAGTTTAAAAAGGACAATTATTTATACAAGCCCCAAATGAATGATAGTGGGTATTTGAATGCTAGGTTACATCATTATGATTGTTATGCCTTACTGGGACCACCTGCCTGAAATGCAGTGGAAAATGGTCATTCTTAAAAACGTAATTTATTTTTAAACAAACAACCTCAGCTGAAAAGTGGGTTAATGCCTCTATCTTGAGGGAGGCAGGGAATAGCTGTAGATTGCCCATTCCTATGAGGCACAGTTGGTACATACTTTATTCTCTTTCCATTACAGCAAAAATATTTTTATTCTCCAAGACCTCTTAATATATAAATATGTTAATATTTTAACTTTTCCACTTCAATGTAACTTTTATATTAATTTAATTTTAGCCATTCTGTTTTTAATTTTTATATGTTGCATATTTGTTGCACAAAATATAATATTTTTAAATAACCTTTTAAAAATGTTAATCCAGTGATATAACCATATTACTGCCCTCAGAGTTATAAAGGTAGTCCTCAAATTATGACAATAATTTAGCCCAAAATTTTGGTTGCTAAGCAAGAGCATTGTTAAAGTGAGTTTCTGCCTTTTGACCTATCCAGTCACATGACCATAGCCACGCCCACCCAGTCACATGACCACATAGCCACGCCCACCAAGCCATGACCACAGAACTGGTTCTTAAAAATTTTGAATCCCACCCCTGGTTGGGACAGTTAGGTATAAAACACAGATGCACAAATCTGTACACAGCAGCTGAGCATGGTGTAGCTGAGAGATGGAATGGAGTCTCACAAACAATGAAGGATTCACTGCTGGAAGATTCTGGTCTGAGTAGGTCATATTGGGGTGAAGCCATGTTGACTGCTAATTATTTAATCAATAGACTATAGAGTTCATCTATATGATATGCAGTATGGGAGAAAGCCATCTCTGGCTCATTTAAGGGTGTTTGGAAGTAATGCATGGGTGCATATTCCAAAAGCAATCAGGAGAAAGGGACAACCAAAGACTAGAAAGCTCAGGTTTACAAGCTATGAGTCTGGCTCAAAGAGCTATCACTTTAGCAATGGGAGCAAAAGAGTAGTGATTTCAAGGTCTGCTAGTTTTGCAGAGCAAAATTGGAACAGAATTGGTGCCAATTTTTGGATTTGACCCACTTAGTGGTGATGACCACTTAGTGACAGTAACTCAATTAGTGGTGGTGTCAGCATTCAGGGAGGAGAAACTGAAAAAGAACTAAAAAAGGAGTCAGGAGAAGATGATGACTCAGATATGAAGCCAGAGAGGGTTGAGAACAAGGGAATTCCATATGACAGGTATTCTGCTAGTGAAATAAAGGTGTGTAAGGTGTGGTATGAGCCAAGGAACTATAAGGAAGTATTGGCACTACTCAAAATTGAACAAGTAAAGTGGAAAGAAGACATGGACAAAGAAATGAACTCCATGAGTGAACATAAAGTGTTTGCATCCTATGACTTTGCCACAGGGTTGCAAAACCGTAGGATGTAAGTGGCTATACAAAAGGAAAGTTCTACCCAACAGTCAGGTTCAATATAAAGCAAGATTAGTGGCACTAGGTTTTTCATAGAGGAAAAATGTGCATTATGATGAGGTATTCTCACCAACGGTAAAGAGTGAAAGCATAAGATTGGCACTAGCATAGGCAGTGGCATATGACCATAAAATTTGGCCATTTTGATTTAACCACAATATTCCTCAATGCAGAATTAGAGGAAGAAATTTACATGGTACAAGCACCAGGGTATGAAAGTAAAAGGCCTAACACTGTGTATAAATTAAACAAGGCCATTTATGGGCTGAAGCAGTCAGCCAGGAATTGGAATTGGAATAGATACAGGCAGAATTTATAGCTCTACCTAAACTTTGTTCAGAGGTAACTTGGGAGTACAGCTGTTACAGCAGTGGCCCCCAACCTTTTTTGAACCAGGGACCAGTTTCACGATTATTTATTCTTCCACGGACCAGTACCTGAGTAACGCGAGACTCCACCACCATCGGGGTGGCTCTTTGTTCAAAGCCGCCCCCCCCTTCGATGAAACTAAGGCGTGAGCACCCAAATGCCACTTTCCAACTGAAAACCCAGAAGCACTTTCCAACTGAAAACCCGGAAGAGCTGTCAAAACAAGATGGTGGTGCCCAAGCTTTGCAGCCCAGTAAAAAATGATCCACGGACCGGTACCAGTCCAGGGACCGGTAGTTGGGGACCCCTGTGTTACAGGATTTAAGCGTAAAGGTAAATGATGCTGTAACAGTTTATGCGGATAATGCTATTTGCATTAAAATGGCAACAGGTGATAGAGTAAAGAATAGAAGCAAGCATGTGGACATTAAGTATTGTAATGTCAGAGAAGGCATCTAATGTAAATTAATTAGCTTGCTTCCCTGTTCTTCAGAAGACAATCTGGCAGATATAATGACCAAGCCATTGGGTGAAGTACACCACAGGAAGAATATTAAGTTCTTCGTTTTTTTTGTCTATTCCAATCACGAAGGAAGGAAATGAAAGTGTATAAGGTTCATAAATTGGTATAGACAAGGTAACAGGTCAGCCAATGGGGACTGTTTGGTGACCCAGATGGCTCGGAGCCTGGGCATGGCTTAGGTTCACTGATCTCTCTCTCTCTCTGTGTCTCTCTCTGTCTCTCTCTCTCTCTCTCTCTCTGTAGTGTACTACATACACTACACACACCGCTACAAAGGTGTGTGTGCCTTTGTAGTATATTGCTTTTGTGTTTGTATTGCTTCTGTGATTATGACTGAGTATTGTATACATGCATCATACTTTATATTACTGTATATAAACAAGTTTCTTCTATGAATGAATCCTGCTGAGTTATTTACTTGTGTGCTAGTTGGATTGTTGCAAACTCTAACAGCAACCTGTTCCAGGATTTGCCAGGGGAGAAGGTTGCCATGGGCTTAAGCCAACACAGGAGCTCTGGTCACAGCCTCGCTCAACACCATCTCATGGGATGCAGCCAGCCATGCCAGCCAGGGCTGCAGAGGCAGAGCTGGAAGGGGGAGAGGAAGTTGGTCTTGGGACAAGCGCACTTCATTCTAAGTTTGGGGACTTTTATCCACAGAGGAAGGAGAGGACCTTCTCCCTAAATGATTGTCAGTTTGCAAGCTCAGATGTGAATAAAAGTCTCCCAAGCTTGGAATGATATCTGTGTGTGCATATGCGTATGTGTATACAGCATGACAAAGGAGATGTTCTTCTTTCAATCTTAGACATCGTTGGCATTTCCCTGTCCAGCGCCCCCTACCAGAAAAGCAGGAGGTGGAAGATGATGCTATTACATGTGGAAGTGCAGAGGAGAAAGTTTGCAGGAAGAAGTTTCTTCCAAGTCCAACTTTTGCTTTGACAGATCTCTGGAGACCAGGAGGAGGAGGAGGCAGGGGAGCAGTGTTTCCTGATCTTGCACGAGGAGACTGGCCTTTCTTGAAAGGGAATCCCCATTTCCAATCATGTGTGGTAAGGATGCTGGCTTGTTGGGGCAGCCTTTCTTCATGCAGATCCCCTGCCATTCTCTCCTCCACTCCAGAGATCTGTCAAGGCAGAAGTTAGACTCAGAGGAAACTGCTTCCTGCAAACTTTCTCCTCCATATTTCCACACACAGCAACAGCTTCCACTGCATCCTGTGGGGGATCAGGCAAGGCTGGGATGGGGGATCTGGAGGTCTCCAGTAAAGGAAGGTGAGACCAGGCCTCACTGTCCTCTCTGACCATGTGGAGGACCTCCAGATAGTGGTGCAGGCTGCCCGGAGCCCTGGGTAGAGGAGGGCAAATGCCCAGCCCAGCCCTCGAGCTCCTGGGGCACTGGAACCCCGCAGCCCAGCCCAGCCCCACTTACCTGAAGGGGCACCCAGCTCTGCTTACCTCCTTGAAGCTACTGCTGCCGTGCTCACTTTCCTTAGCCAGGTTACTCATGGTGGATCCAGGAGGCAAAGTGTGTGTGTCAGAGGAAGTCCATCTCCCTCTCCATGCAAGAAGACCCGGCTTTGTAAGCAAAACATCCTCAGCTGCAGGATGACAGATCACCAGGAATGGTCAGGAGGAGGGGGCAAGGAGATGACGAGAGGACAGTAGGGCTGCTGATGAACAAACATTAAGGCAGACCCTCCCTCCCTCTCATTCCAATCTCCTTCCTCCCTCCCTCCTTCTCATTCCCATCTACTTCCTTCCTTCCCTCTCCTCTTCCCTCCCTCTGTGCCCAGAAAGGGATGAGGGGGAGGGGGAGAGGGTGGCTGTGGTTTTCCCATGGGGGGATGGGGGAGGTGGGAGGATCATCCCGGTGAAAGGGAAGTACTCGTAGGCTGCAGGCCATGTAGGCAGAGGTGCTGGTGGGCGTGGCGCTGCTTGACTTTCCTTATGGGAAGCTGTAGGGAGCATCAGAAATCTTCCCTTCCTTCCTCCCTCCCTCCCTTCCTCTTCCTAGCAGACAGGTAAGTGACTGTTCCTATGTGGGGGAGGCAGTTATGGATTGCAAGACTGATGCTGAGACCCTAAAGAGAGTGCCAAGAAGAGCAACAAAGATGTTAAGGTGTCTGGAGGCTAAACCATATGAATAGTTAAGGCAATTAGGTATGTCTAGGCTACTGAAGAGAAGGATTAGGGGTGACATGATAGCAGTCTTATAATATTTGAGGGGCTATCATAGAGAAGTGAGGGTGACTTACTATCCAAAGTGTCTGAGGGCAAGACAAGAAGTATTGAGTGGAAGATTGGCAATTTGAATCTCACCAGCTCAAGGTTGACTCAGACTTCCATCCTTTCGAGGTCAGTAAAATGAGGAGCCAGATTGTTGGGAACAATATGCTGACTCTGTAAACTGCTTAGAGATGGCTGTAAAGCACTGTGAAGCAGTATGTAAGTTTATGTGCTATTGCTATTATTAAAGAGAGAACCAGTCTAGAACTAAGGTGAAATCTCTTGACTTTGGGAACAGTGGAATGGCATCTTCCAGAGGTTGTGGGCAGGGGTGGGATTCTACCTGGTCAGACTGGTTCTATAGAACCAGTTGTTACAATTCTGCCAGTTCGGAGAACCGGCAAATCCCTCCCCTCACTGCCCACTCCTTACCTGGCAAACTTGCCTGCTAAATTGCTATTTTTCCTTTTTTTCCCCCAAACCACCAGCTGTTTTGCTGTGCCAAGAGATTTAGATTAGCTAGAAAGCAGGAAAACGTTGGATTTCTTGCTTTCTAGCTAATCTAAAAGCAGAGCTCAGCCCTCCTTAGGACTGAAGCTTCTATTTTTCAGTGCAGACTCAGATAGCAGATTGCAGAATGGTAGATCTCTGAGTGAATCTGTGATTCTGTGAGCAACTCAATCTGCCTGCCTGTTTTGCCTGCTTTTGGGTAAAAGTTGCTCTTTTTTTAATTAAAAAAATCAATATTTACATACATGGTGTGTTATGAGTTAATTTTGTGAGTTTGCTTGCAGGCAGATTTTATGAGTTTGCTTGCAAACAAATTTTATGTGACAGACTCAAATAGCAGATTGCAGAAATATAGATATCTTAGTGAATCTATGATTCTGTAAGCAACTCAATCTGCCTGCCTGGTTTGCCTGCTTTTGGGTAAAAGTTGCTCTTTTTTATAAAAAATTCAATATTTACATAAATATTTATAATATTTACATACAAGCCATGCCCAGCCAGTCACATGAACCACCAAGCCAAACCCACAAATTAGTTGTTAAGAAATTTGAGTCCTACCCTTGATTGTGGGTGCTCTATTGCTAGAAATTTTCAAGAAAGATTGGACAACCATTTGTCTGGAATGGTATAGGGTCTCCTACTAAAGCAGCAGATTGGAGTAGAAGATCTTCAAAGTCCCTTCCAACCATGTTATTCTATATTCTATGGTTATCAAATTGGCTGTGAAACTCAGAGAATATTGAAAATGAAGATCACATGACCTCAGCAGCAGGCCAGAAATAGCCAGTAGCAATGAAGCAGTCACAAGTTTCCCAAAGGTTATTCTCTCAAGAGTCATGGGTACCAGCTTTTGGACACATTCTGTAAATTAGCCCATTTGAGGCAGTGGTGGGATTCAAATAATTTAACAACTGGTTCTCTGTCCTAATGACCAGCTGGATAGGTGTGGCTGGGTGGTCATGTGATTGGGTGGGTGTGGCCAACTCGACATCACTCATGTCAAGGGGTGCTTCGCCTCGCCTGGGCTCTCATGACCGTGGGGATGCTGCAACAGTTGTAAGTGTGCAAAATGGTCATAAGTCACTTTTTCAGTACCATTGTAACTTTGGTCACCAAATGAACAGTTGTAAGTCAAGGATTACCTGTACAGAAATACAAAAAGCTTTTTTGCTTGCAAAAGGCTGTCCTAAATACCAATCATTAGATTAGAAATGGGGGAATACACACTAAAGATCAACAATAGCCACAGCCATCATGGAAAGCTAAACCATTCTGTCTGAATACCTTCCTTTTCATGAGTAATACCTGCAAGCCAAAGTTACAAATCAGGCAGGGTGCCAGAACACCTTGAGGAATTAAAATAGTTAAAAAGCAATGATAACTATCAGCAGCCAACTCTTGCTCATAAAATGAAACCCTTTAGCAGAAAGGTCATTTAAGCTCTCTAGAAAGTGGGTGGGCACATTTTGGCTACAAAATGTTGAGCTAAAGAGACAAATTAACAAAGTGTAAGGGGACCCAGGTTTAAGTCTCCCAGGCTTGTCAGGATCACAATAAAATTAGTACATGTCACAGATATCTAAATAAACTTCAAGCCTGGATCCCATGTTACTAAGCCATATTATCATGAGAGAAGACTAAAACAAATTGAAGGATCCACACCCCTACCTCCTATATTTTTTTAATCTTACTATCAGTGAGCAATCATAAGTCTTGGCCACTCCAAAATGATGAAAGAGGCTCCTGTCCCAAAGGTACTTTTTCAAGAGGCAAGTGGACTTTCTGGTAACCAAGAAAGTCCAATTGCCTCTTGCAGAAGGTTAGCACCTGTCCCCCCCTCAAGAATGAAATATTTTGAGAAATATTAAAAAGGCAGAAAATTATATTTCCTAAATGAGAAATAGAGAAACATACTCTTAAAAGGCAGGAAACAGACTCAGGCTTTTTTAATAGCCCCCAAAAGACTGAGGTCACCTTTTAAAAATGCAGATTTGGTAATTCATTCAAGACAGGATTAAAACCCAAGGAAGCCAGCATCTAGGATTAATTACATTTGTTAAACAAGATTAAAAACCCCAACTCATTGCCAGCCTTCATGAGACAAACTAATTAAAATTAAATAACAAAATACACAAAACAAGCCTCTAAATTACAAAGTGCTGTAGAACAAACTGTATAAAAATCCATGTACTCATCAAACCAATTGGTCAGCTGCCCAGGACCTCACACCCATGTGGTCCTTTTCACCAATAAGCTATCTTTCCAATCAACCTCCAGGTTTCCAGTGTCTTTCTTCCCACTTGGAACTGAATCAGATGGATATTTCCTCCAACACTCTTGAAAAGAACACATTTGGGACAACCATGACTTGGATGAGTGGAAAATCCCCATAGATAAGAGAGTCCTGTGCTCAGTGAACTGATGAAGCACTCCTTTCCACCCATATATCCTAAGGAAATCATCCAGATTTAAGGAAAGATCACATGCCCCCAGAAAGGCAGTAAAAAAAATCAGACAGAGTACTAAGCTTGCATCCCACCTCTTGGAATTACACGCCAAAAGTATGCCCCAAGCAGTGTAAAAAGCTTTTTAAAAAGTCAAGCCCCTAAAAGTACCAGCAAAAAAAAAAAAACCCACTCCAGAGAAGCTGCTCTAGCTAGTCTGGGTGTACTGCCAAGAACTGTTGTTACAATGTAACAAGGTTTAATCAGAGAGGCAGTTTCTGAAAACATTTAAAGCAGGACACTGAAGATAAGGATTAGGTTAGAAACAACACAGAGGTACACCAGAATGTTTCCTTCCTGCCTTCCTGACAGGATTAGCCCTGTAAAGTGGGAAAAACAAAAAGTTGTTGGAATGAGATTTCTTCCAACAACCGGTTCTCCAAACTGCTCAGAAAGTTAACAAATGGTTCTCCTGAACTGGTGCAAACTGGCTGAATCCCACCACTGATTTGAGGTACTTTGGTTCAAAATCCTATAATGCACTGTTTCGCCTAGTTAAAGGTCACGATGAGAGTTTTAATAGTATATACCTCCATCACAGTAAAATAGAATTCCAGCAGCTCATACACTGTCTGTTGCCAGATCTGACCTACTTGAAGAGCTGACATTAGCCATAGGATGGCATTGGTCTGCTACAAATTCCTCTTTCTTTTCCTCAAAGTCTTGTAAAAAGAACTTATTAGATGGTTTCAAATTAATGTTACAGATTACAAAGAAATTTTCAAGAAGAAATTTATTTGTTTATTCAATTTCTATAGCCACCCATTTCTGTCAATGACTCTGGCCAGCTTACAATTAAAAAATAATAATTAAAAATACTAAAAACATTTTAAAACAGTAAAAACACCAAAATACTAAAACCATACAGATTAAATATACACAGAGGCAGGATACTTAGCCATTATTACCAGAGACAGGAAACAGGGTCCTAAACACATCCAGGACACAAGCCCAGAAACATAGTCATGTTTTTAAGGCCTTATAAAAGGCTTAATAGGATTGGAGCCAGTGGTGGGATTAAATTTGTTTTACTACTGGTTCTGTGGGCATGGCTTGCTTGATGGGCTTGGCTTGGTGGTCATGTGACTGGGTGGGCATGCTTGATCATGTGACTGGGTGGGCATGGCTTGGTGGTCATGTGTCTGGGTGGGTGTGACCAATTCAGTGTCACTCACGTCAAGGGATAAACTGGTCCCTGGCATGTTCAGGGGAGACAGGGCAGTGAGCTTGGGGATTGTTGGAGAAGCGGATCAGGAAGCAACAGGCTCCAACTCAATGGAGCAACTGTAGCTGGACTGATTGAATGGGCAACCATCTGAGTCAGGCAGAGGGAGTTGCAGCTGCAGCAAGATAGCCTTGAAGCTCCAGGCAGGGAGTGAGGGCAGCTGCCAATGGCCAGTGGAGATGATGATGATGAGTTATTCCCTTCCCCAATTCAACGGTGCACAGGGCTGAGAGGCGACAAGAACAATGTTGGTCAGCCTGGCTATTTGTAAAGGTAGCATTGTGAGGGGCTATTAACTATTTAAGTCTGCCCAAAGAGAAGGAAATTGCTGGAACAACATGTCTTCCTTCGTGTTCCTGGCTTGTTGTGTTTCTTGCCTTGGACTTGTGTTTTGGACCTCCAGTTTGTGTGTTGCCCAACAAAGGCTTTTACATCTTCACAAGAAGTCATCTCGTACCAGGTTCAGGATTTAGCTATAGCACACTGAGAAAGGAATAGGAAGATAGTAAGAATGAATATTCCACAAAGTTTTTGAACTTGCTTTTTACAACTAAAACTCCCCTGTACTACTTGATACCAAAAATTGATAGCAAAGTGATGACATAGTCACTCAATATTTTCACTGGTAAGTTAAAGGAAATATATGTATAAGGGTATAAAAGGTTTACTGCATCCATACAAGTCTTTTAAAAATATAGAAAAGCATAACAGCTAAATAAAATAATGAGCAGGAATCCTGCCCACTCTAAAATATGATACTAAGATCCTGTCTGCTGTGGTCCTGAGTAGATTAAAGAAAATGAACAGTAGCTCAAAAGATGACATTGTGCAATGGAAAGGGAACATCTGCCTACTAAATCCTAAAACATGAATTCAAAATTGCAACTTTTAAAGAAAAGAAACAAAGTAGTTTGAGATGCACAAAATACTAATTTGTTTAGAAGATCTTATATTCTATATGATAGAAGTTAAACATGGATTTGCACTGACATAACTTATGATTCCATGTGACAAAAAATAAAAATACCCCTGTAAAAATGAATGGCTATTATGTATTTCAACATTTTCTGATGTTTTTTTAAAAATTCTATTTTGGATCAGCTATTTCAAACCTCATCTGATTTCTCATCTTTCAAAGTTTGTCCTAGGCTTTGGATTTAACAATAACCCATCATAGAACTGTTGCTCTGTTTGCAATTAAAGGCCATTTCAAGCCAGAAGTTGTAATTTCATTAAAATATGGGAATCATCATACCATCATGCCAGATCAATGACTGTTTGCAGTTGAATACTACACTGCTCAAAAAAAAAAATAAAAGGAACACTTAGACAACACAATGTAACTCCAAGTCAATCACACTTCTGTGAAATCAAACTGTCCACTTAGGTAGCAACACTGATTGACAATTTCACATGCTGTTGTGCAAATGGAATAGACAACAGGTGGAAAACATAGGCA
The DNA here is from genome assembly GCF_900518735.1 of Pseudonaja textilis. The sequence goes on from NW_020769329.1 coordinate 15,441,395, forward strand.
GTTAGCAAGACATCCCCAATAAAGGAGTGATTCTGCAGGTGGTGACCACAGACCACTTCTCAGTTCCTGTGCTTTCTGGCTGATGGTTTGGTCACTTTTGTATGCTGGCGGTGCTTTCACTCTAGTGGTAGCATGAGTCTACAACCCACACAAGTGGCTCAGGTAGTGCAGCTCATCCAGGATGGCACATCAATGCGAGCTGTGGCAAGAAGGTTTGCTGTGTCTGTCAGCATAGTGTCTGGAGCATGGAGGCGCTATCAGGAGACAGGCCAGTACATTAGGAGACGTGGAGGAGGCCGTAGGAGGGCAACAACCCAGCATCAGGACTGCTACCTCTGCCTTTGTGCAAGGAGGGACAGGAGGAGCAATGCCAGAGCCCTGCAAAATGACCTCCAGCAGGCCATGAATGTGCATATGGCTGCTCAAATGGTCAGAAACAGACTCCATGAGGGTGGCTTGAGGGCCTGATGTCCACAGGTGGGGGTTGTGCTTACAGCCCAACACTGTGCAGGATGTTTGGCATTTGCCAGAGAACACCAAGATTGGCAAATTCACCACTGGTGCCTGTGCTCTTCACAGATGAAAGCAGGTTCACACTGAGCACATGTGAGAACGTTCTGCTGCGTGCAACATCCTCCAGCATGACCGGTTTGGCAGTGGGTCAGTAATGGTGTGGGGTGGCATTTTTTAGGGGGCCGCACAGCCCTCCATGTGCTCACCAGAGGTAGCCTGACTGCCATTAGGTACCGAGGTGAGATCCTCAGACCCCTTGTGAGACCATATGCTGGTGCTGTTGGCCCTGGGTTCGTCCTAATGCACGACAATGCTAGACCTCATGTGGCTAGAGTGTGTCAGCAGTTCCTGCAAGACGAAGGAATTGATGCTATGGATTGGCCCACCCATTCCCCAGACCTGAATCCAATTGAGCACATCTGGGACATCATGTCTCGCTCTATCCACCAACGCCACGTTGCACCTGCACAGACTGTCCAGGAGTTGGGGGATGCTTTAGTCCAGGTGTGGGAGGAGATCCCTCAGGATATCATCCGCCACCTCATCAGGAGCATGCCCAGGCATTGCAGGGAGGTCATACAGGCACATGGAGGCCACACACACTACTGAGCCTCATTTTGACTTGTTTTAAGGACATTACATCAAAGTTGGATCAGCCTGTAGTGTTTTTTCCCACTTTAATTTTAAGTGTAACTCCAAATCCAGACCTCCATGGGTTGCTAAATTTGATTTCCATTGATAATTTTTGTGTGATTTTGTTGTCAGCACATTCAACTATGTAATGAACAAAGTATTTAATAAGAATATTTCATTCATTCAGATCTAGGATGTCTTATTTTTGTGTTCCCTTTATTTTTTTGAGTAGTGTATATACAGTTTTGCACTTCTCACATTTCTTCTGAAAACAACTGTGTTGTTGGTTAAATTCAGCCTGTTTGTTCTTAGAAAGAAAGTGCTAGTGCCTATCTACTTAATTATTTTGGTGTTTATCCATTTCCTTTGCAAACTGTTCTTAAATCAACAGTTCTGTTCAGGTTATTTAATATCTATTGCTTTGTACTGTTGAGCAGGTTGGCTTACAAAAATTCATTTTTGAATAAAAAAATAGTGTCTCAGTGCTATACTACTGTACCACCATTCCAGACTACTTAATGAGAAGAAAACAGATGTCACTAGGCTGTTACAGGTGGAAAGGTAGTTTCTTCAACAGAGCTGAAAATCTTCAACTTTTCCATTTCCTCTGTGTTGTCTAAAACTGTGTGACTGAAACAGGAGAAAGCTGGAACTTGATGTGATAACAGATCCGTGTTGGCTATGGGAAGTGTTATGTAATTGTGTTTTGATGACTTTCAATGAACAACACTGAATTATCTTGCATTACTTCTAGTCCTTAATATTTGTGATGTACAAATTAGGAATAATGGCCCACCTCAATGAGTTCTTCCTAAATCCAGAGGTATACACAAACCTTGAAATAGAATTTTCCAATAGGCAAGGCCACTGTGTATGTGAGTATATAAGGGAAATATGGGTACTTTAAAAATATTGTATACATAGTTAAGCCAATGTATGGAGAAACTGAAACCAATTTTAGATGCATTGGGAACCTACAATTCTCAGCTTATCCACGAATATATATGGTGGTGATTATGTGTATGTTAGTGTGTGTGTGTGTGTGTGTGTGTGTGTGTGTGTGTGTAATGATTCCATCATCTTAGGTCATTAATTTTCAGGACCATACTTCTTGTATCATATAAACTTTGGATACAAATCATTTTGGTTCTCAGCCAACAATACATTATCTGCATACAAATATATCCTCACATTTCTGTCCCTATCCAGTAGACCTGTTGTGTGAATAACTACAAGAATTTCATAGAAGCATAGGACTGGAAGAAAAATTGGAGATCTTCTAAGGCCAATTTCTGCCCAGAGTAGGAATTATCCTAGCACTTCAAACTAATGGCTATCCCGAATCTATTTAAAAACCTTCAGTGATAGAGCACCAGGGATGGGATTCTACCAGTTCTGACTGGTTCTATAGAACCCCTTGTTAACTTTCTAAGCAGTTTGGTGAATCGATAGCTAAAAGCAATCTCCTTTTGTTTTTTTCCCACCCTTCTTGCCAGTACACCTAGACTTCCTGTCTCTGGAGCTTCTGGGGCTTGACTTTCTTAAAAGGGGAAGGTTTTTACACTGCTGTAGGGAGGAAATATTTCCCTGAACAATCAGCACTTTGAAGAAATAATTGAATAATGAAGCACAGCTGTCAGAAAGAAGCTTTTAATGACAGGGAACCAAGATGAGTGACATTCAGCAAGGCTTCTTGGCTAGCTAGAAAGATTGACATTCAAACATTAGTTTATATACCCTTTCTGAGTTTTGGTCTAAAACAGGTTTTTTATGAAGGTTAATTCTGTGCTTGGTGACGTTTAATCCTGTGTTTATTGATGGGATAATTTTCCCTATTCAGCTTCAACAAGCAACAGCTACTGTTGTGATTTAATTATTTGCAGTGTGTTTGAATTTTTTCCTGCCTCATGGTTTCTTTTTCTATCTGGGGAGGGGGTCTTCCTTCACTGCTTTTGTGGTATCTGGCACTGTCCTTTTGGGGTGTACTTCCAAGAGGCAGGATGCAAGCTTGGCACTGATTTTTTACTGCCTTTCTGGGGGACATGTGACCTTTCCTTAAATCTGGATGATTTCCTTAGGATGCCTTGTGAGGTGAGTGAGACCAGCTGGTGTCTTTAAGTGGTGCAAATGGATCTAAGGATTGCTTCTCTGGGTGTGCTCTTTCTGGAGAGCTTAAATGACCTCTCTGCTAAAAGGTTTCACTTTATCAGCAAGAGTTGGCTGCTGATAGTTATCACTGCATTTTAACTATTTTAATTCCTCAAGGTGCTCTGGCACCTTGCCTGATTTGTAACTCCAGCTTGCAGGTATTTTAATCTAATGATTGGTATTTAAGGCAGCTTTTTGCAAGCAAAGAAGCTTTTTGTATTTTTGTACAGGTAATCCTTGACTTACAACAGTTCATTTAGTGATCATTCAAAATTACAATGGCACTGAAAAAAGTGATTTATGACCAGGGGTGGGATTCAACAGGGTTAACTACCAGTTCAATCATTTATGAGGTTCGGTGATTTACAATGTGCTTCCCTGCATGCTACCGGTGTGCGCCTGTAAATTGTCATCAGCATGCTGCATGCAGAGAAGCAGCCTTTCAAAAAGCTCTTTTTTCCTGCTTTTTTAACTGCAGCTGTGCCTTGCACAGCAGCTGAAGTTGAAAAAATCAGGAAATAAAGGTCAAGTAAGAGCCCAGGTCGGCGGGTGGGCAAAAACATCAGCAGACATAGAACTGGTTCTATGTCTGCTGCTCTTCAGAGCTACCGGTTTTACAGAGGTGGACAGAACCGGTAGAAACTCACCCCTGCTTATGACCATTTTTCACACTTATGACCATTGCAGCATCCCCACTGTCATGAGAGGCCAGGTGAGGAGAAACACCCCTAGACATGAGTGATATCGAGTTGGCCACACACCCAGTCACATAACCACCAAGCCACACCTACCAACTAAGCCACACCCACAGAACCAGTTGTTTAAAAAATTGAATCCCACCCCTGTAGAGCACCCACAATTACAGTAGTTTAATGGCTCTCATAGGAAATTCCTCTTTCAAGTGTGGATCTCCCTCTGCTTCCAGCCTTGATTCTTGACCTACCCACAAGAGCTGAGGAGGGGGAAAAAATCTATATCTTTTCTGTGATAACTCTTCAATATTTGAAGACTGGTATCATGTTTCCACTTAGTCTTCTCAGGCTAAACACACCTTTAACTGTTACAGGATTTTGTTTCCTTGGGATTTATCTGTTAACAAATGAACAGTGGGTCATCTTTTCTTATTTCATGCTCAATATTGAACTAAGCATATTTAGTCCTATGCATGGTTTACTTCTATCGCATACTGCTCTTACTGCATTCAGCAACTGACTCTTAACTGCACACTGACAAAAACATCCATTGTTCTAACACATTCACTTTCTTTAATCAATACTAATACAATGATGATGCGTTGCGGGTCCCACTGCCGGGATGAATCAGTCAGCTGACAACCTGCACCCAGGCAGACTGTCTGGGCGGGCTCCTCTTGATGGCAAAGATGACAGTGACGCAAAGGTTTCTTTTGGTGAGAGGAAGCACAGATAGTACTACGCACCTCTCTTTTATTGTGCAGCAAGCAGGGGTGGGGGTTAGGTTACACATGAGGAAGTTAGACAGGAATAGGGAATATTGCCATATATGGCTAATCCTTATGCTATAGCCAACTCACGTTTTACACGTTGCTGTTCCTATAGTGTCGCCCTATATGTGTATTGTATGTGTATTGGGTTTTCTGTGTACGTGACTTCCTACTGATGTGTCATGATATTGCAACATCTCCTCTGTTTTTTATTATTTTGATACCTCTCTTATTCTTTATGCTGCGAGATCTAGTCCTCCTCCGAGTCCAAGTCCTGCCGGCATATTAGAATGCGAGGGCTGTCTCATTTTTCTGGGTATTCATCTTCGTTCTCCTCCGAGTCCGAAGTGAATGCCAGTAGAGACCTTTTTTCTGCTGGAGTGTTGATCTCGGACCTTATTTTTACAAGCATGTTTATGTTGGTAATCTCAGTATCAATAATGGCCAGTCGTTTTTTGAGGAATTGCATTATTTTCCCAAATACACAAGGGCCCATGGCACACAGCAATAGGAGCAATATTAATGGTCCGGCAATTGAGGAAAGAAGTGTTGTGAGCCATGGGGAGAAATTAAACATATTATGATACCAAGTGTTACCTGCTTCCCTTTCCCTTTTGCGTATTTCCAACCGCTCTTTTAGTTTATCTAATGAATCTTGTACTAAGCCGGTATGATCAATCAGCATAGAAACAACATTCTTCTTTTAATGCTACACATAGCCCTCCTTCTTTTAAAAACAACAGATCAAGGCCCCTTCTATTCTGCAAAACAACTTCTGATAAGGATGTAAGAGATGTTTTAAGGTGAGAAATAGACTGTTCGAGAAGTTCGAGATCTTTGTCTATATCAGCACGCAAAGCTTGGTATTGATTATTACTAACTGCTAGACCTGAAATTCCCGTAGCAGCACCTGTAGCTCCTAGTCCTAGTAATACAGCAAGGGTAAGGGTGGTGACTACCTCTCTCTTAGGACGAGCAAAATTGGTGTTATCCTGCAGAAAGGTTTGGCCGGAGTGGTAAGTTATTTTGGGGACTATCGAAACGAGAACACAGTAACCATTCCTTTGAGTGATGGTGGGGCTGTGAGCACAAGCGGTGAGGCCTGTGTCACAGGCCCACCATGAATTGTTGTCCGGAACAAAATACAAATTCTGAAAAACAGTAGTGAAATTCCCACCAGTACTCCAAAGTGCCCTTGAAATACCATTGAGCCATAAGTAAGTCTGGTTACAATGATGACTTGTGGTGTTAGGTACATTTCCCAGGCAGTATCCTGTCCCTATAATGTTACCAATGGTTTGAGTACCTTGTGACCAACGACAAGTTGAAGGTGATTTTTGGGCAGTGAAATTGGTGGTGCTACCAATGGCCTCATAGTAAGGGGGGCCTGCGTTAAGACACAGCCAACAATCATTGGTAATTGCAGGGTTGCTGGCATTGAGGAGGAGGTAACTAGAGTTTATTAACCGTAGCAAAGGTTGGGGAACTGTATGGCCTGGACAATATTCTACCAGGGATATGTTTCTATTGGGACCTACTTGGATAGCGGGCCGCTCAATGATGAGTTTTATGGTAAAAGTATTGCCATAGTCGTACCCATCAGCATAAATCCGGATTCCCCAGGTAAGACCCGCCTCCCACCGTGTAGTCAGCCTTTTCCCTCCCGCTGAAAACAGAATATACATAGGATTACATGGAGTCCATATGCCCCCTGAGGGGCAATCAGCTTGATGCCAAGAACCATTTTGGAAGGCAAAGATATAATCGTCTTTGATCGGTGGCGACCAGGAGATAGAACCGGTGGAGAGACATGACCAAGCGGCACAGAAGGCGTCTGCGGGGCCTCCGCAAACGCGAATATTCTCGCGAGTCTGCTTATGTCCGGGGCAAATATAAAATCGATAGCAATGGACGAATCCTGGAGAAGGTGTGGGTGTCTCGGTCGTGCTGGTGTAGGCGGTGAGGCCTACCAATATCTGTCCGACGTCAGCTTTGAGGGTAGGCCACCAGGTGTATGGGTGAGTGGTGTTGCTGATGGAAAATAAGACACGATCGTAGGCATCATATATTGTCCAAATTTGTTTCACTGGCTGGTGTAGATTGAGGGGGTTTGCAGGCAACGTTTGTAGGAAAAAGGAAGAAAATAATGCAGTGAGGAAGAAGAGGCAGTTATTCATCATGGAGCTTCAGCCAGTGGAGATCCAGAGGGTCTGCGTTGGGTTGTGGCTGATCAGGTGGGGAGGTGTGGCAAGGGCGCACACAGCGACCAGGAATCCAGAGAACTTTTTCAGGTAACTGAATTGCAGCGCCCCCAAGTGATAAGTTCAGCAGGACCCTTCCAAGCTGGATCTGGGAGTTGCCTGTAATAGACAAGTGGTCTTGCAGTGGGGAGAGAGGGTTTAGTGAAATGATGAGACACAGCAGACGAGGGAGGGTTTCCAGTGAGGTTAAGGAAATTAAGAGTATAAAAACAGACATTTAACAGATTTTGCAGTGTCGGGAGGTTGGGGGGGCTAATCCCTTTTGACCCCGTGTACTGATCAAGGGCTTGTTTAAGCGTTTGGTTTGCCCTTTCTACAATAGCTTGCCCTTGGCTATTGAAAGGGATTCCAAATTCGTGGTTAATGGACCAATGATGGCAAAACTCCGAAAAAGCAGAGCTTGTGTAGGCAGGTCCATTATCCGTTTTTAGTATTTTTGGACATCCCAACACTGAAAAGGTTCGAATACAGTGGTTGATTATCTGTTTTGCATTTTCGCCCCTTTGGGGCGTGGCCAATATGAATCCTGAATAAGTATCAATGGTAACATGAAGATATTTCCATGGGGCAAAAGGAGGGTATTGAGTAACATCCATTTGCCACGTATCACATGCCTGAAGTCCCCTGGGGTTAACCCCTTGAGGGATAGCTTTCGCTTGGAGACTGCATGTGGGGCATTGTTGGATGATAGCAATTGCTTCAGCCATGGTAATGCCAAATTGTTTGACCAGAGCCTTTTTATTTTGGTGAAAATAAGCATGGCTTTCTCCTGCCGTTAAGGGGGCAGGTTGTGTTTGAGCAGCAAAAACCTGTTGGCAAGCAGTATCGGCTCTGACATTTCCCTCGGAGAGGTAACCCGGAAGGTGCTGGTGGCTCCGAATGTGAGCAATAAAAAAAGGATATTGATGAGCAGTAATAAGTTGCTGTAAGCAAGAGAACAGTTTTAGAAGGGAAGTCTCCACAGAGGGGGAAAGATAAGAGCCATATATGTGAAATACTACTTGAGTGACATACAAGCTGTCAGAGATAAGATTGATTGGGATGTGAGGAAATTTTTCCAAGGCTAAGATGACGGCCGCTAGTTCTGCTTTTTGGGCTGAGGTCTGAAGAGTTGTACGACAGGAATGCCATTGGCCATCTTCCAGCCAAGTACAGGCACCAATGGTCTTGGAACCATCAGTAAAGATGGTTAAAGCTTCAGAGAGAGGTTGTGTGGAGAGGGGTGAAGGAAAAGTGATGGGTACGGTCTTTATAATTTGAATGCGAGGATCAGCTGGCAAATGACACGATACTGATCCAACCCAATCAGCTAATGCGTATTGGAGATCCTCTGAATTTTGAAAGAGCTGTTCCCAAGTATGTAGTTTGAGAGGAACATATACAGTGCTGGGTTCTATACCCATGAGGGCTTTGAGACGTGTTCGGCCTTTTTGAATTAATAGGGCCATTTGCATGGGTTTTGTGGTAATTGTTGCACAAGGGGTGTGGTAAGTGCAACCATTCAATGATCGCAATACGCTTGCGGGAGGAAACAACTTGTAATAATATGGCTGTAAAAAGAGCACATGTTGGAAGGATGGCTAGAGAAACGGGTACATCTGGGTGTATGCGGTCAACCCACTGTTCTCTTAAGGCTTGGTTAATTTTGGTTAGGCAATCTTTCTGTTCTTTGGTTAATGGAATTTTCTGGGCTGGCTGTTGACAGCCAGTAAGAGCTGAAAATAATGGGGAAAGATCATTAGTAGAGATAGACATGAAAGGTCTGGCCCAATTGATAGTACCTAAACACTGTTGGAGTTGCACCAGTGTGGGGCTAGGGGGAAGATTAATAAGAGGAAGATCTGGTGAAGCAGTAGATCGTAAGAGTTTATGGCCTAAATATTGGAAGGGATAATGGGCTTGTATCTTCTCAGGCGCTACATGAAGTCCTGCAGCGGTGAGTTGCTGTGTGAGTTCAGGAATAGTTTTTTGTACGGTGCCTTTTGGCCCTTCAGCTGCTATCAAGATGTCATCCATGTAATGATATACTAAAAATGAGGGGTGGCTCTCTCGAAAGGGGGTGAGAACCTGGTCTACATAATATTGGCACATAGTTGGGCTATTCAGCATGCCCTGAGGTAAAACCTTCCACTGATATCTAGCAGTAGGTTTAGCATTGTTATATTCTGGCACCGTAAATGCAAACAAGAGGCGATCACTTTTATTCAAAGGTATAGAGAAAAAACAGTCCTTCAGATCAATTATAATGAGGTCATAATTATGAGGAATAATATTAGGATTAGGCAAGCCGCATTGTAGCGCCCCCATGGGTTGGAGAATGGTATTGATGGCCCTCAAATCCTGAAGGAGCCTCCATTTTCCTGATTTCTTTTTTACGACAAAGACAGGAGTATTATAAGGACTTTGTGATGGCTCAAGGTGACCTAAAGTAAGTTGTTCCTTGACTAAACCCTGTAAGGCTGATCGTTTTTCTACAGGTAGTGGCCATTGATCAATCCAGACTGGAGTTGAAGATTTGAGTTGAAGTTTGAGAGGGGTAAGAGTTGCCATTGGCTAAGGAATGGTTAGCGTGGCATGAAATTGAGAGAGAAGGTCCCATCCCCACAGATTAACGTGAAGAGGAAGGATGACAGGTTGAATGTAAGCAGTAGTGGAGACACCAGCAGAAGTGGCAGAAAGCCATTTAGAACTGACCTTTGCTGTTTGAACACCACCGACTCCCCGGACAGAGGGGGATTCTTTGGTTGGCCAGGTAGGGGGCCACTCAGAGGTATGGATGACGGAAACGTCTGCACCTGTATCAACCAACCTTGTAAAGAGACGACCATTTAATTGGACGGTCATCATAGGCTTATTTCCTTCCACTGGGCGATCCAAAGCTAACAAATCAGAAGGGGAAGGAAGAATGACAAGGGTGGCAACAATAGAACCCTTGGCCATTGAGAAAGGGCGGTCCCCTATGCAGGCCAGGGAAAGATTCGCTAAAGATTGATCATCATAGAGGAACGGGGCTGCCACCACTCCTTCAATAGTCAGGGTGGAGTTAGGAATAATCAGCAAAGGGTGCTGTGAAGGGACAGGAAATGCTACTGTCAGAGGAAGGGTGACAACAGATCCAGGATCCTCATAGACAATAGATTCGGATAGAAGGACTGGCAAGGAAGTAGGTACAGCCTTTGGAGTGGGGCTAGCTGTTGGCCCCGAAACTAGTTTTCCGGCTGTTGCTGAGCCGGGCGGGGATTGGTGCGGCACTGGCTGGCCCAATGGAAACCATTGCGGCAGTGCGGGCACACAGTTTTTGGTTTAGAACCGGGGGGCTGGCCGCGCCCACGAGGGGCGCTGCCGCCACCCGGAGCACGACACTGTGAACGAAAATGGCCAGGCTTCCCGCAATTATAACAATTTCCCTTCGGGTGAGAGGTGGAGAAAGCAAGAGTAGAAGAAAGAACTGAAGCTAAAGCCGCAGTGCGGTGAGATTCCGTGCCTACTTCCTGGCACGCACGAATATAATCCGCAAGATTTTGAGTTGGCAAGGCTTGAAGGGGCTTAAGAATTTTCTGACAATCCACATTAGCATTAGCAATGGCTAAACGCATGAGAAGTTTGCTCTGAGCGGCAATATTATCCACCTGCCTGCTAATGGCATCTGTGAGACGATCAATAAAGGAGGTATAGGGTTCAGAGGGCCCTTGAAGGATAGAAGTAAAGGAATGAGTAGGTTGAGAGGTGTTAGGGAGCCGCTTGAAGGCATTTAGCGCAGCTTCCCTCATAAATGGATACCCCCCCGCTCCCATAGTGATCTCTTGCGCGGGGTTTTGCACCGTACCTTGGCATAAGAGATGATCAAGAGTAACTCCTGCTGGTAGTCCGGCTGCAGCAGCAGCGTTAATACCGAGGCGAAATTCATTGTGCCAGGTGGCAAGTGAAGCAGGAGAGAGAAGCATAGAAGCAATAGCTTTCCACTCTGAAGCAAGACCCAGATGATGCGTAGAAATGTTGGCTAAAAGTTGGCGGGTATATGGGGAGTCAATGCCATACTTAGAAGCAGCAGTTTTTAATTCCTTTAACAAAGCCCACTCCAATGGGGTATAATGAGGGACAGGATTACCCCCAGCTGCGGGGGTTTGAAGAATCATAGGGAAACAAGAAAGATCATCTGCAGATAGCTTTCCTTCCACCAAAGCCGATTGAAAGGCATTACGGACAGGAGGATCTGTCGCCGTGGAGGAAGGAGGCAACAGAGAAGAGGGGTTCGGAGAAGAGTCAAGGGGTGGGGGGGGAGTAGGGTGGAGGTGCCGAGGCAGCAACAGGACAGAGTTCAGCGGAAGGTGGGTCTGAGGAAGATTGGATAGAATCATCGGGAAAGAGAATATTAAGGGCGGCCATAATGGCACGCCAAGAACAAATAATCTGAGGCGGAGCCCTAGGTGGTTCATGCATCCATTTCCCCATCCGTTCCCAAGAGGAACGTTTAAGAGTGCCTTCCGCGGGATACGCGGGGCAGTGTTGTTGAACATAACTCAAAAAATCATCCAAATACTTTTTTGACAGAGGATATACATTTGTGCCGTTAGCCTTCTGCAAATAATTTGCCTTCTTCACTAAAGAGAGAAGTTCATCCCTATGCTTGAGTTGAACTTGAGAAAGTGAGGAGCCCATACTTACAATGCGCGAGCCTATTCCAGGTGCGTAGTACAGGAGTGAAGGAAGCGCATTCCTAGACAAGAATCACGCTTTGTCGGGGACGTATCGTTGAGACAATCACGTCGGGGTCACCAGTTGATGCGTTGCGGGTCCCACTGCCGGGATGAATCAGTCAGCTGACGACCTGCACCCAGGCAGACTGTCTGGGCGGGCTCCTCTTGATGGCAAAGATGACAGCGACACAAAGGTTTCTTTTGGTGAGAGGAAGCCCAGATAGTACTACGCACCTCTCTTTTATTGTGCAGCAAGCAGGGGGGGGGGTTAGGTTACACATGAGGAAGTTAGACAGGAATAGGGAATATTGCCATATATGGCTAATCCTTATGCTATAGCCAACTCACGTTTTACACGTTACTGTTCCTATAGTGTTGCCCTATATGTGTATTGTATGTGTATTGGGTTTTCTGTGTACGTGACTTCCTACTGATGTGTCATGATATTGCAACACAATGAATTATTCTATTCTACATTTTTTTTACAGTTTTATTAGTTTATAATATAAAATACAAAAATATAAAAGCAAATAGGAAAAATAGGGGAAGGGAAGGGAGAAGTGTACAAAAGGGAAAAAATGGTGTTGACTTCTGATTTCCTTTGGTGCAATAGAATAAGATAATAATATCAAACATCAATTTTTTATCTTTACATAATAGTATAAACTAGCCATTTCTATAAAAATAAACCTATCTAATCAGTAAAACCTAAAATCAAAGTTTCATTTTTTTTCTACTTCAAGCACAAAGTCCAGAAGCAGTTTCCAAGTAGAAACAAAAGTATTCTTTTTCTATGATCAAAGTAGACAATTTATCCATCCCCGCTAACTCAACCTTTGTAGCCATTCATCCATGGTGCAAATCAAAATGTCTTTCCATTTTTTTGTATAAAATAGTCTTGCTGCCAGGATCTTTTTTGGATTTACATTTGTTTCTGTATCCTACATAAAAATGTCAGCATTTGATTTCCTTCTACTTCATGACTTGCTTTGTCATATTGTTAAAACCACTGCCATGTGAGAGAGATTTACAATAACATTGAACCACCTTTATATGAAATGAGAATTAGTAATTTGAAATGAGATTCAGTAATTTAATACTTATGGATTATTTACACCTGTGCAGCAAGTTAGAAAAGTAAAGCAGCTGTGTATATACAATCTATGCATATACTGTATATCCATATTTGAGATGCTGTGTCTCCTGGAAGACTTTATTCCCATAAATACTAGATCACTTGCTGTGACTGTGATGATTAAGGATGGTAAATAGTCTCAGTTAATTACTTAGTGACAGTGTATTAAAGGTGAATTGTTAAGGAGATGATCATTGCAAAAATAACATTTTAAATCATACCATGATGATCATGCCTTTTTGACTAGGTAGTTACAGTGGGCTCTAGCACTTAGGTCATTTGAGATGAGTACTCCAAGATCCTTGAGAGAGTTTGGATCATCAACAAGGTTGTGGGAACTATGATTCTTTGTTCTTTGTGTACGTGCTAGGACAACGGAGCCTTCTGGTAGTTGGCTGGAACACGAAGCAAGGAGCAAGGATAAATTGTTGCCATTTCTTAACCAGAACTGTAGCAAACTTAAACTCTGCAGCCTTGTATGCTTTATGTGAATGATCAGTGCATGTTGTGTGATGTAATATGTTTGTGATAGGACGTTAACAAAATTGCTACGTTAACAAAGATTGCTTCTAATAAAAGAGGGTTTCGGAGTTCTCTCTGGGCTCTCATCCCAAGACAACTTTGCGAAGTGTCTTCTTTTCATGAGAGACCACCACAACTGGTGACCCCGACGTGATCCACTCAAAAGAGATACGTCTTTGGCACACCCACTCTCATCGTCTGGAATAGACTTGGTGCACCTCATCCGCTTGAATCGCTGGCGACAACGGATCCCTCGTGAGTATGGGTGGTAGATTCTCTAAGGAGCAGGCAGCTCACATTCAGGAAATCAGAGAATTGACCAAACGAAATTTTTTTACCTTTAAAAAGGGGGGCTCCCTTCATGCCCCCCTCCCAAAAACCTCTATTGAGGAACTCCTAGAATACATTTGGCAACACTGCCCTTCTTATCCGGCTAAAGGCAGTATCAAAACTACAGTATGGAAGGAGATTGGAAAATACCTTCATGCAAGTCCTAGGGCCCCTTCGTCTATATTAATTGCTTGGAGGGTGGTTTTTGAGGCTCTCTCCTCTCTAGAGCAACCCCTACTTGGCCCCCTTTCTGGACCCCCTCCCTATGTGAATCCTGCTGTACAACTCTTGCCCCCTGCTGTGGCGCCTGTGTCTCTTAAACTGACTGCCCCCCCGGAGGCAAATGAGGTTGGTAAACCTCCCCCCCTTCTCCTGACCCCCTCTCACCCAATCCCTCTTCTTCTTCTCTTGCTTTCCCTTCTATGCCTTCCTCTCCTGCCTTACCCCCTCCTATGGGTGCGGTTCATGCCACCATCGCTGCAGGAGTTAGAACTGGTGAGTTAGATCACTCTGACTGCCCATCGGCATTCCCGTTAGTTTATGCACAGAATGCACAGGGACAAAACGTCCCGCACTGAGAACCCATCCCTGTTAAATCAATCAAGGATATCAAACAAGCTATACAAATGTATGGTATTCAGGCTCCATTTACGATGGGATTATTTAGAATGATGGCTAACGCCCATATAATGATCCCAGCTGATTGGCATAGCCTTTTTCATATGACTCTAACAGGGACTCAATTTGTTGTATGGCAATTGGAGTTTCTCCATCATTGTCGCCTATTGGCAGCTCAAAATCCGAATCTTACCGCAAATGAACTGGCAGGAGAGGGTGCCTTTGCTGCTCCCACAGCTCAATATAATAGCCCTATTAATGCTCTTAACCTTTCTGCACAAGCCGCTCTGCTTGCTCTCTCTCGCTTGAATGACCCTCATACCTCCGCACAATCTTTTGCAAAAATTCTACAAATTTCCAATGAACCCTATGCCAATTTTATTGAACGCCTCCAAACGGCCCTACAAAGGCAAATTACAAATGAGGCGGCACGGCAGGAAATTCTTCTTGAATTGGCATATGAGAACGCTAATGCAGACTGTAAAACCTTGCTTACTCCCTTGATTAATTCTCCAGATGCCACTCTAGCCCAATTCCTACAAGCCTGCAGGGTGGTGGGAACACACCAATACACTTCCGAAATGATGGCTGCAGCTATCACCAGAGGTAATAAGCCATCTGGTAATTGTTACAATTGTGGGAAGCCTGGCCATTTTAAATCACAATGCCGAGCCCCCGGCGGGGGGGCAGCAAAGCCCTCCGCCAGTAGAGATGTTCGACCAAAACAGTCTGCCCGAAATGTAAGAAAAGCTATCATTGGGCTAATCAATGTCAATCAAAAACTGAACCCTGGGAAAAGAGTAGAGGGGCTGGCAGCTAGCCCCTCTCCCAAGGCTGCCCATATACCATCCACTGTGTATGAATTATCAGTGGCAGAAGATGTGCTCATATCCTTTCCCCATCTACCACTCTCTGTCGGCGCACAGCTTCCTCCTTCTGCCTCCTCCTCCGATAAAACTGCTCTTATACAATCTCTCCCTCATGCCCTCCTCAAAGGAATCTCTGTGGTTCCCGATCTGCTTTATCCTTCCTCAAAACTCTCAGCCATTAACCTTTCTGTGCTATCCACTCTTCCAACGAAGTTACAAAAGGGTGATGTCGTAGCAAAAATGATCATGGTACCGCAACTTCCCTCTGATGTGCTTGCCCTCACTAGATCTATCACCGAAACTAAGCCCACACTCTTGGCTTTAATCAAGGGTCGCCGCTTCACCGGTCTTCTGGACTCTGGTGCTGACGTCTCGGTGATACGCTCTGACGAGTGGCCCACAGACTAGGAAACAGAGACCTCCCCATCGGTAAGAGGTGTAGGAGGGATTCAAATGGCTCGCATCAGTAAGTTTTGGCTCCCTGTGACTTCTGAAAACCTCACAGGGACTGCACAAATAAAGCCCGTCATCCTCCCCCTTCACACGAATTTGTGGGGGAGGGACTTGTTCTCTCAATTTGGTGCTAAATTGCAGCTAGAATGACTCACCCTCTTCCCCTTTGCTTGACCTTAAGCATGGACATTCCTGTTTGGGTTGATCAATGGCCGTTGCCAGCAAATAAATTGCTTGCATTGCAGCAATTAACAGCCGCATCCGCTGCTACTATTCTATCCGCTTTCTCTCTTTCTCCCCTAACCCCTTGGGACAGTCATAACTATTTTCATCAAAATAAAAGGGCTCTTATGAAGGAATTCCAAATCACTGCCCAAGAGGCTGCTGCAATTATTCAACAATGCCCTACTTGCAGCAAGCAAGCCCCTGCCCTGCCAATGGGAGTAAATCCCAGAGGCTTAAAAGCCTGCCAAATTTGGCAAATGGATGTAACCCAGTATGCGCCTTTTGCACCATGGAAATATATCCATGTTTCAGTGGACACATACTCAGGGTTCATCATGGCCTCCCCGCAAAGAGGAGAGACCACAAAACATGTCATTAACCACTGCATCCGGTCATTTGCATGCCTGGGAAAGCCCTCGGAATTAAAAACTGATAATGGCCCTGCCTATACTAGTACCAACTTTGCTACCTTTTGTAAACAATGGGGCATTTTGCACAAATTTGGCATTCCATACAATTTTCAAGGGCAGGCCATCATAGAAAGAGCCAATCTGACCCTAAAGAATTCTCTTGACAAAGTTCAAAACTCGATGGGGAAACTCACCCCAGGGCTACCCACGCTGCAAAACAAGCCTAACTTGTGCTTATTTACACTGAATTTCCTGAATGAGTCTGGCACACCTGCTTCTTCTTCTGCCTCTCGACACTTTTGCTCTCCATCCAAGGATTGCAGGAATGTTCTCTACCAGTCAAACAAAAAATGGGTACATAACCCATAATGTCACTCGGGGGGGTACCAACACCTCAGTATGCTTTGATGCTTGCCTTGCCATCAGCAAAGGTCAAGGTCCTAATGACAAGTAAGAGGCCCTCAAAATATTAATATCACTGTTAAATCAAGCTCTACTTCATGTACCACTGACAAATGTAATCCCATTTGCTTGTACACACACTTACCTGAATCTAAGGGGGTACAATATCGTTTTTTAGGTCTTGGTATCGACGGTACCGGACGTGACCCATATGGTTATATTGTATTGAAAATTGAGGTAGATGATAGCGGAAAAGTTATCCAACAAATTACTGATAGAATGATCAAGGTTGCACATGTACCCGTACAAACATGGATAGGTCTTGATTTTAGAGACATGTTTGGATCGTGGTTCCCAAAATTGCCTGGTTTGCAAGCTATTGTAGCGCTCATTGGTATGATTGCTGCGGGATGTGTTGTATTGCCTTGTGTATTACCCATCTTTGTATGCACTATTTCTAACAGTTTATCCCTCTTGGCTGAGAAAAAAGCCACTGCGCAGGTAATGGCTCTCTGGAATCAACAAATAACTAACACATATGAACCACTGCCATCCGAAGATGAGATAGGAGAGCCAACCTGTGACGACCCAGACGAGGACAAGTTGTTTGTGATGGCTGAAGAAGTCACAAACGCCGTGGATAACATCAGCATGCACAGCACTCTTGCCTACGGGCCTGACAAAGACTGTTGTTGGGACTAAAACACTCTCTGTCTCTTAAAAAGGAAAAACAGGGGAGATGTGGGAACTATGATTCTTTGTTCTTTGTGTACGTGCTAGGACAACGGAGCCTTCTGGTAGTTGGCTGGAACACGAAGCAAGGAGCAAGGATAAATTGTTGCCATTTCTTAACCAGAACTGTAGCAAACTTAAACTCTGCAGCCTTGTATGCTTTATGCGAATGATCAGTGCATGTTGTGTGATGTAATACGTTTGTGATAGGACGTTAACAAAATTGCTACATTAACAAAGATTGCTTCTAATAAAAGAGGGTTTCGGAGTTCTCTCTGGGCTCTCATTCCAAGACAATTTTGCGAAGTGTCTTCTTTTCATGAGAGACCACCACACAAGGTCTTGACTATTCAGCCTGTATTATATTTTCTGATTTTTTTTTTGCCAATATGTAAGACAGAGCATTTATTTGTTGAGATTTGAAGTTGCCATTTGTTTGACCATTCTGATACATTGTCAAGGTCTTTTTGAAGGGTAGCAGTAATTCTGTTATAAATAATAAATTTTATATTAAATAAATAAATATAATAAATAAATGTTATAATAAAGATTCTGTTACTATAAGCTGAGTGCTTGGTTGCATGTAGACCTTATTTAGAATAATAAAAATAAAAAAAAATAAAATTAAAAAATAAAAATAAATAAATAAAATTGGCAAAAATAAAAGAAAATGCCCTTTTAGATAATGTGATCTAGTTTACATAATGTTCAAAGTTGGAATTGCATCTGAGTTTGGCAACTATATAGGTAACAAAAAGCTATTATCAGTTATCACCAATTATCAGTTATCAATTATTACCAATTAGCTGATGGGTTCCCAGTGCAGGTCCACTTGTACTGTAATAACCCAAATTGGAGGCTATATCAGTAACTGTTGCAAAGCAAGTCTATTTGGAAACAATTAAAGCTGACAGATTGTAAGGCTTAGTGAAGGAACTGTTTCTTTGTTCTGGAAGCTTATGGTTTAAGTAACTAATTAATTGGTCTGAACTGATTAGGAGTAATTCCAGTGGTGGGATTCAAATTTTGTTACTACAGGTTCTATGGGCGTGGCTTGATTGGTGTGGTGTGGCTTGGTGGGTGTGGCTTGGTGGGCATGGCAGGGAAAGGATACTGCAAAATCTCCATTCCCTCCCCACTCCTGGGGGAAGGTTATTGCAAAATCTCCATTCCCTCCCCACCCCACTAACCTGCTTTCCAGCTCTGTTCTCCTGTGCAACAAAAGAAGACCCAGCCGATCAGCTGGGACTCAGGAGGCAGAGAATAGGTGGGGGCAGGGCCAGTCAGAGGTGGTATTTGCCAGTTCTCCAAACTATTCAAAATTTCCTCTCCCGGTTCTCCAGAACTGGTCAGAACCTTCTGAATACCACCCCTGGGTAATTTCCTTAACTTCAGAATAAATCATCTTGTATCTCTATTTACAACAGTAGAGCCAGTAGCCCTCTCAAACTACAAAATCTGATCCTTTGAGGGCTAGGATTGCAGCCTTAATCCTAAACTCATTCAACACTTGAGTGATATGGTCATCAATGTGGTTCCAAATGCTATGTAAAGTAATTAATTGCAACTTAAATGATCATTCTCCCAATATTTAAGACTTTTTAAAAATTTGCAATTGGAGGCAGGTTTTGAGAAGCTTAAATGGCTTCAGGCAAGGTTTGGAGAATTGTGACTTGTATTGCCCTGCTTTGGAGAGAATGTTGTTTCCTCCAGAAAAAGATGATTTCACTTACAAGCCACTGGGGGTAGGCAATAACAGATGCATTTGTTTTATGAAGAAGAAAATCCATAGGAAAGCTCCCTTCAACCTCCATGTACAGATCGTATAAACAATCCTTCTCCCCCTTGAAAAGGGAGAATGGATGGAAACCAAATCTTTGCAGAATGTGATCTAACTCGAGGAGGGAATTGATGTTGACTTCATCTCATTCAAATCATCATCCTTCTCCTCACCCTGGAAGCTACATCCAAAGATATCCATTAGATATGACGGCATCATAGCTAGCATGGTAGTCAGGAAAAATGAATTATCCTAACTGAAAGGCCTTGGGG
Source organism: Pseudonaja textilis (assembly GCF_900518735.1). The sequence goes on from NW_020769329.1 coordinate 15,460,857, forward strand.
TACATACTGAGATTTTCTTGAAAATGAGGCAATGGAGAGTAGTTCTATATCAACTTTTTATTATCTGCTATTTGTTGGTATAACTCACCTGCCAACAAAAGTACGTATAGTCAAGGATATGGTTTTCCCAGTTGCAATGTATGGCTGTGAAAGTTGGACCATAAGAAAAGTTGAGCGCCAAAGAATTGGGGCCTTTGAACTATGGTGCTGGAGAAAACTCCTGCAAGTCCCTTGGACTGCAAGGTAATCAAACCAGCCAATCCTAGGGGAGATCAACCTTGACTGCTCTTTAGAAGGCCAGATCCTGAAGTTGAAACTCAAAAATTTTGGCCACCTAATGAGAAGGCAGGACTCACTGGAGAAGAGCCTAATGCGGGGAAAGGTTGAGAGCAATAGAAGAATGGGATAACAGAGAATGAGGTGGCTGGATGGAGTTGCTGAAGCAGTAGGCGTGAGCTTAAATGGACTCCAGAAGATGGTAGAGGATAGGAAGGCCTGGAGGAATATTGTCCATGGGGTCACGATGGGTCGGACATGACTTTGCAACTAACAACAATAACAATTTGTTGGTATACACTTCCTTTGCTCCTGTAAGCAGGTATATTGATTTATATTCCAGGCTGGTGAAATAGATGTTACAAGCATCAATTTAGTATATGTCTCCGCAATGCCCTCCAAATATTCTAGGGATGCTCTGTATCCTTATTCATTTTACTTATTTCTTCATCTCCATGCTGAAGTTTAATGAACATATGCATACCCACACATTCCCATACTTACATGATCAAGATGTTTTGTTGACATATCCCCAGATACTTTGAAATTGTATGTTTTGTTGAGGTTTTTTTTGTAGGCTATGTAATAAAACCAGAGAAATGTGCATCAAAACCATCCTTTTCCAACATCATGGCAAGTAGCATGCCATTCTATTTCTAACACAACTAAAATGTTAACAAGAGAAAAAAACTTGGGTTAAGCTCCCTGGATAAGAGCATTCCCACATGTCTCCCCCTCCCTCCCTCCCTCTCCCCTTCCACACTTTGTACACAAAGAGAAAACTGAAAAGATAATGGATTTCATTCTCACTGCTTACATGGCAATATCCAAGTATCCTGAGATTAAATTAAATGAAATTATTTAAAGTGTGGGCATGAGTGCATTAAAATTTGTGTCCTCTAAAGTTGTTTCCTGATTGATGAATGCAAAGAATAACATGTTTTGACATAACTAGAGATTGTGTCTTCCATTTTCTTTTGCAGTTGTGCCATGAAACAGAGGATACTATATTTTAGCATGAACTACTCAAAAGGTCACTAGGAAAAGAGAACTATAGAAAGCACAGTAAAAAAAGATTTCAGCAGTTGGTTTTATTGTAGTTTTGTAGGTACTGTTCATAATTGACTTTCTTCAAAACTTTGTACAAACTAGTAATCAACCGTATACATGATTTTAATACTTGAACCAACATACTGAGATCCAGAAGTGACGTGATGAAGGTGCTCTGCTCAGAGTGGCTTTCTTACTGGCTGGTTGTCTTTCAGGCTGGATTGTCATGTGACTGCCTGTCTGTGCCTGCTGTACAGGTGAGAAGATGTTCTGCACAGCAAGTGTAGACAGGCAGACACATGACAACTCTATCCAGCCAGCCCATTGACTCCAACAGGGAACTCTGGGATTAAGAGCACTGACTTTGTTGCAGGAAAAGACTCATTAAAATGTAAACTTTAACACATTAGAGAGCTATCAAACAGAGACGATATTTACTTTATTCAGAATATGTCTTTTACAAGGTTATTTTTTTAAAAAAAATGCTGCAAAATATACAGAAAGAGAATGCAAGGAAACATGGCCTTAAACATCCTTCCAAAAAACGATTTCTGAATCCACTTCAAATGTCTGCAGTCTTCATGATCCTTCTGTGATCATGGAGTGTTGCTCTTTAAAACAGTAAAATACTTGTTATTAAGAGGATAAATCCATTCTCACAAGGATTTTGATAGAGAAAGTCTTCCAAATCTACATACAATACTTAAAAATAAAAATTATGCCTTGCATATGGGAAAAATCATTTCCTAAATGGTGTATGAGATAGTTTAATAACTTAAAAATTCACAGATTTCATTTCCTACTTCTCTCACATAATATATTTCACACAAAGAAAGGCTAACACTGTCAGTTCGTAGGAGTAGAAATATTACAAATTAACAACACCCCCTCCCCAGGTTTTGTCATTATTTTAGAATTTTTTAAAAAAGTTCTTTGAATAGTGATAGCTACACAAAAATTGAAGCCACCATTTTACCTCTGGGTCCTATTGATGTCTTGCCGTGTGTATGTGTGTGTGTATTGTATACATGTTTATGTTAAAACTAAAAATAATTTTATAATTATGTTGCTACATATAGCTCTTGCTATGTTCCAACATGCTTTCAAAGTACTCTATAAATTCTTATGAAACATTGTTAATAATTAAGACTCTGAACTGAAGTGAATGCAATATTATCATGAAATTGCTCCGACTCAGTTCACATTATAAAGTAGATCACTGATGTTCAGAGATTACGTAGGCCTTTCATTGGTAGATTTTTGGCTTGTGATCATATTCACCTACACTTAATTTGTAGAACTGTTCTGTGAAGATACATGTTTACATTAAAATTTTTATTTCTTAATGTTTTCTTTCTTATGTTTGCAGATAATTCTACATGTTTCTGGAGTGGAGTTACATAGATTAGTATGCAGATTTTAGTTATATAGCTTTTATGAAAATATGCTTCACCAATTTCCTATTAACTATTCAATTTGCATGAGTTTGTTTCAAGTAAACAAACCATTTGCTAATTAATATATAAATAGAAATGTTAGGATTTATGTACAGTGAAAAGTTGCAAAACGTAGCTTTGAAATGTGAAATATTATTGTACTTCATAAATCTTGCTGAGTGATGCTACTTATTTGTCTTTACTTACATGGTTCCTAATTCTTATAATTTGAATTTTGTTTACTTTTGTAGAACTTGTATAGGATAAGGAAACTTGGGTGGTCTGCAAACATACCACAGTGAAATATTCTGAATACTGAGCTAGTGAAAAGGTTTGAATTATTGCTCTGACGGAATAATAGAGGAATCTAGGAATGAATGGAACAAAATTTGTTGTTCTTGATTCTGATACTTGAATTTAGTTGTGTTCTTAAGATCTTTATGTAAGTCACCAAATTAATTATTTGATCTATGTATTATTACCTAATTAGGAAAATAGTGCCCTAACCATTTCATTCTAAAACAACAGTAACTTCTCTCCAATAGTTTCACCTATTCCTTTCATTTATTCTCTACAGTAAAATCATATTCATAGACGATAGAGAATCAAAGAAAGATACGGACTATTTAATATATTCAATCTAAAAAACTACATTGCAGATGATAATTTATTAGGGACTGTAGGGCTATTTTTCCTACATCAGACTATTGTTCAATAGCAATGAATGATTGGATGGTGCCAGGACCCATAAACCTTAATTTCAGTTTGGATTTTCTAGCAGCCTAATGTTCTGCTTTCTTACTTAAATAAACTTTAAAAACTGCCTTTAGGAAACCTTAATTTTAGATCAATCCATCTACAAATTTCATTTCTCAATAATCATATCTGCAAATGTTTATAAATCACTTACTAAGCATTCTTGACTCTTTGTATTTTTTAGTTCCTATTATTGTTACTTGATAATAACATTTCAAATCAGTTTAAAACTCAGAATGATTCTGTCTCCTATCATGAAGTCTAAAATCCCTTCTTTGCTTATATAAGACTTCTTCCCTCCTCCCTGATTTTTGCTTGTTCATTCTCTTTGTCTGCATTGTTGGGTAAGAGAGCTTTTTTTGGGGGGGGGGGGGGGATAGTTGTGATAATGAAAGGAAATGCAGCAAACCAAGTTCTGCTAAGTGGTTTTCTTACATAGTGAATGGCAGCAATGTTACTCCTGTTTTTATTGCCACAATGAGTTTTAGAATGGAAATGTTACTTAAAATTATGTAATATATAGTTGGAAACTTCTACAACGTTCTTCATTATTTATTATTGTTACAGTTATCTTGGGGAGACTTTATTTGGCATTTTTCTAGTAAGCTATTAACATTTTCAAATCTAGAAACTGATCAGAAAATTAATCTAGTAATCAAAATAATGATTTAAAAATATTAAAGTGCATGTGTTCTAGTGAATCACTCCTTTTTAAAAAAACAATTGCTATGTTTGCTGTTTACTATATGTAGTAAAAAGTTAAATCTCCAGTTAATTGCATTTGTTATAAAATCTTGTATACAATGCATACATGATTTCTTGGGAGTAAATCCAGAAAAATGTCCAAGAGCAGACTGCATAGGTTATATCCAGTATGATAAAACCGAACCAGTGACAATGAATTACAAAGTTATAGGCAGGCAGGTCAGTAGTAAACTTAATGAAAAAAGTAATAGTATACAATTAGACAACACATCTATTAATAATTTGTCTGTATCAATACATTTTGTTTTTCCTTTACAGATTTCAGGCCAAATCAGGATCATGGCACAAGTGAAGAAAGGGTTTTGCTTTCTTTGCCTTATTGTAAATGCTTTTCAGTTGCTCTTCACTCCACAAGGAAAACTGCCTTTGGATTGGAGCATCTTTTCTATCTGTTGGGGCTAAGATTTTCCTCAAGGAGACACACTGTGGCTGTGTTAACCTATAAGCATCTTTAGTCTTGTGTTTGGAATAACAACAAGACATGTTAAACACAGTGAAGCATAAAATGTTGAAACTATATAGATTTTACTAGAGAAAGTTAACTGTTTTTTAGGAAGTACTGCATTTTTAATCATGGCAGATATACTTTGCTTGTAATTATAACATAAAAATCTTTCTCATAGAGAATTTGAACATTTATTAAATTATGATATGGAAATAAGGATTTCCCTCCTCCCCCCGAATAAACAAATAGCAAATCTAGAGAAATGGCCTATGAAGTTGAGATGGTATCAAATCATAGCACAAACATTTTCTGCATAGAGTATTCTGAAGTCTTCATTCAGTACTGTTTCCCAGTTCTTTGGATAATTTGGAAACTCACCAAAGGAAATGTTTGCATCTATTTACAAATTCCAATTTTATCAGTAAGATTCATTGCCCAAGAACATAGAACTGTATCCTCCCCAAATCAGACCTCTTAACACTGAGCTTCTAATACCAAGGCACCATTGTTCAAAGGAACCAAACTCTTTCTCTCAGATTCCATTGTCAGTGTGAATTCCATCTTGTTACCCAAAGCCTTCTTAGCAACGCTTCCATGTAATTGTTTTGCAAGATAATAAACTGATTAGAACCATTTTAAAAAATAAAAAGGTTTTAATCTGGCACTCTCATTCTGAACAATTTTTCTTCGGGTGATTTCTTGCCTCCATATGGAATAGCTATTGTTCAGCATATATGACTGGGCTGGGAGGGAGGGAGGGACAGAGGTGGGCTGCATTAGCTCTGTAGCCTAACCAGAAAGCTAGCTGTTTGTGGAAAACCAAAGAGCATCTCATAGATGGAGGCTTGATCCATTTCTGCACTCTGAGTGGATTCTGCCTGCCATCTCAGGCATGTGCTAATACTTGATTTGCACACAGTTATCTGTGTGCCTGCATCTAGAAGTTTGCTTGCATAGAACAATTTGAATACTCATAATATCATTGAAATATGAGCATTTCTGTTGGGGAGAAGGGGACAATAGACAAGATTTTGCTGCTTATAAATAAATATTTTCCATAGATCAGAATGGAAGTGTAGTTATTTTTATAAGCAACTTTGTTTTTTTAATAATTTTCTTTCATACAAATAGAAATAATATTCTAAAATTCCACTTTAAATTCTGAAATATCTGAACATTAAAAAATATCAGTAAAACATGAGATATATTTTCAACATTAGTTATGGATAATAGTTTACAAGGAATACATAAACAGTATTAGCAAATTAAAATTTCAAAACAACACTGTTTCAATTGTACTTCTAAATACATTGTTGCCATAGCTCTCTGGGTTTTAGTATGTGCATTGCAGCTTTAAACTTATTTTTATTTGTCTTGCACTTGAACTAGGAGAGCTTCTCTATTCTTGTCTGCCAAAACAGGGTAAGGAAGTTCCCCTCTTTTTCCCTTACTCTTTCCTGGTAGATCAGAAGCTCATCTGAAGTACAGAAGCCTTACCCGAACGTCTTCCATGCAGAACTGAAAAGTCTTCCTTTTCCTGTGTGCTTGGACAGAGCCCCTACTTCTTAGCATGCAAAACCTGTGAAGTCAAAGCTCTGGGTCTCAAAAGTTGAAAGAAGCCATCCTGGTCTTTTCAACAAGGCCTCCTCTGGCGTCGGTACCGCTGCATTCCCTTGCCCAGTCTAACCAATGTGCAGACTACTGTACAACAGCATTGTCCTGAACAGGTAGTCTGAACACTGGGGCGACGGAGCAGGTTAAGGTTAGAGTTACATTAATCTCCTTTCGCCTGTGGGTTAAAAAGTTCCTTTTTTGCAGCAGGGTCTGTTCTTCGCACTTCTCCAAATGCACTGTAGGGCTACAGTTTCTAGCCTTGACGTGGCACATTTGCAGTAGACTGTGGATCTGGCAATGAATTTAGGACCAGAAGTGGGGGGAGCGGTTTGGGCCTGAGCATCCATATATGGGATGATGTCACCCTAGGGAGGTTTGGGTATGCACTGTGCCGCTGGTGAGACCGCTGGAATTGCCTGCTCTCAGACATGGGTCTGTGTATAAAATGGTACCAGATGTTTTAGTGTAATGTTAAGCAGTCATTTCATCTTGAGGCCAGGTTTTTTTCTTCAACTGAGCAGGAAATGGGCCCCACTATGGAAAAGCTGTAAAAACTCAAGAAGTATACTTTTACTGCAGCAAATTCAGTTTGGAATGAATTAATGTAACTTTGAAAGAAAAAAAAGTTCTCGGTGAAACAACTATTAAGGGATATAATCATATAAACATTCAGATTCTTTTAGTTGAGCTTCCTTTTATTTTTTGGTCATTCAGATTTTTTTTAAAGGGTTTTTTTTCACTTTTGGAACAGGCAACCCCAAAGCAGGCCACTTTGGACTTGAACAGTAATTACAGGCACTTCCTGAAAATGAAGCCCCCATGAAAAGTCTGCAGAAATGTTCTTTGTCAGTCGACATAAGTGATTAGTTCCACATGTGCTCTTCCTATTTTTTTCCAGCTATTTGTGCTGGCTGAAAACATTGCTGGAGCCCAATTCTCACTTTCAACGTTTCATCCTAAGCCTTCAAATTAGTTCTTGTGGCTATCAAGATGAATTGATTCTGGGGCAGCATCAGGGCAGGTAGCCTCATGATCTCAGTTTTGTATTGTTTTTATTGATCCTTACTGAAATCATCCTGTTAACCTTGACTAAGGATATGTGACCTTATGGAGAAGCTCTGAGGGCTTTCTCCAACCAGTGCCCTTTCCCAGTGAGATTCAAAGTGGTCTTCTCAGTGGTAGCACCCCAGTTGCAAAAAAGAAATAGACAAAACTGTGATATAATCCCATCCATTTAAAGACCTGCTTAGCTTTTTTAGTTTGAGATCTGAATTATAAACATTTTACTATATAGATTGTGGTACCAGTTCTATTAATGCTATAAAATTCTATACAAAAAACAAAATTTGGTTTCATCCTAAGATCCTGTTAATGAAAGAATAGAGAAATGCCTATTTATAAAAAAACCAAATCCTCAGTAAATTTGGCACTTATTAAGAAAAATATGCTTAGTGTGTAAAAAAAACTTCCAAATAACAGCTGATGATTATACTTTATTGATGTTCGTTGGACTATGTAAATAAAACCAGAACTGTGAGAGTTAACTGTACCAAGCATTTTAATTTTTATAAGGGCTTCAATTAGTGCTGGATGGGATAAGTCAGAATTGCTTTCTCTTAACATATTTTGGCTATTGTACATTAGCAGCCAGATGAGATACGATGGTAATGTAAATAAACACAATTAACATATATGATTTAAAAATGTAAATACAGCCGTGGGACGCCTAACTGGCTTTTAGACCCCAGAAAATAGAAGTTTTAATCACTACGTTTTCCTGCTTATGTCATTAGGCCTCAATAAAGAGAGGAGGTCCATCGTCCAATGGAACTAAAGTTGGAAGGGATGAACAATCTTGGGTATTGGTTGCTTTCAAACATTTACTACCATATTAACTTTTAAACTTTTTGCCAAATTGCCAAGAATAGTTTAAAATAAATAAGCTACAATAAGAGTGCATATATTTAATGTAAAAGGACATCAGTTGTATTGATGAGACAATGTAAATATAGCTCAAAGAGCCAATTTAGTGTAGTGGTTAAGGCATCAGGCTGGAAGCTAGGGGACTTTGAGAATAGTCCTGATTTAGGCACAAAGCCAACTGGGTGACTTTAGGCTAAATCACTCTAAGCACTAGGAAGAAGGCAATGGCAATCACTTCTGAAATCTTGCCAGAAAACTGCAGGACATATCCAGGCAGTTACCAGGAGGCAACACTGATTCAAAAGCCCCATATACATATATACACATTCAACTATGTAATGAACAAAGTATTTAATAAGAATATTTCATTCATTCAGATCTAGGATGTCTTATTTTTGTATTCCCTTTATTTTTTTGAGCAGTGTAGTTTGCATTAATAATAATATGGTTAGTGAAAAAGTATGTGGATTTTATGCTACATTGAAAATATGACTGATAGGTAAACAAAGAAGTCTGCTTTTTGAAAACACTAGAATATATGAAGAAAATGAAACTTTTTTTTCCAAAAAGTTTTTAATTTTTTAATTTTTACACATCTCTTTATGTGGGCAACGTGGTTCCAGATTATAACACTTTAACATAATCATACTTTCATTTCCACCAATCTTATATAATATCATCTCATATCATTATCCATTTCACTTAATTTCCATTTCATATTTCAATTCATTAATTCAATATCAATATAATTTCATCCAGATATAGATTCCCAGTTCTTTATCCCCTATTATTTCCATTTTTAGCTTACCACCTATTTTATTTAATTTATTTATTTAATATTTATTTATTTTATTTAACATTACATTCTTATCCTTAATTTTCCCTAAGCCAATTATATATTAAATAATCTAAAAAAGGTAAAAATAAAACAAAAACAGTACATTTAGGATCCACATGGTATATCCCGTCAATCTATCTAATTTAATAATTCATTCCTCAACTTTAGACATATTAACATTAAATAATGAGAGAGAGAGAGAGGAAGAGGGAGGGAGGGAAGGAGGGAGAGGGAGAGAGGCCGATTCTGTGAGAAACTGCATAATTTTTCTTCATTTTATATTAATATTAAAGTGCATACTTTTACATATTTTTACACTAACTACAAGCTAATATTTCATTTTTAGTTTCAACTGAGATACTGGTTTTCTTTTTGCTGAGATTTTTACTTTATTTTTTCTTTCAGTTTTTATTTTTTCTTTCATCTTTTTATTCATCTGTTATTTTATATATTCATCTACCAGTTTTATACATCTGTGGATTATAAACTATATCTAGAGGGCATCTTCACTTGCATTTAAGTCTTATTTTTAGTGTGGTGGCCCAGTGGTTAGAATACAGTACTGCAGCCTGACTCTGTCCACTGTGAGCTGTTCAATCTGACAGGCTCAGGGTTGACTCATCCTTCCATCCTTCCAAGGTTTTAAAAAATGAAGACCCAGATTTTGGGGGCAATCACTTGGAGAGAGCTATAAAGCACTATGAAACAGTATACAGGTAGTCTTTGACTTAGACTTACAATATTAATGGAGCCTGCCCATTCATGACAGAACTCTCCCTGTCCCTGCTTCCCCCAATGCATTTGTTAAATGCATGCATGGGTTGTTAGGTAGAACATGAGGTGACTCAGGGAATGGCGAAACTGAGGGAGGCCTAGTGCCAAGAGGCCTTCCCAACCCTGTAAGATATCCCATGCTCTGCCTCTTGCTCCTTGGTTTCCCAAAGCCCTCCCTACCCCCTCTTTCCTATCACCATTCGCTTACTGTTTGACAAGCTCAGGAAGTCAGCATAGAGAAGGCCAGTTCCTCACTCAGCCACATGGCAAAAACAAGAAGAAAAAATCCAGCCATTTTTGTTTCCATGGTAATCCTTTCCCCCAGCCAGCATAAACCACTACAATATCTTCTTAGCACTGCCAGCACTAGCTTTATGCTGTGACGTTAAGAAAAAAATCGCATCTAAAGTATTTTTATTCCCCGCAAGCCTTTTTTCTCCAGCCAGCATTAATTAATGCAATTTCTTCTTAGTGCTGCCAGCTCTAGCTTTATGCTAGTCTTATGCTGGCAGTGCTAATAAGATATCATAGTGGTTTATGCTGACTGGGGGGAAAGGTTTGGCATGGAAACAAAAGAGATCGGATTTCTTCTTTGCTCTACCAGCGTAAGACTAGCGTAAATCTAGCCCTGGTGGCACTAAAAAAATATTGTGGTTTATGCTGGCTGGGGGGAAAGGATTGCCATGGAAACCAAAGAGATGGGATTTTTTTCTTCTTCTTGATTATGCCACATGGCCCAGCAAGGGACCAACCTTCTCTATGCTGACTTCTTGAGCTCGTCAAAAAGTAAGTGAATAGTGAAATAGATTGACACACTTATGATTTGCAAAACATATTGTATATATGTGCTTATGCCCATGGATGACCCAAATTAAACATGTACCAAATGTAAACTAAATGAATTACTGGAAGAAAAATTAAAAGTTCTAGAGGCAACTCCAACCATTCTGAAACTCAACTTATAAAACTAGAAACCTAAGCCAGAAAATTATATCCAAACCGAACATAACAAGGGACAAACAACTATTAGAAAAAATGAGCCTGTACATGAACCTTTAGAGAGAGACCAGTGGAAACAAGAGCAATGGAAACATGTCACTTATAGAAGAAAACAGCAACCAAGAACAATGCCTCTGTTGTCTAGTTCAGCCTGGTGCAATACAGTTCCACTAGAGCTGAGCAATCTATTTCTTAGTCTCCCCTGGAAGAAAGCATGCAGACACATGGAAAAGCATCACGGGTTCCTGTGATAGGAAGAAAAATAGCCCACACTTCCCCAGGAAAAAAAAATGCAAGTGTTGTCAATGGGAGATTCACTTCTCAGGAACAGAATCAATCATCTGTAGACTGGACAATCAATGTAGGGAGGTATGTTGACTCCCAGAAGCAAAAATCGAAGATGTGGCTTGAGAACCTTACTAAAATAATCAAGTCCACATACTACTATCCCTTTCTTCTCTTACATGTGGGGACAAATGATACGACAATGAACTTGAACATAAGGCAAGAAAATTAAGGAGTTAGGAGCACAAGTTGTCTTTTCATCTGTACTTCCAACAAAAGTTCAACATCCATTTTGGGAGTCAAGCACCCAAAAGCCAGAAAAGGAATAATGGATGGAAACTGATCAAGGAGAGATTCAACCTAGAAATAAGGATATTTTTTCTGACAGAACAATCAGCCAACAGAACAGCTTGCCTTCAGAAGTTGAGGGTGCTTCATCACTGGAAGCTTTCAAGAAGAGACTGGACTGCCATCTGTCAGAAATGATATAGGGCAGGTATCAGGATTCCAGTGATCGCCTTAATTAAATCATGAGCCTTGAGCCAAACTTCAAAAAACTTCAAATAATTCATTAGGAGCGACATACTGGCATGACCTGTATGAAGCCGATTCTGGCATACCTAATTAAAGTCACCTGTGATCCTGCTCCCCTGCTCCCCTGAGGTGTGCCATAAATCAGTTTTTCCAGTTAAGTATGTACACAGGCTAGGCGTCATCCATTACATTTTCCAATTAAAGTTTTTTGTGGGCAAAAGCTTCAATGCTTAGATACAATCTTTTTAAAGATAAGGTTGGAATGTGCTTCTAAGTTCATTTGCCATATGCTTCTCCAGTCTCCCTCATGCTTTCTTATGGCAACTTGGAAACAAGTGTAGGAATGTTTACAAGATGACATTTGGCTCCCCTCATGTCATGCCCCTGCTGGAGCCTGACTCTGAGGAAGAGGAGAAACAGCCAACAGGGAGTGGGAGTGTGGCTCCAGAGGTGGTGGGGGCAGCTGGGGAAGGGCAGAGGCCAGTTGAGCAATCAGAGGAGGATCCAGGCCCATCCCCTATCCATCCTAGGTCACACAGGGAGGAGAGGATCAGGGAAAAGTGAGGTCTACTCAGGAGGAGATTACCATGATCCTCCTCATGGCTTGCAGCTGGGAGCTATGTATATGAGTTTGTAACTGCATAGTCAGAATTGCTGGAATCAAAGTTTAATGTTTCCTGTGAAAGAGGTTTATCTTTGCTGGCATTCTTCCCATGGACTCTCCCTGTTATCTTCCTGGAGTGTATGATTAATTATTGAAGGCATTACTGGACTTTAATGTATGTTTGGGGTTTTAGGTTATTTTGAGAGACTATGGGTCATCACACCTCACTTCTTGAAAGTGACCTGTGCAGAGTAAAAACAAGTTGAGTGCAGGTATAGAATTTAGGGATGCAACCCCCACCCCCCAAGCTTGGTTGGTTTTTCTGCATGGAATCTTGCTATAAGGCGATCAGCATGGACGTTCCTACTCTTTACCCAAGATGTCTCTGATAAGGGGTAGTTTTTCCACTTAAGTATTGGAGTTGTCTCCTGTGCCACCTCAAATCGAGGATTTGCTGCACCTCATAATGGGTTTGGCCTCCTATGACCATGGGCTCTGGGGGCTCATGAAGTAGAGGTCTCAGGGTCGATCCAACCATGGGTTTTAAGAGGCTACTATGGAATACTGGGTATATCAATCATCCCTAGCAATTAGGGCAATTTCAATTGCACTGTGGCTGGGTTGATAATCTTTACATGGGGAATGATCCCATAAACTTTGGCCCCAGTTTCTTGCTAGGGAGTTTTAACCTCAGATATTTGGTGGAGAGGAAACCTCCCCCAACTGAAATCATCATTGCTGTGCTTGGTGTTTGTCTGCCTGTTTCTTATAAGTCTGTGCCGCTTTAGCTGGTGCTTTTTAAACATTCTCCCAAGTTGCTTTCAGCATTGACATCCAATCCAGGCTGATGGATGAGGGGGGATCCCTTGGATACTCAAGCATTGGGACAAAGTCCATACTGCTCACTACTCTGAAGGGGGTTAGTCCCATGCTACTGTGAACAGCATTATTGTACACAACCTCTGCCAAAGGCAGAAGGTCCACCCAATTGGACTGCTGATAATTCATGTAGCACCTCAGTTATTGCTTCACCATGGCATTCAATCTCTTTGCACCCCCCATTGGTGCTCTTATGAAAGGCCAAACTACAACCCTGGGATGACCCAATAGACTGCAGGAACTGCTTCCAGAACTTAGCTGTGAACTGGATCCCTCGGTATGAGATAATTCTTCATGGTACTCCATGAAGGCAATAGAAATGCTTCAGGAGCAGCTTGGTTAACTGGAACTGCTTCCAGAACTTAGCTGTGAATTGGGCCCCTCGGTCTGAGATAATTCTTCATGGTACTCCATGAAGGTGGTAGATGTGCTTCAGGAGCAGCTTGGCTAACTGGAAGTGCGCCTGTTTGGAAAATAAGTCTATTACAGTCCAGATCACCGTGTTCCCCCACTTTTTGGTAATTCCATTATGAAGTCCATTGCGATCTCTTCCCATAGCCTCGTCAGCTCTGTTACTGTTTGTAGCAGTCCGGGGGGGGGGGGTCCTGGTCATTTTTTCATTATGGTGCAGATGGTACAATACTTCACATAACTGTCCACATCTTTCTTTATGCTGGGCCACCAGAATTACCTCCGTGCTAAGTGTAAGGTCTTTAAGAACCCAAAGTGGCCTGCTGGTTTGGTGCCATGGCTCCTCTGGAGGACTAGTATGTGTAGGGATTCTGGGACATAGAGTTCCACTTCCACTTTTTGTCAAGATGTGTTGATTGTCCTGGAACCAGGGGACTTCTACCAGTTCACTTTTGAGTTTCATGGTTAGGTCACTTGCGGATTGGTTTTGCTGGTCAGGGCGCTGTCATCTGGTGATCACTTGTACAGCTATTTGGGTAGAGGGGATGATGGCATTCACAACCTCCTCCTATTTGCATTTGTATTGGGGCATGCGGGAGAGGGCGTCAGCCAGAAAGTTCCTCCCCGCTGGGATATGTTTTAGCATGAAGTTGAATCAGTTGAAGTATTGAGCCCAGCGGACTTGTTTGGGTGATAGTTTTCACAGGGTCCTAAGGGCCTCAAGATTTTTATGGTCGGTCCATACTTTGAACAGTCTCTGACCCCCTTCCAGCAGGTGGCACCAGGTTTGCAGTGCCCATCTCGCTGCAAAAGTCTCTTTCCCGTGCAGCCCATATCCTCTCTGGGGCCATGAGCTTATGGGAGGCGTAGGTGCAGGGTTGTAGGCTTAACTTGGTTATTTCTTTGGAGTAACACTGGTCCCATTGCTACGTTGCTGGCATCCACTTGGATGATGAAGAGTTATTCAGGGTCAGGATACTTCAGCACTGGTTCTTTTGCAAACAGTTCTTTCAGTGTTTGAAATGTTTTTTGGCAGGTTAGGTCCCACTGTAGGGGTTGTCCTGGGCTGGGTTTTGTTCCTGGGCTCCCTGTCTTTAGGAGGCCATCATGGGTTTGGTAACCCTCATGAAGGAGGAAATGAACTGCTGGTAGAAGTTTGCAAACCCCAAGTTGCTTTGTAGCTGTCTGCGGGTGCGAGGGGGCTGCCAGCCTAGGACGGCTTGTACTTTGGCTGGGTCCATCTCTATGCCCTCATTTGAGACTCAGCGAACCCAGGTAGTCTAACCATGTGTGATGAAATTCACATTTTGATAGTTTGATGTACAGGTTTGCTGCTAGAAGTTTTTCCAGTACCTGGCAGACTATGGGTATGTGGTCATCCATGGTCTCAGTGTAGATGAAAATATCTTTCAGGTAGACAAGGACCCTCTTATAGAGGTGCTCATGTAGCACCTCATTTATTTACTGCATTAACACCACTGAGGCCTCCTGTAATCTGAAAGGCATGATTTTGAAGTTAAAGGTCTCTAGGGGGCAGTTGAATGCTGTTTTCCATTCATCTCCCTCCTTGATGCAGACTTGGTAATATGCTTCTCTGAGGTCTAATTTAGTAAAGGCCTTTCCCTTGGCCAAGTGAGACAGCATATCCTTCATGAGCGGGAGGAGATATAGATTGTGTACTTACAGACTGTTTATAGCTCTAAAATCCATGCATAATCTCATTGTCCCATCTTTTTTCTCTTTGAAGAGGAATGGGGCTGCGACCTGTGGCTTGGCTGTCTTGATGGGTTTTTGCCTATGTATTTGCGCATTTCTTCCATTTCCAGGGGTGTCATGGCGTACAGTTTAGGCTTTGGTAGTTTTGCTCCAGGAATGATTTCTATGGTGCAGTCTGTCTCATGGTGGGGAGGTAGAACATCACACTCAGTCTCACTGAACACTTCCATGAGGTCCTGATGTTCCCTCAGGATCTGTCGGGCCTCTGGGATTTTGTTGGAGGTGGCTGCTAGTTGCTGGGAGGGTTTCCTGTGTGGTGGTGCTTCTATTGCTGGTGAGGAGGGGGTTGGGGTCCCCTTGCTATCCTCAGTCTGTGGCTGCCCCCCCTGTCACCAGATAGTTGGGCCCCATTTGTCTAGCCAGGAGAGTCCAAGTGTGACTGCATCTGTCATTTTGGGGTCCATTATGAATCAAATTGTATCCCAGTGATCCTCTAGCTCTTGCCTCACTGGTTCAGTTAAGTGAGTGGAATGGGCCCCTCCCAATAGGAACCCATCGACCTGTTTAAACTGGTTTGGGTGGGCCAACCTTTTTGCTCTAATTTCCAGTTTCAGGACTGTGGTTAGGTTGATCAGATATCTAGTGTAGCCTGTAGGGCTTGGAAAGTCCCCGAGTCCCTGTTTTGGGGTTTGTGAGCTGTATTGGGAAGATGAAAGGGGGACCAGTCAACTCACAGTTGGGTCATTTTTGCCCTTGACCTTGCTGTCATAGGAATTTGTCGACTGGACATCATGGCCCCCGATCCCCCCTTCATCTGGGTGTGGAGGGCCTCTGCAGCCTGAAGGGCCTTGTGGGGTGCATTGGTGGCACATCTGGGGCCTTGTTCTGGTCATGCCCTGGGTGGTGACTCTGGCTTTGGTTTGGGGGCTGGGGTTGCGCACGCCACTGCCATGTGGCCCATTCCCTTACATCTGTAGCATTTAATTGGGCTTTGTGGAAGGGCTGGTTTTGGTTGTGGTGCTGTGGTTCCCCATCAGCTGGGTGGTCTCTGGTCTGGTTGATCTCTCTACTTGGTGTCCTGAGGCTTTCTCATGTCATTGGTGCATAATCCCCTGTTGACTTTTATGGCCACTCGGAAGCACTCAGAGGATTTGTTTGAGATATCTCAATAGGCGGTTACTTGGCTAATTTGCTTGTCCAGGCTTGTTCTGAAAAAATGGACCAACATCTGCTCAGGCAAAAGGGGTAGCTTCCCACTGATTCTCCTGGATTCACGGATGTGTTCCTTGATGGGTCGCACTCTCTGCTTTAAATTGCTGAGCTCATTTTCTGCATATGGGTCCTCTTATCGCCCTCTGTAAGCCTGCGCTCAAGTTGGCTGGCCTCCTTCCCTTGCTCTATTTCGCACAGGGGGAGGGGCTGCCTGCTGCGTGGAGGAGGCACTGGCTGAAGCTTCAGACTCCTTTCTTCTGGAGGAGGGCTGTGGTCTCGGCTGCTTCTCCTCGTTTCAAAGGGCTCTGTAAAAACTCCCCTGTTTTGGGCAGCATGATGGGCCATCATTCCGAAATGGTGGCCTGGTCAAATTCCTCCCTCAGCTGTTCTATGGATCTCCCCAGGGATTCCATCAGGGACTTTGGGGCCCTGGCCTGTGCCCAGTCCCACATCCAATCTACTCTTCCCAGTTCACTCAGGGGCCTTCCCATTTTTTGAGAATGGGGTGTGGGGAAACCCAACCTTAGGGCCTTTAGGAATTATCTTTTTCTACCAGTACACATCTGTTTTTCTTTCCTCCACTGGAGCAGGTTTCTCTGCTTTGGAATTCAGGGAGGGCTGCCCTCTAGCTGCAATTATGCTGTCAACTTCTGGCTGTAGGCCAAGTCTGTTTCTCCTTGTGTCTCTTGAAGTAGGCTTTCTTCCAATAGCCCACCCTCTGCCATGGCTGCCTGAGTTTCTCTCCATGCTCCCCAGATGTCGGGGAGCAATTGGAGAGGTCTGAATCCAGGTACCCTGGTAATGTTGATTAATTAGGAGAATTGGCTTGCTGTCAGGATTCCAGCCATTGCCCTAATTAAATCATAAGCCTTGAGCCAAACTTCAAAAAACTTCAAAGAATTCATTAGGAGCAACATACTGGCATGACCTATATGAAGCCGATTCTGGCATACATAATTACAGTCACCTATGACCCTGCTTCCCTCCTCCCCCCTGGGTGTGCCAGTTTCTCCAATTAAGCAATTACACAGGCAGTGTCATCCATTACATTCTCCAGTTAAAGTTTTTCATGGGCAAAAGCTTCAGTGCTTAACTACAATCTTTTTAAAGATAAGGTTAGAATGTGCTTCCTACATTCATTTATTATGGCAACTTGGAAACAAGTGTAGGAGTGTTTTACAAGTTGACAGCAGGGCTGGATTTGTTTGAGGGGCCAGATTATCATTGAACTTCTCCGTGGGCCAACTGTGGGAGGAGACAGCATGGACACTTCCTGCAGCACCCTGCTGGCCAAAATGGGGCATGGGGGAGCCACACGCGGTCCCCCACACCCTGTTTTCTGCCTGGAGGACCCCCTGCAATACCCTGCCAGCCAAAACAGAGCCTGGGGAAGACATATGATGGCAGAGTGCTTCAGGAGGCCGTCTAGGCCAAAAACAGGGCATGGGGTAGCCATGTGCAGCCCCCACATCCTGTTTTAGCTGTCAGAGGCACTGCGGTCCAATCTTTTGCTACTTCCAGGCCAACTCTGTGGGCCAGATTTAACCATCTGTCAGCTGTGCCTTATTCAAAACCCAAGAAAGAAAGCCTTCAACTCCATTAAAATAGAGAAAAGTACTTTTACTGAGTTTGAAGTGTTAGCAACAAAAGAAAAGCAAGATCTGAGGCAAATAGGCATTGAAATTACATATTGAAAGTTATCCCAAATTCCCTCCCCCCAGGAGTCCAGACTGGTCATCCAATTTGAGGTGTGTATAATGTCATGTGGGGTACATCTTCAATCATCTGGTATGCCAAGATAGTTGACCTTGGCTTAGTAGAGATCAGTCTATGCAGTTGTGCAATAACCAGGAAAGCATCCCGTCCTTTTTAGTTCACATGGAAAATGCTTCACTCTTCATCAACCTTCCCCTTCCAAATACCAACAAGAATCAAACAGCAAAAGATGTCAAGAAAACTTTGTGGAGGCTGACATTTGGCCCTCCTGTAAAAGAGGCGTTAGCTCTGAAAAACAAAACATAGTAGGTAACAGGCAAAGAAATATCACCAATAGAAGCAATTAAGATACATATAAGATTATATCAAGGTTTATCTGGGTGTTTAGAGTGAAATAATTGTATAAGTTTAGGGGCTCTGGGATCACGTTCATTGACCCATTCCAACTGTGAAGTAGGAAAATGTTTCCAAACAACCAAATATTGGAGTCTTCCTCTGTTTCCTGGAGTCCAGAATTTCCTTAATTTCAAAATGCTGCTCACCTTCAATTAGTAGGGGAACCAGAGGGGCAGGCTGGTCAGGTTGAAGAGGGGAGGTATGTTCAGGTTTCAGTAAACTAACATGAAACACAGGGTGGATCCTTCTAAGAGTTTGGGGCAGTTCTAACTGTATTGCGACAGGCTTCACAACCTGTATAATTGGGAAAGGTCTAATGTACTTAGGCCCCAATTTCTTAGACTTCTGGGTCGTCTGTAAGTACTTAGTACAAAAGAAAACCTTATCCCCCACTTGGTAGTTTCTCTATAGAACTCTTTTCTTTTTTTTAATATATATTTTTATTAAATTTCTTTTGTTATCATGATATCAACAATGTTCTTGGCATCTATACAGGTTTTTAGTTTAAATATCATAATAAATTATATTACATTTGTCTAAATAATAGCTTTAATTATAATTACTATTCTTATATCTTTATATAATTTACAAAATTTTGTTTTACTTTCTTAAGGGTTGTTTCAATTAAAATTTTTGTCTCACTTCTTAGTTCTGTTTCTTAGCCATTTATACCAATTATTCCAAATTGAAAAGAATTCAGAGTCGTCTTTTTCCTTTCAATTTCGTTGTTAACATATTCATCTCAGCACTTACTGTTACTTTGTGTATTATTAGTTCTTCATTAGGGGTAATTGGTGTTTTCCATACCTGCACAAAGGCTATTCTGGTGGCTGTTGTAATATGTAACAATAAGTATTTTACTTCTTTCAGTAATCTTTCTTTGATAATTCCCAAGAGAAAGGTTTCTGGTCTGAGTTCAATCTGATATCCAGTGATCTCTTGTAACCAATTTTTAATTAGGATCCAGTAAGTCCTGGCCTCGGGGCATAACCACCACATGTGATAAAATGTACCATCAACTTTTTTTACATTTCCAACATTTGGGACTCATGTTGGGATAGATTTTTGCCAATTTCTAGAACTCTTTTCTTGTCTTCCTGTTTCATATGGGCTTGATGAGCATCATCTAATGCTTTATGGGTAACTGGTCAGGTAAGCTGGAGCTGGGTTATCCACTCCACCAGTGATGGGATTTGGGGTTTCTCCTTAGGTAGCTCTGGAATGGGTACTAAATCCTGACCAGTAGCTACTTTAAACAGGATGATGCTACTATGGATGGAGTTATTATAAGCCACCTCTGTAAAAGGTAATAAATCAGACCAGTCATCTTGCTGATAATTTATGTAACATCTAAGGTATTGTCCTAGTACCAAGTTAGTTCGTTCACAAGCCCCATTAGTTTGAGGATGGTGGGCAGAGCTAAAGCCCTGGGCAGAGCGTAATAACTTCAAAAATTATCTCCAGAAGTTAGAAATGAATTGCACCCCTCTATCTGAAATTATATGTTCAGGAATACCATGTAACCTATACACATATAGAATAAACAGTTTAGCCAATGTTTTAGCAGAGTAAATCTTTGCACAGGGTACAAAGTGTATGTGTTTGGAAAATAGATCAGTAATCACCCAAATGATTACCCCCACTCTCCGGTAGTTCCACAATTAAATCCATGGAAATTTCCTTCTATGGGGCATTCAACCTAGCAACATTCTGTAGCAGACCAGCTGGTTTACCAGGGGGTCATTTTGCCAAAGCACACAATAGGACAACTGGCAACATAAGCTTCTATGTCTTTTTTCAAAGATGGCTGCCAGAACTGCCGTTTAACTAAGTGCAGGGTTTTCACAAACCCAAAATGCCTGGCAACTTTTGAATCATGGGCATGTTTTAGAATGGCTCCTCTAAGACTAGCAAGGACATATAACTTTGCTCCCACCCATGCCAGACCATCACAAATACTGCATTCATTTGAGTGGGATAAAAACCAATCATCCAATTTTAACACTCCTTTTTACTGTTCAGTTAAATCATTAGAAAAGTCAATATTTCCTTCCCCTGGGTTCTAGTGACCACTGGGACAACCAGTTGCTTCGTAGGGACAATAGGTTGGATCACTTTAGGTCAAATGCTATTATACTGGGGCAATCTAGATAAAGCATCTGCCATAAAATTCTTTCCCCCAGTAGGTATTTTAATGAAAAAATTAAACCGCTTAAAGTATTGTGCCCAACAAATTTGCTTGGGTGACAGCTTTCATGGTGTCTTTAAAGCCTCTAGGTTTTTGTGATCCGTCCACACCTCAAAGGGATGTTTTGCCCCTTCAAGGAAATGTCTCCAAGTTAATAATGCCCATTGGACTGCAAACGCTTCCTTCTCCCAAATAGCCCATCTCTGTTCAGTTTCAGTTAGTCTTCAGGAGGTATAAGCACAAGGTTGCAAAGTCTCATTCACATATGTTTGTAGTAGGACTGCTCCTATAGCAACGTCACTTGCATCAGCCTGGATCACAAAGGGAGCATCCATATCTGGGTGTTTAAGAACAGGTTTGGCTGCAAATAGTCATTTCAGTTTCTCAAAAGCCGCTTGGCATTACATGGACCACTCCAAAGGTCAGTTGGGCTTTGGTTTTAGTTCTCCTTTTGTCTGGGGTCTCCCTTTTTGAAGATGGGAATGACCGTGGCTTGTGACCATAGCTTTGGCAAGGAGCTGGTCCTGAAAGATTTCAAAGATTATGCTTAGAGTTCGGCTATGGCAGTGGATAGCTTTTTAAAGAAGTAGGCACATATTCTGTCTGGTCCAATAGATAGAGCCTATTCTATCTCAGAAAGTGTCTCAGAAAGAATCTCAGAAAGTGCTTAGTTTTGAAAAGCCTAGATGAAACTTGGGACATTGTTTCTGCAGTGTTTAAATGCAAACCAGAGCAGGAATTGAGTCTGGAAGCTCTGAAAACAAGCTTGAAAGCTGAAGAGCAGAAACACCATTATAAAAAAAGGAGAAATTCTTGAGGAGGGGGCCCAAGGAGCACAATGGAAAATTCCACAGACTGGCTGTCTCCAGAGGAAAGAAGAGTAGCAGAGGATATCAGATTACAGTTCAGCATAAAGCCCAACAACAGAAGAGATGTTTCATCTGTGGTGACACTACTCACTTAAAGACAGACTATTACAAGACAGAAGAAGTTTGCAAAGACAGGCTGATGGACAGATTGCTGTTGCAAAAGCCTGCAATAGTAATAGAAGAAATCAATGGCTTATAGGACAGTGGGGCTAGGCAAATGACTATTAATAATGCTAAATTGTTTTACAGGATGGATGCAGCTGCAGGAGACACAGTAGCCTTGGCAAATGGCAAGAAAGCTAAAGTCATTGGAAGAGGCAGTGTGCAAATTCCATATTTAGAAACAAGGTTTAATAATGTTTTATGTGTGCCAGAAATGGAACATAATTTGCTGAGTGTCTCTAGTTTAGGCAAGCAAGGATTTGAGACCACATTTGTAAATGGGCAGTGTCTTATAAAGAAAAATGGAATTGTATGTGCAAAGGGCATAAAGCATGATAATCTTTATATGTTACAGGGACAAAAAGTTCAATGTGCACAAACATTTGGCAATATTGCAAAACATGATTCATGTGTTCATCTTTTGCAAAAGAAACTTGGTCATGCCAACTTTAAAATTGTTCAAAAGATGAACCAGTATGCAGAAGGATTGCATGTTAAGGGATGTCAGACATATTTGTGTAGAGTTGTAATTGCAGGAATATCTTTATCTTGGATGGCAAACCTCAAGAGAAAAGAATGTTTCCAAGCAAATACAACTCAGGCAAACAAAGTTACTCATCTAAAGGAGGATTAGAGAGAGGAAGTAAACATATGTTGGACTTTGACTAGAGATCATTAATTGTGTTAGTTACTATGCTGAACAATAACGAAAGTCAAGCAGAAACCAAAGTTAACCAATGTTGGAGGATAACTAAAAATGTGTATAAATGCAAGACTAGATTCCAATAAAGATCATCATGAATCAGTTGATCATGATCAAACACCTCGACTGCCTCACATATTTGAATTGTGCAGTATGCAAAACATCAAAGTCCAAGGCATTCCCAGTAAGCAAGAGTAGCACAAAGCAGACAACAAGAGCTCTAGAGCTGGTACATGCAGATTTGGTGGGCCCAATGCCAGTTTGGGAGGAGCTAAGTACGGGCTGGTCGTTGTAGATGACTATAGCAGGTTTGGGTTCTGCTATTGTCAGTCTACAGAATTTTTCCCACTCAATTAACAAGAATGAATTTCTGAAAACCAAATGTATCAAAAGTCATGTGTTACATTTACAATTTAGGATGGTTTATCAGGGTATTTTAGGTGGAAATTTTGTAGTAAAGTGGGTGCTTTTACGTGTCATTTGGCTACCCACTCATTTTCTGTGGAAGAAAGGTGTTTCCAAGCTACAAAATATTGTGTGGATCCACAGTGAGTGCACGAATCAAGGATATATTTAATTTCAAAATGTTGTTCCCCATGTACCGTGATGGGAGTTGGAGGTGTGGGAAGGTGGGGTCTGAAGTTTGAAGTGATCTCCAGTTTGAGCAAGCTACAGTGAAATACTGGATGAATCTGCCTAAGTGTTTTGGGAAGTCAAAGCTCTACCATCATGGGGTTAATAATTCTGGAGATGGGGAATGGGCCAATGAATTTTGGCCCGAGTTTCTTAGAGGGTTGTAATGATTTTAAGAATTTTGTGGACAAATATAGTCCCCAATCTTGAAAGGTTTAGGATCGCAGCGTTTTTTGTCTGCTTGAGCTTTAAAAACTGCTCTAGCTTCCTGTAAAGCTAACCTTACCACTGGCCACATGGCTTGTGAGCTTTAAAAACTGCTCTAGCTTCCTGTAAAGATAACCTTACCACTGGCCACATGGCTTGTAAGATATTTATCCACTCCTTAAGGGAGGGGATTTCAGGTTCTTTGGTGGGTAATTCCAGCATGGGATTGAATTCTTGGCCCGTAGCTACCTGGAATGGGGTGAACCCCGTGCTGCTATGGACTGAGTTATTGTATGCTACCTCTGCAAAAGGAAGGTCAATGCAATTATCCTGTTGGTAAAGCATCTTAAATATTGTTCTAATATGCTATTAACTCTGTCAAACCATCCATCTGGGGGTGACTTGATGATGACGACCCCTGGGTGGAGCCTAATAGGTTTAAAAACGCCTGCCAAAATTTGGATGTGAACTGAACACCCCTATCTGAGATAATCTGTTGGATTTGAACTGAACACCCCTATCTGAGATAATCTGTCGGGGAGCTCCATGAAGGCGATAAATGTGTATTAGAAACATCTTTGCCAATGCCTTGGCAGTTGAGATCTTTTGGCATGGAATAAAGTGAACCTGTTTCGAAAAAAGATCAGTTACAACCCAAATGACAGTATTTCCAGCACTTTCGGGAAGCTCCACTATAAAGTCCATAGAGATCTCTTTCCAGGATGCAGAAGGGTCTGCTACTGTCTGTAGAAGTCCAGGAGATTTGTCTTCTCTTTGCAGCAGCACAGGTGGGGCAGCTTGCAACATAGTTTTCAATGTCCTTTCTGAGAGATGGCCACCAAAATTGTCTTTTGATGAGGTGCAGTTTTTACAAACCCAAAGTGTCCTGCTATTTTGGAGTCGTGGC
This sequence comes from Pseudonaja textilis, assembly GCF_900518735.1. Next base: position 15,485,155 of record NW_020769329.1, read on the forward strand.
AGCGTTTCATGAGATCTATTCTCTGACTTACAGGGACATAAAGTTTGTTTTCTACCCAGACCAGTCCAACTTTGAGTCAACAAGTGTTTTTATTAGCCTGGAGCCAGTCATCCTTAAGTAGTGCATCCTTAAATATTGACGTCGTTGTGTCTTCAGTCAGGGATGGTTTTTTTTCTCTTGTGCCCGGGTGATTACTTTGGCTGCTAGTTGGGTCGATTGGATCATCGGTTTTATAACCTCAATCTTTTTACTGTTGTATTGGGTTTTTCTGGACAGTGCATCTGCTAAGAAGTTCTTTCTCCCAGGAAAATATTTGAGAGTGAAATTAAATCGTTTAAAGTATAGAGCCCACCTTGCTTGTTTTTTGGAGAGTTTCTATGGATTTCTCAGGGCTTCCAGATTTTTGTGATCAGTCCACACTTCAAAGGGGATTTGGTTTCCTTCCAGGAAATGTCTCCATGTGAGCATTGCCCACCGCACAGCATATGCCTCTTTCTCCCATATGGCCCATCTTTGCTCAGTTCCTGTCAGTTTCTTGGATGTATAACCGCATAGTTGTAATTGTCCACTTCCATTCTTTTGGAGGAGGACTGCTCCAACTGCAACTTCACTTGCGTCTGCTTGGATGACAAAAGGTTGTTTGGGATCTGGGTGCTTAAGGACTGGTTCTGCTGAGAATGGACGTTTGAGTTTTTCAAATGCCGCTAGGCATTCCATTGTCCAGATAAGGGTTGCCTTGGTTTGGGTTTCTCCCCCCTTCCTTTTTAGCAAGTTTGTGATAGGGAGGGCAATGTTTGCAAAAGCTGGAATCAACTGGTGATAAAAGTTCGCAAATCCCAGGAAGCTTTGCAGTTGTTTGCGGGTATGTGGTGGGTCCCAGTCAATGACAGCTTTTACTTCCTGTGGCAAACAGGTGCACCCCGAATCTAGTAGCGCTGCAACTTCCCTCCCATTCCCTCGGCTAGGGATGAAGAGTCTTAGAGGTAGAGTGATTGGTTCAATTGGGTCACTTACCAGTGGGTCGTCTTCCAGATCGCTTTCGGACTGGCTCAGGTCTCCACGGAACATTGGGGTTTCGTCCTCTGGGTTGGGGGATGATTGGAATTCCACAGCTTCTTGGCTTCTCAGGCCAGTCTCCTTTCCTCGAGGGCTAGGGGTTCCAGGTCCCCCCCCCAGTTGGTGGTCTGGTTTTCTGGCAGGGATTTTCGAACGGCACTCTTTTGCACAGTGCCCCTCCTTTCCACACTTAAAACAGCCAGACATTCTTGGAGTCATGGTGGTTTGGGGTTTGAAAATTTCCCATTTTCCCTGGGGTGGGGATCTTTTTCAAAGCTTACCACTGTGGTACCACTTACGAGTCATGTCAATCTCCGCCTCCACTGCCATCAGGTACCATTCATGCAGGAGGTTTGGGGCCCCTCAGGCCAGGCAGGCAGTGTACAGGTCGTCATTTAGTCCATATTTGAACCAACAGACTAGGATAGTCGACTCGGCCAGACAGGTCACAAAATTCCTCGGTGTATTCCACTACTGGGCAATGGCCTTGCTTTACAATTCTGATATGATCTAGAGCTTTTCTATCAGTGAGGGGGTCTTCAAAATGGTGGTGTAGGGCTGTCATGAAGCGATCGAGGTTCCTCAGTTCTGGGGCATTGACATTGTGGAGCGTCACCATCCATCCATCTGGCTGCTGCTCCTTCAAGAGCCAGGGTGACAACTCGTACTCAGGACCCCAGGGTTGGGAAATTCCGCCCGTATTCTTGCATGTAGGTGAGCACTTGCACCAGGGAAAAATCCCAGTTTCTGGGTGGTCTCCATCAAATTTTACTCCCAGGGGTGGGACCTTCCTATGCAGTTGTATGTCTCTGGGTTGGCCAGGGTGGATCTCCTGTTCTGGAACGATAAGGGGTTGGGTCCCTGGTATGGCTGCTGGTTCTTCGACTTGTCCCACTGCCTGACATTCTCAGCTGGATCTGGGGTGGCAGCTCGGGGTCCCTCAATTCCTGGTTCCCTCACCCCCCTACATTGGTGTCCTGATGCATCTCTCACATTGAGATCCTCCATGGCTTCCCTCACAAGGCGATTTATGTACCATCTCAGTCAGTCATCGGCCAGTGGTTCCTTGATCCACTCTTCCTGATCCGATAGGGCCTTCAGCTCCAATTCCCTGGGTGAGGGTTACTCCCTTGGTTCTTCCATTCCAGCTCTCTCTCTTTCCTATGCCTAGAGACCACTGGGGCTTTGCAGAGGCTTCGCAGGTAGCTTCGCTATGCTCGATGGGGTGCACTGAGTCAGTATCTGACTGGGTATTGTCGACGTTTCTCCCCAGCATTTGGCTTCCCCTTGCTCTTTGTTGTATTCAGACATTTTTCTTCTTTGCAGGGTCCCTTTGGTAGAGCGAAGGTTCATTTTAGAAAAAAAAAAAATCTCTCTGGGCTGACCTTTATTGCAGACGCTGCTTTAAGTCAAACTACAGAACTTTTCCCATTCAATTAACAAGAATGAACTTCTGAAAATCAAATGTATCAAAATGAATCCTTTATTGAGATGAGACAATTTCATGTAGGAGTTCAAAGCAGTGTCTAAGGTCTCTCAGGCACGCAGAGATAGCTAAGGGAGTTTAAAACCATTCCCCTTATCTTGATGTGTATTTGGCAAAACAAAGAGCCAACATGTTAATTCCCCCATTTTGAACTATCTTTTTCAGTTTCCCAGGACATATCTCACTGTGGAATTTTCTTTTTTCTTTTTCTTTTTAAACAATTTTATTGGTTTTTTAAAAACAAACAAAACAAACAGAACATAAAACCATCGGCTCTCTTCCATACATATATACAAGCAGTGTGTCGGTTGGTTCATCAGTTTTGTGCATTCATTTTGTAGTCTCAGTTACAGTTACATTACATAATAACTCGTATTATCAATCCAAACTTATATATCCTAGTATCACTATTAGAAAATCATTTGACTATGATTTTATTCATTCATACGTTATGAGATAACTATAATTTAGGTAGTTTATTCTATAACAAATCATATAATCATACCAAATCTATCCTAAAAACACTTTATAGATATGATGTCAAATAACAAAAGAAAAAGAAAAAACAAAGATATTCCTTGTTATCTAACATTCTAAATATTCTATTATTGTATTTTATCATCCAACCATTGATAGAAAAGGTCCCAAATTTTATAGAATTGTTTATCCTCTTGCTCTCTAATTTCAAATGTCAATCTACTCATCTCAGCACATTCCAATATTTTCTTAATAATTTCTTCCTGCAATGGTATTTTCTCATTTTTCCAATTTTTAGCAAATACAATCCTAGCCGCTGTTAATACATTTACAATCAGATATTTCAAGTCTTTACTGTATTTATCTGGTAAGATTCCCAATAAAAAAAACTCCGGTTTCAAATCTATGTGTTTCTTTGTCATTTTTTCCAACCACATGCGGATTTTAGTCCAATATTTTCTAGCATCCTCACAAGTCCACCACATATGGTAATATGAGCCAGGTATCTGATGGCATTTCCAGCATTTTTCAGATTTATTCTTGAACATTCTTGCTATCCTTGTTGGGGGAAAGTGCCACCTGTAAAACATCTTATACAGATTTTCTTTATAAGCTGTTGACATTGTCATTTTATAATTTTGCGACCATAGTTTTTGCCCTTTCTCTAAATCAATCCCATATCCAAAATTCTTCCCCCAAGCAATCATAGTTTCTTTAACTTGTGCTTCCTCTAGCTTAATTCCCAGTAAATAACTGTATAATTTTTTAATCACCTTTTCATCAGTACCTGTCAAAATCTTATCTAGATCAGTCTGTTTATCATAAAATCCCTCTGTTTTAGAATCTTCATCATACCTTGAGTGCATTTGCGCATATGAAAACCAATTCATCTTTATACCTTGTTCCTCTAGATTTTGCATCAATTTAAGTTCACCCTTTTCATCCAATAATTCCCCATATCTAACTGTTTGTTCCTTCTTATAAATTATAGGATAGGAAAATGCTTCAATAGTCGATAACCAAACTGGAATTTTCAAATAACATTGTCTTTTAATCTCCCAGTTTAACCACAAAGACTCCCGTATATAATGTCTTCTAAAATAACCCTGTGTTTTAGTTCCCTTATACCATAAAAAGGCGTGCCAACCCAACAGCAAATCATGACCTTCTAGTGTCAACAATCTGGTCTTTCTTAATGTTATCCATTCCTTGACCCACATCAAATTTGCACCTTCGTAGTACAACTCCCAATTAGGCAGGCCAAAACCTCCTCTAATTCTAGCATCTTGCAAGAGTTTTAGCTTTATTCTCGCTTTCTTACCTTGCCATATATACTTCAGCACAATTTTATTTAAGTCTTCAAAATAGTCTTTTCCGAGCCTAATTGGTATTGTTTGAAACAAATATAAGATTCTGGGTAAAATATTCATCTTGATTGTTGAAATTCTCCCTATTAATGACAATTGTAAGTTTTCCCATTTCTTCAAATCTAAGGCTATCTGTTGTTTAAGTTTAATATAATTATTCTCTTTTAATGTACTAAATCTTGATGTCAAGTATATCCCCAAATACTTGACCCTGCTTCATGACTTGGATTTTCAACAGGTCTGCCAGTTCTTCTCTTTGTCTTAGTAGCATATTCTTTGTCAAGATCTTTGTTTTATCTTTATTTATTTTCAGACCAGCCACCTGACCATATGTCTCTATCTTTTCAAATAGTTTTGGAGCTGTTTCTAAAGGGTCTTCCAAAATAAAGGCTAAGTCATCCACAAAGGCTTGCAATTTAAATTCTTCCTTTTTAATTTTCATTCCTTTTATGCTTTTGTCATCTCTAATATTTCTATTCAACACTTCCAAGGTCAATACAAATAGCAAAGGGGATAGGGGGCATCCTTGTCTTATGCCGTTTCTTATATTAATAAAATCTGTAAGTTCTCCCTCCATCATTACCTTTGCCGTTCACTTATGATATATGGCTTCTATTGCTTGAATAAATTTTCTGGCAAAACCCATCTGTTCCAGTAGTAATAACATAAATCTCCAGTTCACATTATCAAATGCCTTTTGAGCATCTAGGAATATCAAAGCCATTTGCTTTTCAGGATGTGCCTCATAGTATTCCAAAGTATCCAGGATTACTCTCATATTGTCTCTAATTTGTCTCTTTGGCGGAAATCCATTTTGGTCTGGATGAATGAAATTATTTAAATATTTTTTAAGTCTTTCTGCTAAAATTGAAGCAAAGATTTTATAGTCTGCGTTTAATAAAGTAATAGGTCTATAGTTTTTACTTTGCAGTGGATCAGCCTCTTCTTTTGGAATAAGTGTAATATAAGCCTCTGACCATGTTTTAGGTATCATCTTCTTTGACATAGCTTCATTCATGACTTCTAACAATGGAATGCTCAATGATTCTTGTGGTGTTTTATAGAATTCTGCCGGAAGCCCATCTGGACCTGGTGCTTTCCCATTATTTTGTTTCTTAAGTGCTTCAGTTAATTCCATCATTGTTATATTGCTTTCTAGCATTTCTTCAGTCTCTTTAGATATCTTAGGTAGGTTAGCATTCTGTAAACACTGTTTGACTTTTTCCTCATCAATATTCTTTTGCTTATATAGTTGTCCGTAGAAGTCTCGAATAATTTCTTTTTTCTCCTTATTACCATGGCAAACTTGGCCTTGGTCATCTATTAACTGCGATATTTTCCTTGATTCTTTCTCCTTTCTCAATTTATATGCTAGCCATCTACCTGGTTTGTTTGCATCTTCAAAGTAGTTCTGTTTAGCGCTTCTAATTTTCTGTGCCAGTTCTTCTTTCTCTATTAGACCCATTTTATGTTTAGTTATGTCCAATTTCAATTTAATATCTTTTTTCTGTGGCATTTTCTGTAATTCTTTTTCAAGACTTTTATACTCGTCTTCCAAGACTTTAGTGGCTTGCCTTTTCCTGATATTCTTTTTTCTTATGTAATCTGTTATCAAGCCTCTGGCATATTCTTTCATTGTATCCCAAACATTCTGAATTGAAGTATCTTCTTTTTTATTTTCTCTAAAGAAAAAAGCCAGTTCTTTCTCGATCCATTGTATAAAATCTTTTTCCTTTAAGATAGTATTATTTAACGTCCATCTTGACCTTTTTTATTTACTTCTTGAACGCTAGATATTAAGTCTGTTGAGATCCAAATCATATCAAGTCTGGACCATGATAAATGTCTATTTGAATAGAAAGTATATTGCTTAAGTTTAACATTTCTTTCTCTCCATAAGTCTTTTAGGGTTAATTCATCTATCATTTTAAAAAAAGATTTAGGAAGAGTTTTTCTATTATACTTTGCTGTTGTTGCAATATAATCAAGTTTATTGTCCACGATTCCATTGAAGTCTCCCATCATAATTATATTAACATAGTCCAGTCCAGCCATCTTGGTATGTAATTTTTTATAAAATTCTTCCTGTTTATCATTCGGGGCATGAATTGCAGTCAAAAGTATCTTTCTATTGTTGTCCGTTATTTCCACCATTAATATTCTCCCATTTTCATCTGCATAAATCAGTTTTGCTGGAATAGCCTCTGAGATATATAAAACCACCCCTCTTTTCTTACATTGAGTCAAAGAGGTAAACAATTTCCCTAATTTTGGTTGTACTAACAATTGTTTATGTTGCTTTTTAATGTGTACTTCTTGTAAACAAATTATATCAAACTTTAATTTCCCTAATTTATGAAAAATCTTCCTTCTCTTAGCAGCTGAATTCAGTCCATTTATATTCATTGTAATCAGTTTTTTCTCTTCCATGGTTATATTTTATATTTAGATTTAACCACTCTCGTGGGTCTTGATTCACGCTGATCTTTAATATCCACCTGTCCCCCTACTGCACCTTCTTCTTTTCCAATCTCCATTTGTTCCTCTTGAGGTTCAATTAATAAAACCTCCTTTTCTGCCTCTCCTTCTCTCCCTCCAAAAAATTCTGCGTAGAACAGTTCTGCTTTCTCAATTGAATCAATTCTATGTCTCTGTTCCTGCCACGTGAACATCAGTCCTTCTGGGATCAGCCATCTGTAAGTCACCTCCTTTTTCAATAACATTTTGGTCAAGAATCGATATTCTCTTCTCATCTCTCTCGCTCTTCTAGGTATTTGTTTTAAGACCAAAATTTCTTTACCTTTATATTTCAACGTCTTCTCTCTTGCCACTTGTAAAATTTGTGTCTTCATGGATTTTTTGGTAAATCTAATATGGACTTCTCTGGGCAGGTTATTTCTCATCGCATATCTTGTAAAGACTCGATATATCTCATCTACTCCATCCATCATCTTCTCTTCTGTTATTTCCAAAGCATCCGCCAAAATTCCTATCATTATCGCAGCCAAATCTTGTCCTTTTTCTTCTTCTATATTTTGAAATCTAAGGTAAAATTCTGACCTATCCATCTCCCACTTCAACATCCCACTTTTTTCTTGTTCAATCACTATTAGTCTATTATCAATATTTCCAATCTTCTCCTCTCTTCGTTTACCCCCTTCTTCGACTTTTTGAAGTCTCTCCTCATACTTTGCCATCATCTGTTGAATATTTTCCACTTTTTCCTCCGTCCTCTCTGTTCTTTGTTCAATGGTATCTGTTTTTATCTTAAGATCTTGAATTCCTTGCATAATCATCTGTAAGGTTACTCTTTCTTGTTCTTTTTCTTTATCTTGCTTTAACATTGCCTGGATTGAACGCTGTCCAGATGGTGGGGAGGCAGAGGTAGACACAGAGGCACCCGAAGGTATAAGTTTCTTACTCATTTTAGATGATTCCAGCTCTTCAAGTTCTTTCAAATTTTAATCCAATTAAAAAAAAAAGAGTAGCCAATTATAATCCAAAATGAAAAAAGCCAATAATAAAAAACCCAATAATAAGGGAAAAAGAAGAAAAAAGAGAAAGAAAAAAAGATGAAATAAAAAAATTCTTCAAGTTCTTCCTGACCTTAATCCAATTAAAAAGTAATCCACAAGAAAAAATAAAAATAAAAATAAAAACCCAGTAATAATAATAATAAACAAGACTAAGGCCAAAAAGAAGAAAAAGAAAAAAGAACAAAAGGAATAAGTTTCTTCAAATTCCACACCTTAATCCAACCAAAAAGATCTCAATTGAGAAAAGAAAAAAGATAGTCCACTGATATACATTAAAAAGAAAAGCAAAAGTCCCAATGGAAAGGAAAAAAAAAATCAAAATAAAATAAAAATGAAAAATTCAAAGGCTTCCCCTTGCAAATAAATAAGGGTTAAGAATAGAAACCTTACTAAAATAAAAATATCGGGTTATGCTGGTGGAGGGGGTGGCGGAACTAAAAAAAAATTAGAAAAAGAAAGTAGGAAACAATACACTGCCCTCTGCTTAGTTATCCAAGGCTCTAATTATGACTCCCTTCTCTTTCCCACAAGCTTCAAAGCTAAACCATAGATATTTAATTATAAACAAGAATCCAGAAAGGCACCTGTAATAATATTCTACAGGGCTCTTTCCTCTATCTTATCAGGAAATGTCCTTGAGAAGGAGTCTTTCACATCTCTCTCCAGTTCAAGTAAAATATTTCCAAGCCTCTAGTTGGCAGTGTTACAAAGTTTCTTAGTTCTCACTTTCCCCCCTCCTCTCAGGACAGCATAAAAAAAAAAAAACCCGCAGGAAATATATAAACATATATAAAAGGCAAAAAAGAAGAAAAAAAAGAAAAAGTAACCAAAGGGAGCCTCTAGCCTTAAAAAAAAATTAGAATATGAAAAATCCAAAGGGAGAATAAAATATATAAATATAAAAAGAAACAGTCCAGTTATCCAGTAAGTAACAATGAAGTCCGGTAGCAAAGAAAAAAAAAAAAGCAAATAAAGCCTCGCTTTGACGTCTCCCTTGGAAAAAACGCTGCTTAGTCAGTTTTGTCAAAAAAAATCACACAGGTTTCTTCTAGTAGTCAGAGTGAACTTTCAAAACTCAAAAAATTAGATAAAAAAAGGTTTCTCACCCAACCGACAGACTCTCTTTCAGACCCGTTCTTTCTGGAGCTGCCCCGACTTCAGCAGCATGGGGGCTGCCTCTCCGCTGCCAGCAAAAAGAGCTTCTCCCGGGTCATCCAGGGATTTTGCGATGTCCCCGGAGTCCACAGGATACACTCTTCACAATAGCTGTCCCTACGGGACAACTTAGGTCCGTTTGGACCGGCCGGAAACGAAGATATCGGCTGCAATCGAGGAGCTCGATTGCAAGGCTTATCGTCACGGCACCAGCTCCTCCCAACTTCCCGCATCTTGACCTTTTTTTTTCTCCCTTCCATTTAATTGTCATTGGGTTATGGTCTGCCCAAGTACTTGTTTCAATATTTGTTTCTTGAATATTAGATATTAATTCTGTTGAGATCCAAATCATAGCTAATCTGGACCATGATAAATGTCTATTTGAATAGAAAGTGTATTGTTTGGTTTTAGCATTTCTTTCTCTCCATATATCTTTTAAGGTTAATTCGTCTGTCATTTTAAAAAAGGATTTAGGGAGAATATTTCTATTTTGCTTTGTTGTTGTTGCTCGTATAGTCCAGTTTATTGTCCACAATTCCATTAAAGTCTCCCATCATAATTATATTGGCATAGTCCAGTCCAGTTATTTTCATGTGTAGTTTTTTATAGAATTCTTCTTGTTTATCATTCGGAGCATAAATTGCAATCAAGAGTATTTTTATATCATTGTCCATTATTTCCACCATTAATACTCTTCCATCTTCATCAGTGTAAATCAATTTTGCTGGGGTAGCCTCTTTAATGTATAAAACCACTCCTCTTTTCTTACATTGAGTCAAAGAAGTAAATATTTTCCCTAATTTTGGCTGTACTAACAATTGTTCATGTTGTTTTTTAATGTGTACTTGTAAACAAATTATATCAAACTTTAATTTCCCTAATTTATGAAAAATTTTCCTTCTTTTAACAGCTGAATTAAGTCCATTTATATTCATTGTAATCAGTTTTTTCTCTTCCATGATTATATTTTGTAGTTAGGTTTGACAGCTCTCATAGATCTTGGTTCACGTTGTTCTTTGATATCCACCTGTCCGCCTACTGCGCCTTCTTCTTTTTCAGTCCCCATTTGTTCCTCTTGGAATTCAATTAATGAGACCTCATTTTCTGCCTCTTCCTCTCTCTTTCTGAAAAATTCTGTGTAAAAAAGTTCTGCTTTCTCAATTGAATCAATTCTGTGTCTCTGTTCTTGCCATGTAAACATTAGTCCTTCTGGAATCTGCCATCTATAATTCACCTCCTTTTTCAGTAGCATTTTGGTCAAGAATCGATATTCTCTTCTCATCTCTCTCACTCTTCTAGGTATTTGTTTTAAAACCACAATCTCTTTGTCTTTGTATTTCAATGTCTTCTCTCTTGCCGCTTGTAATATTTGTGTTTTGATGGATTTTTTTGGTAAATCTGATGTGGACTTCTCTTGGTAAATTATTTCTCATCGCATATCTTGTGAAAACTCGGTATACCTCGTCTACTCCATCCATCATCTTTTCCTCTGTTATTTCCAAAGCATCAGCCAGAATTTCTATCATTATCGCAGCCAAACTTTGTCCTTTTTCTTCCTCTATGTTTTGAAATCAGAGATAGAATTCTGACCTCTCCATCTCCCACTTCAGCATCCCACTTTTATCTTGTTCAACCACTGTTAGTCTGCTGTCAATATTTCCAATCTTCTCCTCTCTTTGTTTACCTTCTTCTTCGATTTTTTGGAATCTCTCATCATACTTTGCCATCATTTGTTGAATATTTTCCACTTTTTCATTGGTCTTCCCTGTTCTTTGTTCAATGTTCTCTATTCTTTGTTCAATAGTATCTGATTTTATCTTGAGATCTTGGATTCTTTGCATAATCATCTGTAAAGTCACTTTTTCTTGTTCTTTATCTTGCTTTAACATTGCCTGGATTAAACGTTGTCCTCCAGATGGTGGGGAGGCAGAAGTAGAGGTAGAGATGCCAGAAGGTATGAGTTTCCTACTCATTTTAAATGATTCAAGACCTTCAAATTCTTTTAAACTTTAATCCAATTGGTAAGGTAGCCAATTATAATCCAAAATGTAAAAAGCCCAATAGTAAAAAGCAAAAGGAAAAAAGGAAAAAGGAAAAAGAAAAAAAATTCTTCAGGTTCTTCTGGACCGTAATCCAATTATGAAATAATCCACAATAAAGGATAAAAATAAAAAGAAAGAAAAAGCCCAATAATAATAAGAAAAAAAAGAAAAAGAAAAATTTCTTCAGGTTCTTCACACCTTAATTCAGTTAAAAAATCTCAATAATAAAAAAAACCAAAATAGTCCAAGAACATGGATGGAAAAAGCAAAAATCCCAGTGGAAAAAGGGAAAAAAAAGAAAAGGACAAAAATTCTGAGGCTTTCCCTTTAAAATAAAAAGCAAAAATAAAAATATTGCTAAAATAAAAGTTTACAGTAAAGCCGGTAAGGAGGGGTAACACAACTAAAAGAAGATAAGAAAACACACTGCACTTTGTTTAATTGTCCAAGGCTCTTATTATGACTCTCTTCTCCACAAGCTTCAAAGCCAAGCCTCAAGTGTTAAATTGTTGATAGAAGTCCAGAAGAACACTTGTAATAATATTCTGCCGCGCTCTTCCCTCTATCTTATCAAGTTGAAATGTCCTTGAGAAGGAGTCTTTCACAGTTCTCTCCACTTCAAGTAAAATATTTTCAAGCCTCTAGTTGGCAGTGTTACAAAATTTCTTAATTCTCACTTTCCCCCTCCTCCCAGGAAAACGTAATTGAGGTTAAAAAAGAAGAGAAAATATATACATGTATATATAAAAGGGAAAGTAACCAAAGGGAGCCTCTAGTCTAAAAAAAAAATTTAAGAAATCAAGAAGGAGAATAAGAAAGTAAATATATATATAAAAGAAAATTCAGTCTGGTTAACTGCTAAGTCACAATAAAGTCCAGTTAAAAAAAAAAAGAGTAAGGAAAAAAAAGCCAAGCCTCACTTTGACGTCTCCCTTTAAAAGTCGCCGCTTATTCAGTTTTGTCAAAATCTCACAGGTTTCTTCTTATACTCAGAGTGTCCTTTCAAGTCTCAAAATGTTAGTAAAAAAATGATTCTCACCCAGCCGACACACTTTCTCTTTCAGCCTCTTCCTTTCCAGAGCTGTCCCGACTTCAGCAGCTTTGGGGCTGCCTCTCCGCCGCCGGCAAAAAGGACTTCTCCTGGATCAACCAGGGACTTTGCGGTGTCCCTGGGATCCACAGGATATGCCCTTCATGATCACCATCTCTGCAGGACGGTTTAGGTCCATTTGGACCCGCCAGGGGTGAAGATATCGGCTGCAATCTTAGAGCTCGATTGCAGACCGTACCGTCGCGATACCATCTCCTCCCCTCTCCCCCCTCACTGTGGAATTTTCGCAGTCTCTTCATCCCCTGGCTGTCTCTCCCAGAGGTGATAGGCCATCTGGGTTTCATTCCTCTATTGTATCATGTGTAGGTTATACAAATTCAATATAAGATTAAATATATTCAGGTTACATCAAGAAGGATTTATCAGTCCCCCCCTTTTCTTCTTCCATTCTTCTTTCATTCTTCTTCCAGTCTCTGACATCTATTTACAAAGAGTAAAACAGAGGTGCTACAGAAATGTAAGCAATGGTAAGCTTTGTAGAAAGAAGGTATAAACAACAGGTATGTCAGCTGCAAACTGACAGAGGTTCAGAATTCATATCAACAAGTTTTCAACAGTGGTTGGCACAATTAGGAATAAAACACAGATACACAAATCCTTACACAGCAGCTCAGAATGGTGTTGCTGAGAGACGGAATGGAGTCTTGCAAACCATGAAGGACTCACTGCTAGAGATTCTGGTCTAAGCAGGTCATATTGGGGTGAAGCCATATTGACTGCTAACTATTAACTAACTAGTTAATAGATTGTGGAATTCCTCCATTAATGGTACTCCATATGCAGTGCTAAATGAGAGAAAACCATCTTTAGCACATTTAAGGGTGTTTGGAAGCAATGCATGGGTGCAGATTCCAAAAACAATTAGAAGAAAGGGGCAAACAAAGGTTAGAAAGCTCAGGTTTGTGGGCTACGAGCCAGGCTCAAAAAGTTATTGCTTTAGTGATTGGAGCAAAAGAATAATATTTTCAAGGTCTGCAAGCTTTGCAGAACAAAATTGGAACAGAATTGATGCAAATTTGTGGAATGATTTACTTAGTGATGGTAACTCACTTAGTGACGGTGTCAGCATTCAGGGAGGAGAAGCTGAACAAGATATGAAGCAAGAGAGTGTTGACAAACAAGAGCAGTCAGTTCCACACAGGTCAGAGCGATGGAACAAGGGGATTCCACCTGACAGGTATTCTGCTAGTGAAGTTAAAGTGTGTAATGTATAGTATGAGCCAAGAACTACAAAGAAGTATTGGCATTACCTAAAATTGAACAAGTAAAGTTGAAAGAAGCCATGGACAAGGAAATGAAATCCATGGGAGAACATGAAGTGTTCACATCTATGTCTTTGCTACAGGGTAGTAAAGCTGTAGGATGCAAGTGAGTACAAGAAAAAGGTACTACCCAATAATGAAGTACAATATAAAACAAGGTTAGTGGCACAGGGGTTTTCACAGATGAAAAATGTGCACTATGATGAAGTATTCATGTTAAAAGAGAGCATCAGGCTGGCCACTAGCATTGGTCATAAAGTTTGGCATTTTGACATAACCACTACATTTCTCAATGCAGAATTAGAGGAAGAAATTTACATGGTTCAAGCACCAGGGTATGAAAGTAAAAAGCCTAACACAGTATATAAATTGAACAAGGCCATTTATGGGCTCAAGCAGTCAGTCAGCCAGGAATTGGAATATCTGTTTAGATACTGCATTGAAAGGTGTTGGGTTCAAGAGCCACAAGGCTGATAGTTGTATATCCACTGGAAGGTTAAAAGGTGGGGATCAACGCAATTGTGTTGGATAGGTTTAAAAATGAATTCTCAGGTATTTGGAGGGAACTGTGAATGTGGGTCTTCAAATACAGGTATCTGAAGAATATTAAAGGTAATTGAATTTATGTCTATTCCAGTTATGAAGGGAGGAGTGTCAGTATATTCATGAACTGGAATAGAGCTTGGTAACAAGGTCAGCCAATGAATAGGCATAGCAACTAAATCAGCCAGTGAGGATAGTTTGGAAGCTGAAATTCGAAGTAGCCTAGGCTGGAAACTGAAACTAAAAGTAGCTTAGGTTAAACTCTATGTTAAGCTCTGCAACTCTGCAACTCTGAGTCTGTCTATTGAAGATGAAACTAACTTGCTTGCTTGCTGAAGACTGGAGCTCTGCTCTGAACTTGCAACATGTTTCTGTTGAATTTATTCCATGTTGGAGAAATCTACAACTGATTTGTAAAATCCACTTATGTTTATAAAGATTTTAAATGAAGCATCAGCCATCTGTGTTTATTTTTCTGGCGCTTGAATTATCGTTGCAAATCTTTCAATAAAAAGCACTAGCTAAATCAGTGCAGACCTATAAAAAACAGGCAGACAAACACTGAGCCCCGCAATGGTCATTCCAGGTGGGGGAGAAAGTCTACCTCTCCACAAAATATCTGAGGTTAAAACTCCCTAGCAAGAAACTGGAGCCAAAGTTTATGGGATCATTCTCCATAGTAAAGATTATCAACCCAGACAAGGTGCAGTTGAAATTGCCCCGACTGCTAGGAAAGATACACCCGGTATTCCATAGAAGCCTCTTAAAACCTGTGGTCAGATTGCTACCTTGTGAGCCCCCCGACCCTGTGGTCATAGGAGGCCAAACCTATTATGAGGTGCAGTGAATCCTCAATTTGAGGTGGCACAGGAGACAGCTTCAATACTTAATCAAGTGGAAGGGCTACCCATTATCAGAGGCATCTTGAGTAGGAATGTCCAGGGTGATTGCCTTATAGCAAGATTCCATGCAGAACATCCAACCAAGCTTAGGGAGGTTTAAAACCCTAAATTCTATATCTGCACTTAACCTTCAAGAAGTGAGAGGAGCTGAACGCCAACTCATAAAACATTCCTATGCCTGTTTTAGTAGCTGCCATAAAAAAGGGTGTGTGTGGAGGAAATCTGGAATAGCAGCGCAGCAGTTTGAGAACTCAAAGTACATTCCAACACTTATCTTTAAAAGATTGTAACTAAACTATGAGAGCTTTTGCCTGCAAATATATTTAATTGGAGAATGTGAATGATGACACCCAGCCCATAAACTTGCTTAATTGGAGAATCTGAGTTATGAGGCACCCAGGGGGGAGGGGGGAAACAGGGTCACAGGTGACTATAAATTACATATGCCAGAGTTGGCTTCATACAGGGCAGTGCCAGTTTGTTGCCTCTAATAAATCCTTTGAAGTTGGTTGAAATTTGACTTGAGATTGCTGGAATCCTGACAGGTTGCCACCTTATTCTTGCTTGTGCTTCTCTGCTAGATAGAGTCAAACTGCAATGAACTATGGGGAGGGAGAATGAAGGGAAGAATGCTTCGGGAAACAAAAGTAAGTGCTGTCTCTCCTTGAGATAGTCCCTCATTGTCACTGAGGTGAAAGACGGAGAAAGACGCGTACCAAACTACACTTGGACATCGTTATTAAAACATCTTGCCTAAACCTGATTGGTTACACAGGGCTGGGCAATGAGAAAGAGAGAAAATAGAAGTTTAGTGTATGATTCTCAGTTCTGGCTTTGCATTAACTGCAATATCCTCGATCTCTAAATAATCTCTAATAAACTCCTCAAAAATGGAACTAAGAATCTTTTTTTAAATAGAGTTGTGGCTGGTCCAATATATAGATTTATAGAAGGCGGTCAACATGATTTTTTATTTTTCCTCATAAAAATCCACTAATCTTTTACAGGATGGTTTTAATTTTAGCCTTCATTTTTTTTAAAACGAAGTTTTTATTTTTTACAACAAACATACGAACAAAACATAAAAACATAAAACCCTCTTTCAATTATATACATACAGTGTGTCAGTTGGTTATAATCTTTTGTGCTATCCTTTTTTTACCATTACTCACAAGTTATAAAAATTCTCATCTTATCGATCTAACTTGTGCTTATATAATATCAATTATTAAACATTCATTTGACTATTTTTCCATCGTTTTATATGAGATATTCTAATTTTCTTTTTTTAAAAAAAAATTTTTTTTATTTTAACAACAAAACAACATAGACATACCACATAAAACATAAAAATATCCTTCTTCATAAATTTACAAACAGTGCATCGGTTGGTTTACCACTTTTTTTTGTGCATCCATTTCCTAGTCACTAATATAATTATATTACATAATAGCTCATATTATCAATCAATAATTGTATAACCTAATATCATCACTAAAAAAATCATTTATCTATAATTTTGTTAATTCATATTTTAACGAGGTAACTATAGTTTGCTTAGTTTATTTTGCAATAAATCATAAGATCATACCAAATCTATCTTGATAATGTTTTATAAAGATAATATCAAAAAGAAAAAAAAAGGAAAAATGTTGCAATATCATGACACATCAGTAGGAAGTCACGTACACAGAAAACCCAATACACATACAATACACATATAGGGCGACACTATTGGAACAGCAACGTGTAAAACCTGAGTTGGCTATAGCATAAGGTGTAGCCATATATGGCAATATTCCCTATTCCTGTCTAACTTCCTCATGTGTAACATAACCCTCCCCCTGCTTGCTGCACAATAAAAGAGAGGTGCGTAGTACTATCTGTGCTTCCTCTCACCAAAAGAAACCTTTGTGTTGCTGTCATCTTTGCCACTAAGAGGAGCCCACCCGGACAGTCTGCCCGGGTGCAGGTCGTCAGCTGACTGATTCATCCCGGTACTGGGACCCGCAACGCATCAACTGGTGACCCCGACGTGATCGTCTCAACGATACGTCCCCGACAAAGCGTGATTCTTGTCTAGGAATGCGCTTCCTTCACTCCTGTACTATGCACCTGGAATAGGCTCGCGCATCGTAAGTATGGGCTCCTCACTTTCTCAAGTTCAACTCAAGCATAGGGATGAACTTCTCGCTTTAGTGAAGAAGGCAAATTATTTGCAAAAGGCTAACGGCACAAATGTATATCCTCTGTCAAAAAAGTATTTGGATGATTTTTTGAGTTATGTCCAACAACACTGCCCCGCATATCCCGCGGAAGGCACTCTTAAACGTTCCTCTTGGGAACGGATGGGGAAATGGATGCATGAACCACCTGGGGCTCCACCTCAGATTATTTGTTCTTGGCATGCCATTATGGCCGCCCTTAATATTCTCTTTCCCGATGATTCTATCCAGTCTTCCTCAGACCCACCTTCCGCTGAACTCTGTCCTGTTGCTGCCTCGGCACCTCCACCCTACTCCACCCCACCCCTTGACTCTTCTCCGAACCCCTCTTCTCCATTGCCTCCTTCCGCCATGGCGACAGATCCTCCTGTCCATAATGCCTTTCAATCGGCTTTGGTGGAAGGAAAGCTATCTGCAGAAGATCTTTCTTGTTTCCCTATGATTCTTCAAACCCCCGCTGCTGGGGGTAATCCTGTCTTTCGTTATACCCCATTGGAGTGGACTTTGTTAAAGGAATTAAAAACTGCTGCTTCTAAGTATGGCATTCCTGTCGTACAACTCTTCAGACCTCAGCCCAAAAAGCAGAACTAGCGGCCGTCATCTTAGCCTTGGAAAAATTTCCTCACATCCCAATTAATCTTATCTCTGACAGCTTGTATGTCACTCAAGTAGTATTTCACATATATGGCTCTTATCTTTCCCCCTCCGTGGAGACTTCCCTTTTAAAACTGTTCTCTTGCTTACAGCAACTCATTACTGCTCGTCAACACCCTTTTTTTATTGCTCACATTCGGAGTCACCAGCACCTTCCGGGTTACCTCTCCGAGGGAAATGTCAGAGCCGATACTGCTTGCCAACAGGTTTTTGCTGCTCAAACACAACCTGCCCCCTTAACGGCAGGA
>NW_020769329.1:15503618-15527733 GCF_900518735.1 Pseudonaja textilis
TTTCTAGCAAAGCCCATCTGTTCCAATAACAAAAACATGAATCTCCAGTTCACATTATCAAATGCCTTTGGGGCATCTAAAAATATCAAAGCCATTTGTTTTTCAGGATGCGCCTCATAATATTCCAAGGTGTCCAGAATTACCCTCATATTATCCCTAATTTGTCTCTTTGGCAGGAATCCATTCTGGTCAGGATGAATAAAGTTATTTAGGTATCTTTTGAGCCTTTCTGCCAAGATGGAAGCAAACATTTTATAATCTGCATTCAGTAAAGAAATAGGTCTATAGTTCTTAATTTGTGATGGATCGGCCCCTTCTTTTGGAATAAGTGTGATATAAGCTTCTGACCATGTTTTGGGTATTTTCTTATTTAACATGGCTTCATTCATAACTTCTAACAGTGGAATGCTCAACGATTCTTGTAATGTTTTATAAAATTCTGCCGGGAGCCTGTCTGGGCCTGGTGCTTTTCCATTATTCTGCCTATTAAATGCTTCCGTTAGTTCCATCATTGTTATAGTACTTTCTAACATTTTTTCAGTCTCTTCAGATATCTTAGGTAGGTTAGCATTTTGTAGATAAAGCTTAATTTTTTCCTCATCAAAATCCTCCTGCTTATATAATTGTCCATAAAAGTCTCAGATAATTGTCTTTTTCTCCTTAATACCATAACACATTTGGCCTTGATCATCTATTAACTGTACTATTTTCCTAGATTCTTTATCCTTTCTCAATTTGTATGCTAGCCATCTACCTGGTTTATTTGCATCTTCAAAATAGTTCTGTTTAGCACTTCTATTTTTTTGTGCCAATTCTTCTTTCTCTGCCTGACCCATCTTATGTTTAATTATATCCATTTTGAATTTAATATCTAAATTTCTAATTTATTCATCCAATGGTTATATATTTTATATTGTATTCTATATTAATCGATTAACTTTTATTGTAAGCCTTACTAATCTATTTCTTTACCATGTCTTTTTATCTAACCATTGATAAAATAAATCCCATATCATATAAAATTGTTTATCCTCTTGTTTTCTAATTTCAAATGTCAATTTACTCATTTTGGCACAGTTCATGATTTTCTTAATAATTTCCTCCTGCATAGATATTTTTTCATTTTTCCAATTCTTAACAAATATAATTCTAGCTGCTGTTAAAACATTTACAATCAAATATTTCAATTCTTTTCAATATATTTCCGGTATAATTCCCAATAAAAATATCTCAGGTTTAAAGTCTATGTGTTGTTTTGTCATTTTTTCCAACCATGTGTGGATTATACTCCAATATCTTTTTGCATTCGAGCATGTCCACCACATGTAGTAAAATGAACCAGGTATCTGATGACATTTCCAACATTTATCTGATTTATTCTTGAACATCCTGGCAATCCTCGTCGGGGGTAAGTGCCACCTGTAAAACAACTTATACAAATTTTCTTTATATGCAGATGACATTGTCATTTTATAATTTTGAGACCACAATTTTTGCCATTTATCTAAGTCAATCCCATATCCAAAATTTTTCCCCCATGCAATCATTGTTTCTTTTACTTGTTCTTCCTCTAATTTAAACTCTAGCAAATGTCCATAAAGTTTTTTGAATACTTTTTCATCAGTACCTGCCAAAATTTTATCTAAATCAGTCAACTTATCATAGATACCTTCTGTTTTAACATCTTTATCAAATCTAGATTGTATTTGCAAATATGAAAACCAATTCATTTTTACACCTTGTTCTTCCAACACTTGCATAGATTTAAGTTCACCCTTTTCATTCAATATCTCACCATATCTAACTGTTTGTTCCTTTTTATATATTATTGGATAGGAAAAAGCTTCAATAGTAGATAACCATAGTGGAATTTTTAAATAATATTGCTTTTTTATCTTCTCCCAGTTTAGACACAATGCTTCTCGAATATAGTGTCTTCTAAAATACCCCTGCATTTTAGTTCCCTTATACCAGAGGAAGGCATGTCACCCTAACAGCAAGTCATGTCCTTCTAAATTCAAAAGTCTAGTATTCCTTAGTGTTATCCACTCCTTTACCCACATCAGACTCGTCGCTTGGTAGTATAATTCCCAATTGGGCAAAGCAAATCCTCCTCTTATTCTTGCATCTTGTAGCAATTTAAGTTTTATTTTTACTTTCTTTCCCTGCCAAATGTATTTTAGCATTATTTTGTTTAAATCTTCAAAAAATTCTTTCCCTAATCTGATTGGAATTGTCTGGAATAAGTATAAGATTCTAGGCAATACATTCATCTGAATTGTAGATATTCTCCCAATCAGTGATAATTGTAAAATTTCCCATTTTATCAAGTCTATCGCAATATGTTGTTTAAGTTTGAGATAATTGTCCTCCTTAAGTGTGCTACATCTTGGTGTTATATTTATCCCTAAATGCTTAACCTTGTTTGTGACCTGGATCCCCAAAACTTCCTCCAATTCTTTCTTTCGTCTTACTAACATGTTCTTTGCTAAAATCTTTGTTTTATCTTTAATTATTTTCACAGCTGCTACTTTCCCATACTCTTCTATCTTTTCTATCAGTTTAGGTGCTGACTCCAATGGATCTTCTAATATAAATACCAGGTCATCTGCAAAAGCTTGTAATTTATACTCTTCTTTTTAAATTTTCATTCCTTTTATTTCTTTTTCTTCTCTGATGTTCCTATTCAGCACTTCCAGTGTTAACACAAACAACAGAGGCGACAGTAGACAGCCTTGTCTGGTCCCTTTTCTTACATCTATAAAGTCTGTTAACGCTCCATTTATCATAATCTTTGCAGTTTGTTTATAATATATCATTTCTATGGCTTGAGTAAATTTTTTACAAAAGCCCATTTGGTCCAATTGTAACAGCATAAAACACCAATTCACATTATCAAAGGCTTTTTGTGCATCTAAAAACATCAGAGCCATTTGTTTTTCAGTATGTGCCTCATAGTATTCCAGTGTATCTAAAATTATTCTCATATTATCTTTAATCTGTCTCTTCAGCAGAAATCCATTTTGATCAGGATGAATAAAATTGTTTAAGTATCTTTCTGCCAGAATTGAAGCAAAAATTTAATAATCTGAATTTAATAGTGATATAGGTCTGTAGTTTTTAACTTGCTGTGGGTCTGTGTCCTCCTTCAGTACAAGTGTGATATATGCTTCTGACCATGTTTTGGGTATTCTCTTCTTTGTCATAACTTCATTCATAACTTCTAATAAGTGAAGATTCAATGTTTCCCGGAATGTTTTATAAAATTCCACTGGCAAACCATCCGGACCTGGTGCTTTCCCGATGTTTTGCTTTTTTAAAGCTTCTGTTAATTCTATCATTGTTATGTTACTGTCTAACATTATTTCAATATCTGAGGCAAATTTTCTTCCTGTAAGTATTGTTGAATTCTTTCTTCCTGGACATTCTCTTAATGGTACAATTTTCCATAGTAATCTTGAATATTTTTTTTCTTCTCTGCATTTCCATAGCATACATGTCCTTGTTCATTTATCAATTGATTTATCCTTCTCAAGTCTCTTTCCTTTCTCAATTTATATGCTAGCCATCTGCCTGGTTTGTTTGCATCTTCAAAATAGTTCTGCTTAGCATTTTTAATTTTTTGTTTATCCTCTTGTTCTCTAATTTCAAATGTCAATCTACTCATTTCAGCACATCCCAATATTTTCTTAATGATTTTCTCCTATGATGGTGTTTTCCCATTTTTCCAGTTTTTGGCAAATACAATCCTAGCCGCTGTTAATACATTTACAATCAGATATTTCAAGTCTTTACTATATATTTCAGGTAAAATTCCCAATCAAAATATCTCTGGTTTCAAGTCTATATGTTTTTTTGTCATTTTTTCCAACCACGTGTGGATTTTAGTCCAGTATTTTTTAGCATCCGCACAAGTCCACAACATATGGTAATATGAGCCAGGTGTCTGATGACATTTCCAACATTTTTCGGATTTATTCTTGAACATTCTTGCTATTCTTGTCAGGTGGAAATGCCACCTGTAAAACATCGTATACAAATTTTCTTTATATGCTGTTGACATTGTCGTTTTATAATTTTGAGACCACAATTTTTGCCATTTCTCTAAATCAATCCCATATCCAAAATTCTTCCCCCAAGCAATCATAGTTTCTTTAACTTGTTCTTCTTCTAATTTAATTTCTAATAAATATCCATACAATTTTTTAATCACCTTTTCATCAGTACCTGTCAAAATCTTATCTAAGTCAGTCAGTTTATCATAGAAAGCTTCTGTTTTAGAATCTTTATCCTACCTTGAATGTATTTGTGCATATGAAAACCAATTCATCTTTATACCTTGTTCCTCTAGATTTTGTATAGATTTGAGTTCACCCTTTTCATTCACTATTTCACCACATCTAACTGTTTGTTCCTTTTTCTACATTATAGGATAAGAAAATGCTTCAATAATCGATAGCCAGACTTGAATTTTCAAATAACATTGTCTTTTAATCTTCTCCCAGTTTAACCACAGAGACTCCTGTATATAATGTCTTCTAAAATACCTGTGTTTTAGTTCCTTTATACCATAAAAAAGCATGCCACCCCAACAACAAATCATGTCCTTCTAATGTCAACAATCTAGTATTTCTTAGTGTTATCCATTCCTTAACCCACATCAGATTTGTAGCTTGATAATACAACTCCCAAGTAGGCTAACCAAATCCTCCTCTAATTCTAACATTTTGCAAACGTTTTAACTTTATTCTCGCTTTCTTACCTTGCCATATATATTTCAACACAATTTTATTTAAATCTTCAAAGTAATCTTTTCCAAGCCTAATTGGAATTGTTGAAACAAATATAAAATTCTGGGTAATATATTGATCTTGATTGTTGAAATTCTCCCTATTAGTGTCAGTTGTAAATTTTCCCATTTTGCCAGATCTAGCAAAATTTGATATAATTATTCTCTTTTAGTGTACTACATCCTGCTGTCAAATATATCCCCAAGTACTTGATCTTATTCATGACCTGAATTTTCAATAGGTCTGCCAGTTCTTCCTTTTGTCTTAAAAGCATATTCTTTGTCAAGATCTTTGTCTTATCTTTATTTATTTTCAAACCAGCCACCTTTCCATTTGTCTCTATCTTTTCTATCAATTGGTGCTGTTTCTAGAGGGTCTTCTAAGATGAAAACCAGATCATCTGCAAATGCTTGCAGCTTAAATTCTTCCTTTTTGATTTTCATTCCTTTTATATTCTTTTCATCTCTAATATTTCTGTTTAGCACTTCCAAAGTTAACACAAACAACAAAGGTGATAGTGGGCACCCTTGTCTTGTTCCTTTTCTTATATTGATAGAGTCTGTCAGTTCTCCCTCTATCATTACCTTTGCCGTTTGCTTATAGTATATAGCTTCTATTGCTTGAATAAATTTTCTAGCTGAGCCCATCTGTTCCAACAGTAATAACATGAATCGCCAATTCACATTATCAAATGCCTTCTGTGCATCTACAAATATCAGAGCCATTTGTTTTTCAGGATTCTAAGGTGTCCAAGATTACTCTCATATTATCTTTAATTTGTCTCTTTGGCAGAAATGCATTTTGGTCAGGATGAATAAAATTATTTAGATATTTTTTAAGTCTTTCTGCCAATATGGAAGCAAAGATTTTATAATCTGCATTTAGTAGAGAAGTAAGTCTATAGTTCTTTATTTGTAATGGATCGGCCTCCTCTTTTGGAATAAGTGTAATATAGGCTTCTGACCATGAGTTAGGTATCGTCTTCTTTAACATAACTTCATTCATAACTTCTAGCAATGGAAGATTCAACAATTCTTGTAATGTCTTGTAAAATTCTGCCGGAAGTCCATCTGGACCTGGTGCCTTTCCATTATTTTGCTTCTTGAGTGCTTCAGTTAACTCCATCATCATCATATTTCTTTCTAACATTGTTTCAATCTCTTTAGGTATCTGAGGTAAATTAGCATTCTGTAAGTACTGTTTAACTCTTTCCTCATCAATATTCTCTGGCACATATAGTTTCCCATAGAAGTCTCGAATGATTTCTTTCTTCTCTTTACTACCATAGCAAACTTGGCCTTGGTCATCTGTTAATTGCAATATTTTCCTTGATTCTTTCTCCTTTCTCAATTTGTATGCTAACCATCTACCTGGTTTGTTTGCGTCTTCAAAGTAGTTCTGTTTAGCACCTCTAATTTTCTGTGCTAATTCTTCTTTTTCTATTTGACCCATTTTATGTTTAACTATATCCATTTTTAGCTTGATGTCCTTTTTCTTTGGCATTTTCTGTAGCTCTTTTTCAAGTTTTAATACTCATTCTCTAAGGCCTTAGAGGCTAATCTTTTCATAGTATTTTTCCTTGTATAGTCTATTATCAAGCCTCTAACATATGGCTTCATTGTATCCCATACATTCTGAATTGA
This sequence comes from Pseudonaja textilis, assembly GCF_900518735.1. Next base: position 15,510,052 of record NW_020769329.1, read on the forward strand.
TGTATCTTCTTTTTTGTTTTCTCTAAAGAAAAAAGCCAATTCTTTCTCCATCCACTGTGTGAACTCTTTTTCCTTTAAAATAGTATTATTTAACATCCATCTAGATCTTCTTTTCTGTCCTTTCCATTTAATTGTCATTGGATTGTGATCTGCCCAAGTACTTGTTTCAATATTTATTTCTTGAATATTACTTATTAATTCTGTTGACATCCATATCATATCTATTCTGGACCATGATAAGTGTTTATTTGAATAGAAGGTGTATTGTTTAGTTTTAGCATTTCATTCTCTCCATGTATCTTTTAAGTTTATTTCATCTACCATTTTAAAAAAAGATTTAGCGAGAGTCTTTCTGTTTTGCTTTATTGTTTTCTGTGCTGTATAGTCCAATTTATTGTCTACAATTTCATTAAAATCTCCCATCATAACTATATTAGCATAGTCCAGTTCAATTATTTTCATATGTAATTTTTTTGTAGAATCCTTCTTGTTTGTCATTCGGAGCATAGATTGCAATCGGGAGTGTTGTCCATTATTTCCACCATTAGTATTCTTGCGTCATCATCGGTATAAATCAATTTTGCTGGGATGGTCTCTTTAATATATAAAACCACTCCTCTTTTCTTACATTGTGTCAAGGAAGTAAATATTTTCCCTAGTTTTAGCTGTATCAACAATTGTTCATATTGTTTTTTAATATGTACTTCTTGTAGACAAATTATATAAAATTTAATTTCTCTAATTTATGAAAGGTTTTCCTTCTTTTAATGGCTGAGTTAAGTCCATTTATATTAATTGTAATCAGATTTTTCTCTTCCATGGTTATATTTTGTAGTTAGGTTTAGCAGCTCTCGTAGATCTTAGTTCACACTATTCTTTGGCTTCCACCTTTCCACCTACTGCACCTTCTTCTTTTCCAATCGCCATTTGGCAGTCCTCTTGGAATTCAATTAGTGAGGTTTCTTTTTCTGCCTCTTCCTCTTTCCCTCCAAAAAATTCTGTATAAAATAATTCCGCTTTCTCAATTGACTCAATTCTATGTCTCTGTTCTTGCCATGTGAACATTAAACCTTCTGGAAACAGCCATCTATAATTCACCTCTTTTTAAAGTAGCATTTTAGTCAGGAATTGGTATTCTCTTCTCATCTTATTCTTCTGGGTATTTGTTTCAAGACCACAATCTCCTTCTCTTTATAGTTCAATGTTTTGTCTTTTGCCACTTGCAATATTTGCGTTTTAATGGCTTTCTTTGTAAATCTAATGTGAACTTTTGGTAAGCTATTTCTCATCGCATATCTTGTGAAAACTCAATAAACCTCATCTATTCCATCCATCATCTTCTCTTGAGTTATTTCCAAAGCTTCAGCCAGTATTTCTATCATCATCTCAGCTAAGTTTTGTTCTTTTTCTTCCTCTACGTTTTGGAATCTAAGATAGAATTCTGATCTATCCATCTCCCATCTCAACATACCACTTTTATCTTGTTCAACCACCGTTAATCTATTATCAATATCCCCAATCTTCTTGTCTCTTTGTTTATCTTCTTCAATTTTTTGGAATCTCTCATCATACTTCAACATCATTTGTTGGATGTTCTCCACTTTTTCATCGGTTTTCCCTGTTCTTTGTTCAATGTTCTCTGTTCTTTGTTCAATGTTCTCTGTTCTTTGTTCAGTATTCTCTATTCTCTTTTTAATATTCTCTGATCTTGCTTGAATATTTTGAATTCCTTGCATAATCATCTGCAGAGTCACTTTTTCTTGCTTTAACGTTGTCTGTATTGAACTTTGTCCTCCAGATGGTGGAGAGGAAGAAGTTGAAGAACCAGGAGGTGTAAATTTCCTACTCATTTTAAGCAATTCAAAATCTTCAGGTTCTTCTAAACCTTAACCCAATTGTGAAATAACCAATTGTAGTTTGAAATAAAAATAGTAGAAAAAAGAAGCCAAATAGTAATGATAAAAAAAGGGAGGACAACATTTCTTCAGGTTCTTGTATACCTTAATCCAATCAGTAGTTAGATGAAGAAAAAGGCTTGAAAAAAGAAAAAAAGGAAAGGAAAAATTCTTCAGGTTCTTCAACACCTTAATCCAATTGAGAGGTCTCAAAAAGAAAAGAGTACATAAAAATAAACCAGAAGGGTAGATGAAAACACAAAAATACCAGGAAAGGAGAAAAAAAGGCTATTCCCTTAAAAAAAAAAAGGAAACATTCATACTAAAGCTTTCCCTTTAAAATAAAAAGCAAGTGTAGAGATTGGACTTCCAAAGAAAAAAAAGAAAAACAAAGACAAGCTCCAACAAAGCCAAAGATCCAAATAGCTATTGCAAAAAAAAGAGAGAAAATGAAATAAAATAAAGCTGGTGAGGAGGGATAGCACAACTTAGAAAAAATAAAAAGAGCACACTGCACTTTGTTTAATTATCCAAGGCTCTTATTATAACTCTCTTCTCCAAAAACCTTTTCCCCCCCTAGGTTTCAACACCAGACTCCAGCTGTTGATAGAAACCCAGAAGAGCACCTGCAATAATACTCTCCCATGCTCTTCCCTCTATTTTATCAAAAAGCAATGTCCTTGAAAAAAAGTCTCAGTTCTTTCTTTCTCAGCTTTGTCTGGTCACAGGAGAAATAGAATATTTCCAAGCCTCTAGTTGGCAGTGTTACAAAGTTTCTTTGCTTTCACTCCCCCCTCCTTTTCCAAGCAAAATATAATAAGAATTAATTTAAAAAAGAAAAAGATATTTTTTAAAAAGAAACAACTAAAAGGGAGTCTCTAGCCTAAAATGTTACAAAATGTTATCAAAAAGGAGAAAAAATAGATGAAAAAGAAAAAACCAGTCCAGTTTCAAAATATAAGATCATGTATAGAAAATCCAGCAATGAGAAAAAAACATTACTTTGACATTCCTGTTTAAAATCGCTGCTTAATCACTTCTGTCAAAACTTTTACAGATTCTTTTCCTTAGGGTGTCCTTTCAGATCTTAGAATAAAGAAAAAGTTCTCACCAAACTGGCACACTCACTCTTTCTGTTCTTTCATTTCGGAGCTGTCCCAACTTCAGCAGCTTTAATGGCTGCCTCCTTGCCCCTGGCAAGAAGAGCTTTTCCTGGATCTACCAGGGACTTTGCGGTATCCCTGGGATTGACAGGATGCGCTCTTCACTTTCACCATCTCTTCGGGATGGTTTAGATCCGATAGGACCGTCCGGGAGCAAAGATTTCGGCAGTGATCTCAGACCTCCAAGATCGCATGCCGTATCGTTGTGACGCCAGCTCCGCCCTCCCCTAATTTTTGTTGTTTCAATATATAATCATGTTGTTTTTTTAATATGTACTTCTTGTAGGTAGATTATATCAAATTTTAATTTCTCTAACTTGTGAAATATTTTTCTTCTTTTAATAGCTGAATTAAGTCCATTTATATTAATTGTAATCAGTTTTCTCTCATCCATTTTAGACTTTATAAGAAGGATTTGTTGCTCTAGTAGGTTCCGTTGTCCTCTGGTTACACCACCTACAGCTCCTTCTTCTTTTTCAATTACTGCTGTACATTCCTCTTGAAATTCAATTAACGACTCTTCTTTTCTTGTATCTTCCTTCCTTCCTCTGAAATATTCCCAATAGAGTAACTCAGCTTTTTCAACTGTATCAATTCTGTGTCTTTGTTCCTGTCAGGTAAACATGAGACCTTCTGGTATCAGCCATCTGTAATTTATTCCTCTCTTAAGTAACTCTTTGGTCAAGAATAAATATTCTCTTCTTATCTCTCTCACTCTTCTCAGTACCTGTTTCAGTACCACTATTTCTTTATCTTTGTACTTTAGTGGTTTTTCTCTTGCTGCCTGCAGTATTTGTGATTTAATTATTTTCTCAGTAAATCTGATATGAACTTCCTTTGGTAGTTTATTTCTCATTGCATATCTTGTATAGACATGAAAAACCTTGTCCATTCCATCCATCATCTTCTCTTTAGTTATCTCTAATGCTTCTGCCAGGATTTCTGTCATCATTTCAGCAAGGTTTTCACCTTTTTCTTCTTCTATATTTTGAAATCTAAGATGAGAATTCTGATCTATCAATTTCCCATCCCAATGATTGCAGAAATCTGCTCTTGTCTCCTTCTACTTCACTCAATTGGGTATCCATATCTCCAATCTTCTTAACTCTTTGTACACCTTGTTCTTCAATTTTCTTGATTCTGTCCTTGTATTGCATCATCATCTATTGAATATTTTCAATTTTCTCATCTGTCTTTTCAGTCCTTAGCTCAATATTCTTCGTTCTCTTTTCAATATTATCTGTTTTTACTTGTATCTTTTGAATTCCTTTCATAATCATCTGCAGTGTCACTTCTCTTGTTGTAACATCACCTGTATTGATCGTTATCTTCCAGATGGTGAAGAGGAAGAAGTCAAGATTGAAGAAGTTGAGGCTGGTATCTTTCTGCTCATCTTAGAGTACTTAATAGAAAAATTGAGAAGAAAAAGCAAGAGCAGCCAACTGCCACTCCAGTAAAAAAAAAAAAAAGGAAAAAATAAAAAAGGGAAGGAAAAAAATCTTCAGGCACTTGAATACCTTAATCCAATTGATTCCAATTATGTAGAAAAAATGAAAAAAAAATGGAAAATGGAAAAAGGATGAAAAAAATAAAAAAATAAGGAAAAAAATTAGACAAAAATCTGTGTATTCCCCTTGCTAAAAAGGTAAAACAAAGGGAGGAGGGAGGGGAAAAAGTAGTCTTATTCTTGCATCAAAGGACTCAAGTCCAAGTATAAAAATCCAAGGGGGGGGGAATAGAAAAAAAAAAGGAAAGAGAAAATGCAATCCTGTCAGTAAGCAAAGCACTGCCACTATATGTTCGAGGCCCTTTATACTAAATCAAAAAACAACATTTCCAGTTCTCTTTTCAAGGTCATTCAATCTTCTTTCTTCAATTTCAAATCCAGACTCCAGCTATCAGTAGTTCCACAGAAGAGCACCTGCAAACAATCTACATGCTCTTCCCACTATCTTTTCAATGAAAAGCACAGAGTCCTTGAATATAACACCAAATGTATCAACAAGAAAGGAAAACAATGTATCCAAGCCTCCAGGTGGAAGCACTACTTATTTCCCTTTCTTTTCCCTTCCCCTCTAATATTAAACCAGGAATAAAAAAATAAAAAGAATCTAAAATTATTAAAGAGAAAAAACAAGAGAAAAAAAACTTTTCCAAAGAGTTATTTTGAAAGGAAAAGATAAAAATTAAAAAGGAAAGACCAGTCCAGTTTAAAAATTGAAAAGTTTTTACAAAATCCAAAGTTCCAATAAAAAGAAAGAAAAAACCTTCAGGTTTAATTTGTGCTTAATCTCGCCGCTTGAGCACTTTTATCTTCACTTTTAAATTGAATTTTTAGCCTTTTAGGGTGTTCTCTCTAGAAAAAAATAAGTAGATAATTATCTCACCAAACTGACACACTTTCTTTCCAGCTTTCTTCCGTTCCGGAGCTGTCCCAGCTTCAGCAGCTTTAATGGCTGCCTCTCCGCTGCAGGAAAAAAGGGCTTCTCCTAGATCTACCAGGGACTTTGCGATGTCCCTGGGATCAACAGGATGTGCCCTCCTCAGTCACCATCTCTACGGGATGGTTTAGGTCTGTTGGGACCGTCCTGCAATGGAGATATCAACAGCGATCTTAGAACTTATAGATCGCATGCTGTACCACCGCGACGCCAGCTCTGCCCTCCAGCCTTCATTTTTTTGTCAGCTAACACATATTTATTCTTTTTTGTTCATTGCCATTTTAAGTTACTTGTATGCTTTGGTTCTCTGATACTTTGAACTGACTGTGGTTAGTATGTTTCCTTCTATTCTACACAATTCAAGTAGCTACAATGAAAAAATACTTTAAAATGTTTTAGAAACAAATGAGAAAAACAAAAACTACTAACATTTGTTTCCTATTTTTTTAACCCTTTAGAAGACAAAACCAAAAAGACTTTGGAAAAAGTTAACCCTGTCCCCACCACGCACCCTTTTTCCATTTATTTGTGTGTGCGCGCACATGTGTGTTTTCATATCTTTATTTTCTTTTTATCCTGTGACTAGCAAATTTGTTCAGAGGTCTTTGATGAAGGACTCTGAAAGGTTTAGAAAATAAGGGAATAATAAGTGGATGGGCAGCTTTCTGAGGAACTATCTACAGACATCCAAAGTATTTTTATACATGTAAAATAGTACATAGTAGAGAGAGGCTTTCAATTGGAGCTTTCCCATCTCTTCTGCAGTGACTTGAGGAAAATTTTCAGAAAATAGAAATGCATCAAGATCAATGTGGTCTACAATAAGTGTTGGAATACAATATAAAAGGGCATGAATGGACTTAAGCAAAAAATATGACAACTGCTCTCATCAGCTTGCCTAAGGAAAAAAAATCTCCACCTCTGATCCAACCCATCCAACCTATTATAGAAAGCTAAGACACTGTAAGGAAAGCCTATCTACCCATTGTCCAGAAAGATTCCAAAAAGCATGTGATTCCTTGTGCTGAGGTGCAGAATTATGAGCTGCTTTTTATCAGGCTCTGCATCTGCAAAGTCTTCCTATAGTAATGTTTCTTAGAAGTGCTAAACTTCCAATGCTTGTCTGACTTCTCACACAGCCCACACCCTGCAGCTGCAATCCAGCTTGTGAGATTGTGGCTAAAGAAAAACCACCAGGATTCAAAGTTGATCCAAGGAAAAAGGCTTTATTGGATATACATCTGCAGATGGGTTCCACCCTAGGCAGCTGGGAGGAACGAAAAACATAGCTTTTGCTCTACTCTTATACTCTAAAACTACCCCCCCCCCCATATACAAACGGCTTGATTTACAATACATCTTTCAGGATACAAGTTACATTTTATTATCTTTTTGGTACCTAGCACATAACAGACACTTTCTTACCCGGTATCTGGCATTTCAAAGACATTCCAAAAGAGTGTAATAATTCCCAGCGCTTCAAAGGCATATGCCTGGTACTGCACTCCCTTACTTCAAGGACATAATCTATCTTTCAACATGAGATTTGAGTCATAAAAAGGATACTTTATTAACGCTTCTCACAATATCTCCCGTTCTTGTTCCATCCTTGACTCAAACTCAGTTAATAATAAGTCTGCTGTCTTCCATCCTTCTTCAGGAGATTCCTCCAGGTTCTCCAATGGGTCATATTGTTGTCTTAATACCATACCGTTAGCCCCCATGACCAGAAACTCACACATTTCTGCCAGAGCAACCCATTACAGAAAGTGCCGTAACCGCAGTCAGCCCATGAAGATAAATTCCTACCACAAATATATTTCTCATTTTTTGCGTATGTTCTCCTCCATTGCCTCGCAGGCATCAAAGGTTACTGACTGTGACACCTTGGGATTATAGAAGTCATGGTTCACCATTACCTTGTTCCCTGCCTGAATCTTTATAGTGTACCTATGTCTGGGACCTTTCGGGTCATAAGATTTGACACTCCCTCCATCTTTACAAATGGAGTAAGATGTCCCATTGTAGATACAAGTCCCAGAGTCTCTTTTCCTGCAACTCAGTTGAGTATGGAAAATTAGAGTCTTTGTCACTTGTGTCCCTGTTTTTGTTGTTTTTATGCATTGATCACATTGTCCTCGGTCTTAGCTTTTGTCTTTATCTCAGTCTCTCCTCCTATCCTGCTCATGAGTAGGTAGTCACTAGGCAAATCAGCTGCATGTTGCCGCTTCAGAGTTAACTTCAACGGCTGACCATCCACTGGAATGGCCTTCCAAGGTTTATCAGGTTCCGGTGCCCTTTTGACTCTGCTGTAATGCGTCCAGCCTCCTTCTCGAGTGCGAACTGCAGATTCAGTTGTCAACAGCACCTGGTACGGGCCTTCCCAGCTGGGCTGCAGCTTCTCGCTCTTCCAAGTTTTTATCAGGATCCAGTCTCCAACTTCATGGGGATGTTGGCTGCCAGCAAGAGGTGGTCGTTGCGCCAACAATCCCTGTTTATGAAGAGAAAGCAAAGACCTGGACAGTGTCTGCAAATATTTTTTCAAGAACAAATCTTTGAATTCAGGAATTGGATTCCCTATTTTTGCCAAGTAGGGTCGCCCCATTAGCATCTCGAATGGAGAGACCCCGGTGTCTTTCCTTGGACATGTTCTGATTCTGAGTAGTGCCAAGGATAAGTTCTTTGTCCATGGTAACCCATTTTCCAATTGTAATTTGGTCAAATGTTTCTTCAATTCCGCATTCCCCCTCTCCACTTTAGAACTGGATTCTGGGTGCCACGGGGTGTGTAAATCCCATTTCACCCCTACAGCTCCCATCACAGACTGTAACACTTTTTGTGTAAAATGTGTCCCCCCTGTCAGAATCAATAGCTTCCATCATCCCATAACGAGGAATGATCTGTTCTAACAGGATCTTGGTTACTGTGGGTGCTGTGGCTCTCCTAGTTGGATAGGCCTCCACCCACCCTGTCAGATGATCTTTAATCACAAGTAAATATTTCCACCCCCCTTTCTCTGGTAATTTGGTGAAATCAATCTGTGCTCTCTGGAAAGGCCAGCCCACTTGTCTGCCCACCTGTTCCCAACTACCTCTGGGCTGTTCCCTTTCTGATGAGCATTCACATGCACTATTGCCACTTGATCTGGCAGTTGCAGGGCCTCCAAGGCCTGTTCCACAAGCTGTAATTGTTCAACTTGTTTCTCATCAGCCTTGATAAAGCCCCTCTCCTGCCAGATCTTACCAAAGGTATGGACCACACCCCAGGTGTATTTGAAATCAGTCCAGATTGTCACATCAATTCCTTCAGCCAACTCTAAGGCCCTTTTCAGAGCAAACAACTCGCATTTTTGCGCAGAACATGAGGAAGGAAGGGAGCCCTTTTCTATGACTTCCCCCTCTCCTGTCACGACTGCAAATCCTGACTTCTTTTTTCCTTCCTCAACCCTGCTTGATCCATCCACAAACCACCTTTCCCCATCTTTTAAAGGAGTCTCTTCCAGATCCTCCCTCACCTTTGTCATCAAATCTACTTGCAACAAACAATCATGATCCTCAGCTTCCCACTCCTGTCTTCTCCCTTCTAGGAATTCTGCTGGATTCAAATTCCTGTCTGTCCCAATCACTACATCAGGGCTGGTTCTCAAAATGGTCTCATATTTGAGAATCCGCCCCTCTGTCATCCAAGTTGTTGCCAACTGACTTAGCACAGAAGTGACCTGATGAGGAGAATGCACCACAGCCCCCCCCTCAAAGGTTAACTTCTTGCTCTTTACCACCAACATAGCTGTAGCAGCCACAGCCTGCACACAGATTGGCCATCCCCTCACCACCAGCTCCAGAGTTTTGCTCAGAAAGGCGATGGGCTGGTATTGCCCCCCCTCTTCTGCGCCAACACTCCTAGTGCCGTTCCCTGGGCTGCTGACACATAGAGATGAAATGGGAGCTTCAAATTGGGCAAAGCCAAAACCGGTGTGGATGACAGTGCCTTCTTTAAACCTTCCCATTTTTCATCATCTCCCTTTAACCATTCTATACTTTCTCCTTTTCCTACCAGCTTCCTGTGCAGGAATTGAGCTAGCACAGTGTACTGGTCCACCCAGACTCTGCAATACCCCAACAATCCAAGGGCTTTTCTGACTCCTGTCTTATTTCTGGGGGGAGCCAGGCTCATGATCCCTTTCACCCTCTCAGGATCCAAGGACCTCACCCCCTGCTGAATATAATGCCCCAAATATTTCACCTTCCTTTCCACAAACTGGATCTTTTCCCTTGAAACTGTCAATCCTTGTTCTTTCAGCCAATTTAGCAAAGCCACAGATGCTGCTCTAACCTCTTTCTCTTTCTCCCCAGTCAACAACAAGTCATCCACATACTGAATCAACATGATCCCTTTCCCTTTCTCAAAAGACACTAACTTTTCTTCCAAAGCCGGTCCAAACAACAAAGGGCTCTCAGTATAGCCCTGGCGAAGTACTGTCCACCTTAATTGTTGTTTTCTCCCAGTCTCAGGATCATTCCATTCAAATGCAAACAGGTCTCTACTTCCCTCCTCAAGGGGGCATGCCTAGAAGGCATCCTTCAGATCTATCACAGTAAACCATTTGTCTTTGGGAGGAATTCATCCCAAGACAGTATAGGGATCAGGAGATCCTCCTCAAATCATTAACTAATCTATACTTCCCATCCTTCTTCAATACCGCCAATATTGGGGAATTGAAAGGTGACATAGTAGGCTCCAACATGCCCTGTTTCAACAATCTGTCAATCACTGGTTTCAGCCCCTCTCTTCCCTTTCTGCTCATTGAATATTGTGGGGTCCAAAGCTTTGTCACCCCAGGCTGCACTTGAATCTTAATTGGCTGAATGTTTATTTGCCCTGCCTTCTCTCCTCCTGCCCAGACCTCATCCGAAATTGCCCTTTCATCCTCCACAGTCATCTTACACATCCTTATTCCCTTCCCAGTATCCCACAGCTGGATACCAAACACAGGCAACAAATCTCTCCCCAGCAAATTCACTCCAGAATCAGGAATATACAACACTTCAGCTTCAGTCACCACTTCATTCATTTCCAGTCTAATTTGTTCAAACACACTCACATCTTGTGATTTTCCACTCACCCCAACTGCTTTTATCACTTTCCTTGATCTATGTGCACCCTCTACCAGGTCACACACAGAAGTCCGGCTTGCGCCAGTGTCTATCAGGAACAGCCGCTCCTGATGGTTAGGACCCACTAAAATGTTTACCAATGGCTCCCCGCAGGTCCTCTTAAAGGAGCCGGAACAGCCCTAATCACCATACAATGCATAACTCCGCTCTTCTCGGTTGGTAGGACACTCGCGCGCAAAGTGACCTTCCTTCCCACACCTGAAGCAACTCCTATCCATTCCAGGCTGTCTCATTCCCATGCCTCTTCCTCTGGAACCTCTTCCTCTACCTCGAAAACCTCCCTGATTGTATCCCCCAAAATTCTCTCTTCTTTCTCCAGTTGGACCCTTCCCAAAATTCCCACTTTTCCTTACTTCATTCTTTGTTGCAGCCTGTACAGCTGCAACCATCATCTGGGACTTCTGTTTGGTTTTCACAGTGTCTCTGTTCACAAAAACTTGTTGGGCTGCTTTCAGGAGATCAACCATTCCCACAGCTCCCCAATTATCCATTTTCTGAATTTTCTTTTGGATATCTGGCCAGGCTCCAGTCACAAACTGCATTTTCAGCATGGCTTCAAAAGCAGGTGTGCTAGGGTCTACTCCTGAGTATTTAACTAGACTTTCCCGGAGTCTGGTGCAATAATGTCCAGGGGATTCATCTTTGCCTTGGTTTACTTCAAAGGCTTTAGTTAAATTTTTCCCTTGTGGGACTGCCAATTTTATCCCCTCCATGATCATTGCTCTCATATCCCTCATACTTGCTCTGCCACCTGCAGTGTTTGGATCCCAATTTGGAATTGCTATGGGGAATTTTTGATCTGCCACCGCCCCTTGTTGTCCATTCACTCTTTCATTCCACGCTCTCCAGGCTGAGGTCCGGATGAGATTCCGCTCCTCAGGAGTAAATAGATGTCCCAAAATGTACATCAACTCCTGATAAGTGTAATCATTTGGACCCAACCATAGCTCTAACTGTTCGGCCACCTCATGAACATTTTCATGAAGTTTTGGAAGAGTCTTCTTCAATTCTCGCAACTCGGCTGGTTTTATGGGGACAGCCACAAAGACTGTCACCGGATTGCCTGCAGCATTGATCCCATTAGGGACTTCCCTAAGAGGAAATGCATCCACTTCAGGTTTGTCTCTGAATGGAAGATTCTCAATATCTCTTCTCAACTGTTCCACTTCTTTTCTCAGCCGTGGATAAGGCAGCTGAGGAGGGGGTTGTGGCGCCGCCAATGGCGGGGCCGCTGGAACATTGGCTGGTACATTATTCAAGTTAGGATTTGAGGGCGGCGGACTCCGAAGCCAATCATCCATCTCGCTTTCATTAACCTTCTGTTGAGACATGTATTGACCCTCAATTGGAGGGATGGGACCCTCAAATTTCACATGAAACCATACATCAATGTATGCAATTTGGGTGGTCATTTTGTGTTGGAGAATATAGTCTCGCAATTTGGTCATCCAATAGGCACTGGTTTCCCCCTCAGGACTCCAGTGATATGGAAATTTAGGATCAATCAGAGGATATTTTGGCCATCTGTCTCAACAAAGATAAATCATGTTTTTCTTTTCGAGATGTCTGGTGAATTCCTTCAGATTCGGGGAGAACCACTGCTGAAGTAGTTATCCCAGGGGCGAATCTACCGGAATTGATTTTCTGCCATTGTCAAATCTTCCCGGTCCCAGACAGGCTTCTTCCTGGTCTCCAAGACCCTTGCTTTGTCCCTTTCCCATCTCTATTCTTTCAGGCTCCCAGAGCCTTGACTCACCAGTCCCAGTCCTCCAGCAAGCGCTAGATTCTCCCAGAGAGTTTAAGGACCTCTTTCTTCCAGACTCCTAGTCCCAATCCTCCAGCAGGCGCTGGATTCCCCCAGGGAGTTTAAGGATCTTTCTCTTTTGGCTACAAATGAAAGGAACAAAGTTTACCTGATCTGATCACTCCTGGACTCTCCGCAGTCAAAGGATGTGTGGGTGTCCCCAACTCAGATCGATTTCACAAACTCTCAGCCGGCATTTCGTCTCAGTTCTTTTTCCAAGGACCGTCTGGATTCAAAGTCACCTCGGGAGTCTGACCAAATTCGGGGAGAGGTGCCTCTCAATGGGAGGTTGTGGCCACTCTCTTACCTGGTCCCCGCTTTCCAGTCGACCACCGTCGAGGATCCTGGACGAGCCCCCAAATTGTGAGATTGTGGCTAAAGAAAAACCACCAGGATTCAAAGTTGATCCAAGGAAAAAGGCTTTATTGGATATACATCTGCAGATGGGTTCCACCCTAGGCAGCTGGGAGGAACGAAAAACATAGCTTTTGCTCTACTCTTATACTCTAAAACTACCCCCCCCCCATATACAAATGGCTTGATTTACAATACATCTTTCAGGATACAAGTTACATTTTATTATCTTTTTGGTACCCAGCACATAACAGACACTTTCTTACCCGGTATCTGGCATTTCAAAGACATTCCAAAAGAGTGTGATAACTCCCAGCGCTTCAAAGGCATATGCCTGGTACTGCACTCCCTTAGTTCAAGGACATAATCTATCTTTAAACGTGAGATTTGAGTCATAAAAAGGATACTTTATTAACGCTTCTCACAAGCTGGAACATGTAAAGGATATAGAAGCCAAGAGAAATGTTGGTCCCACACTCATCATCTTACTGGGAGCATCATCAAAGCCAGCATATTGGAAGGCGGAGCCACGTTGCTGCGATACAGCTGCAATCTTGGGGCTCTGAGATTGCAGCTGATATCTTCGCCCCTGGTCGGTCCTAATGGACCTAAACTGTCCCGTAGAGATGGTGATAGTAAGGGGCGCATTCTGCTGATCCCAGGGACATCGCAAAGTCCCTGGCTGATCCAGAAGAAGCCCTTTTACCATCGGCGGAGAGGCAGCCTTTTGGCTGCTGAAGCTGTGACAGCTCCGGAAGGAAGAGGCTGAATGAGAACGTGCATCGGCTGGTGAGAATTTTTTTTTTCTCGGGAACTCAAGGACACTCTAAAGTGAGAAGAATCCTGTAAGACTTTGGACAAAAACTGATGGAACTGATTTAGCGGCGATTTCTTAAAGAGAATGTCAAATTGAGGCTTGGCTTTTTACTTTTACTTTTGCTTTCATTGAACTTCCATTGTGATCTGGTAACTGTAACTAGACTGGTTTTTCCTTTTATATTCATCTAATTTTTCTTTCTTTTTTCCCCCTTTTGATTGTTAATAGTTTTTTTTTAGAATAGAGGCTCCCTTTAGTAATTTTTCTTTTTTAAAATACATATATATACATGTATATTTCCCTCTTTTTACTAGGCTTTTTTGGGAAAGAAGGGGGAGTGGATTAAAGAAACTTTGTAACACTGCCAACTAGAGGCTTGAAGATACTTTATTGAAAGTTGAAAGAGCTGTGAAGGAATCCTTTCTCAAGGACACTGGAACTTGATTAGATAGAGGGAAGAACACCAGAGAATGTTTTAACAGAATGTTTGGAACTTCTATTATTGAGTACTTGAAGTTTGGCTTTGGAATTTGTGGAGAAGCCATAATAAGAGCCTTGGATAACTAAATAAGATGCAGTGTGCTTTCTTTCTTATCTTTCTTTAGCTGTTCCATCCCTCCTCCTCAACCCCACAGTATTTTGTAATATTTGTATATCTATTTTCTTTTTCTTTTGTTTGACTTTATTTTTAATTTTTAAACTTACTTTTTTTTAAAGGGAAAGCCTCAGAATAGCTTTTCTTTTTCTTTTTGCTTATTGGGATTCTTGCCTTTTCTATTTTCTATTTTCATGTTTTTTATTTATTTTTATGGTTATTTTTTTTTATTTTTTGAGACCCTACAATTGGACTAGGGTGTGAAGAACCTGAAGAATTCTTTCTTTTTCCTTTTCTTTTTTTTTGATCATTGCTTTTTAATATTATTGGGTCTTACTCTCTTTTTCTTTTTTACTATTCTTAATTTTTATTTTTGAATCATAATTGGCCATCTTATAATAGGATTAAGGTTTAGAAGAACCTGAAGAATCTCCTCCTTTTTTTTTTTAATCTTCTTTTTCTCCTTCTCTTTTTAATCCTGGACTCTTTATTTTTTATTGGCTTTTTTAATGTTTTTCTTCTTCCCAATTGGATTATAATTGGCTACCCTATTGATTGGATTAAAGGAGCTTAAAGATCTTGAGTTATTCAAATGAGTAAGAAAACTTTACCTTCTGGCAGTTCAACTTCTGCTCCTGCTTCTCCATCAACTGGAGGACGACTATCAATAATGGCGAAGCAAGATAAAGTACAAATGGATCTAGCGACGATTATACAAGGAATACAAGAACTCAAAACAAGCATTGACCTAAGAACAGAGAGTATTGAACAAAGAATTGCAAAGACTGATGAAAAAATTGAAAACTTTCAACAGATGATGGCAAAACAGGAGGAGAGACTCCAAAAAATTGAGGAGAAAGATAAACAAAGAGATGAGACAATTGGAAATATTGTTAGCAAATTAACAACGGTGCAACAAGATATAACTGGGATGTTGAAGTGGGAGATGGATAGGTCAGAATTTTATCTCAGATTTCAAAATATTGAGGAAGAAAAAGGACAGGATTTGGCGGCTGTAATGATAGAAATTCTGGCTGGAGCTTTGGAGATAACAGAGGAAAAGATGATGGACGGAGTAGATGAGATATATCGTGTTTTCACAAGATATGCAATGAGGAATAAGCTACCAAGGGAGATCCATGTCAGATTTACTAAAAAGACTATTAAAACACAAATATTACAAGTCGCAAGAGATAAGGGGCTGAAATATAAAGGTAAAGAGATTATGGTTTTAAAACAAGTCCCCAGAAGAGTGAGAGAGATGAGAGGAGAATATCGATTCTTGACCAAAAAATTATTGGAAAAAGACGTGAATTATAGATGGTTGATCCCAGAAGGATTAATGTTTATATGGCAAGAACAGAGACACAGAATCGACTCAATTGAGAAAGCAGAAATATTCCACAATGAATTTTTTGGAAGAAGAGAAATAGAGACAGAAAAAGAGACCTTTGCAATTGAGCCTCAAGAAGACCAGATGAGACCGGGGAAAGAAGAAGGTGCGGTAGGTGGACAAATGGAGACCAAAGAACAACGTGAAGTAAGATCCACAAGAACTGTTAGACCTAAATATAAAACATAACCATGGAGGAAAAAAAATTGATTTCTATGAATATAAATGGATTGAACTCAGCTATTAAAAGAAGAAAAATCTTTCATAAATTAGAGAAGTTAAAATTTGATATAATTTGCCTACAAGAAGTACATATTAAAAAACAACATCAACGATTATTGGTAAGACCAAAATTGGGGAAAATTTTTACTTCCTTGACTAATTGTAAGAAAAGAGGAGTGGTTCTGTATATTAAAGAAACTATTGTAGCAAAATTGGTTTATACTGATGAAGATGGAAGAGTATTAATGGTTGAAATAGTGGATAACAATATAAAAATATTACTTGTTGCAATTTACGCTCTGAACGATAAACAAGAAGAATTTTATAAAAAGTTACATATGAAATTAATTGGACTGGACCATGTCAATATAATTATGATGGGAGATCTTAATGGAATTATAGATAATAAATTGGACTATACAGCGACAGCATTAAAACAAAATAGAAAGACTCTCCCTAAATCCTTTTTTAAAATGGTAGATGAATTAAATTTAAAAGATATATGGAGAGAAAGAAATGGTAAAAAGCAGCAATATACTTTTTATTCAAATAGACATTTATCATGGTCCAGAATAGATATGATTTGGACCTCATCAGAACTAATATCTAACATTCAAGAAATAAATATAGAAACGGGTATATGGGCAGACCATAACCTTATGACAATTAAATGGAAAGGACAAAGAAGAAGATCTAGATGGACATTAAATAACGCTATCTTAAAGGAAAAAGACTTTACACAATGGATGGACAAAGAATTGGCTTTCTTTTTCATTGAAAATAAAAAAGAAGATACTTCAATGCAGAATGTTTGGGATACAATGAAGGCATATGCGAGAGGATTAATAATAATACAAAGAAAAAGAATATTAGGAAGAGGCAAACTATTAAAGCTTTAAAGGATGATTATAAAAAACTGGAAAAAGAATTGCAGAATATGCCACAGAAAAAAGATATTAAATTCAAAATGGATATAATTAAACATAAGATGGGTCAGGCGGAGAAAGAGGAGTTGGCACAAAAAATTAGAAGTGCTAAACAGAACTATTTTGAAGATGCAAATAAACCAGGTAGATGGCTAGCATACAAATTGAGAAAGGAGAAAGAATCTAGGAGAATAGTACAGTTAATAGATGATCAAGGTCAAATGTGTTATGGTAATAAGGAGAAAAAGATAATTATCCAAGACTTTTATGGACAATTATATAAACAGGAGGATTTTGATGAGGAAAGAATTAAGCTTTATCTACAAAATGCTAACCTACCCAAGATATCTGAAGAGACTGAAAAAATGTTAGAAAGTACCATAACAATGATGGAACTAACGGAAGCATTTAATAGGCAGAATAATGGAAAAGCACCAGGCCCAGATGGGCTCCCGGCAGAATTTTATAAAACATTACAAGAATCATTGAGCACTCCATTGTTAGAAGTTATGAATGAAGCCATGTTAAATAAGAAAATACCTAAAACATGGTCAGAAGCTTATATCACACTTATTCCAAAAGAAGGGGCTGATCCATCACAAATTAAGAACTATAGACCTATTTCTTTACTGAATGCAGATTACAAAATCTTTGCTTCCATCTTGGCAGAAAGGCTCAAAAGATATCTAAATAACTTTATTCATCCTGACCAGAATGGATTCCTGCCAAAGAGACAAATTAGGGATAATATGAGGGTAATTCTGGACACTTTGGAATATTACGAGGCACACCCTGAAAAACAAATGGCTTTGGTATTTTTAGATGCCCAAAAAGCATTTGATAATGTGAATTGGAGATTCATGTTTTTGTTATTGGAACAGATGGGCTTTGCTAGAAA
>NW_020769329.1:15552733-15571111 GCF_900518735.1 Pseudonaja textilis
CAGCTGCAGGGGGCTGCAGAAGGGGCAGAGGGGGCAGCTGCAGAAGGGGCAGAGGGAGCAGCTGCGGGGGGCTGCAGTAGGGGCAGAGGGGGCAGCTGCAGGGGGCTGCAGAAGGGGCAGCTGCAGGGAGCTGCAGAAGGGGCAGAGGGGTAGCTGCAGGGGGCAAATGGGCAGCTGCAGGGGGCTGGAGAAGGGGCAGCTGCAGGGGCTGCAGAAGGGGCAGCTGCAGGGGGTTGGAGAAGGGGCAGAGGGGCAGCTGCATTAAGGAGCCGGAAGATCTTGGACATGGTTTATTCATTGACTAAGCCAGAATTAAACAGCATGCTAAACTCTAAACCAGAATGGGTTGATATATATTCAGCCCATGTTTCTCAACCTTGGCAACTTGTGTGGACTTCAATTCCCACTCTGGCTTTGCTCTACTAACTTTCTCAAAATGCCACTGCTGTCGCATTCTTTCTGTCTGTCTGTCTGTCTGTCTGTCTGTCTGTCTGTCTGTCTGTCCATACGTACATGCATACAAAAGGTCTGCCTGTCTGCCTGCCTTTCTGTCTACCTACCTACCTACCAATATAGATCTACCTACCTACCTACTTATCTACCAATCAACTTACCTACCTAACTATCCATACATTCATCCAAAAGGTCTGCCTGCCTATCTACCTATCTACCAATCTTCCTACCTTCCTACCTACCTGTCTCTCTCTGTCTGTCTGTCTCTCTATCCATCTATCCATGTTTGAAGCGCCAGCCCCGCAGACACATTGGGAAAGTAGAGCAAAGCCAGTCTGGGAGGGAGGGAGGGAGGGAGTTAGAGGTAGAGGTAGAGGGAGAGAGAGAGAGAGAGAGAGAGAGAGACCCCTGATGCATCAGATTGAAATGAGGCCTAGATTAGACCTGAGGCCCTTTTCCACATTCGAAACATTTTTGCCAGCACATTGAAACATCTTTGGGTTCTATTAAAGGTTTTGTGGACAGAACATGATCAAGACTATCAGGAAGCTCTTACATTTTGTTGAGGCTTTAAACAGGATTCATTGGACCAGATCTCCACCCTAAAAAAATTACTTTTCCTCAATGTATTACAGTGCCAATTCTGAAGAAGGCAAAATCAAAATGTACTGGTAAATTACAAGGAGAACACACACACACGCACACACTCCCTTCTAACCCTGCTGGAGCAGGTGATTGGACTAGAATAGGTATCACATTATCTTTCTCCTCCCTCCCTCCCTCCCTCCTTCTTTATTTCTTTTTCTTTCTGTCCCTTTCACCCCCCCTCTTTCTTTGTCCCCTTTTCTTTCCCTTTTCTCTTTCCTTTCTTCCTTCTCTCTCTGTCTCTATCTCTCTCTTCTTTCTCTCTCTTTCCCTCTCTCAGGCTCACCCCATTGACTTGACTTGGTTGGGCAGGTCCCTCCAGTGCAGTGGGCTCAATGGGGTGGACCTGGGGGGCCGGCACCTAGAACGCAGCAGTGCTGGCATGCTTGAAAAGTAGAGCAAAGCCAGAGGTCGGTAATTTTTGCTGCAAAGAATCACAAAAGCTTCTGGGTTGTGCACAAGAAGGGACACACATCAATGCAATTCAGCAACATAAAATAAATACAAATAAAACAAATCAACAAGAATCAGCAAAGCATCTCTGATTAGATTTTATTCACTGCTAGAATCTAATCAGAGATGCTTTGCCAATTCTAGTGCAATGACCTGCTCCAGCAAGGTTAGAAGGGAGTGTGTGTGTATGTATGTGCATGGCTTCAAAACTCCAAAAACAGGTCAAGTATCTCTTGGAGAGGCCAGTCATAAATTAGAACACTTGCTAAGCAACTGGCCATTAAGTGAGGACCACATGTATTTGGTTTGCCAGTCACCTGGCCATTCCCACCCAGTCACATGACCACCAGATCACACCTACCCGGTCATGTGACCAGCAAGCTATGCCCACCCAGCCACATGACCAGCAAGCCACGCCCACCCAGTCATGTGACCAGTAAGCCACACCCTCAAATTAGGCCACACCCACAGAAATTTGAATCCCACCGCTGGGTGGGGTCACCGAGGATGAGTTTGTAGCACCAAGGGGTCGGTGGACTGAAAAAGTTTGGGAACCACTGGTTTAGCATTAGGGCATAATACTTGTTATGCTAATCTGGAGCTGAAAAGATGAAAGGAATGAAGAAAATTATTTCTGTCATGTACAGAATAATATAACCATTTGATATGTACACAGTTATGGAATAAATAAATGGATCTAAAAATACAGATAAATATAACTGAAGCATCGGCTTCCAGTTTGGGCTTCTTTGGTGACAGACCAAAATCCATGATCGTGCGTGGTTTCGATCCATGCTCGCCACTGGAGCACCCTCAGCTGCTGATTCGGGGCTGAAGCCACCCCGTAGAGGTGGTGAAGAAGGGGGAGACCACCAGTGGGGTTGAGGAGAGCCGCATCTCTCCTCGGCTGGCCATTACTCCCTTTCCCAAAGGCAGTTGCAGCGTTGGTCAGAAATAGCCACCTCAAAGAAGAACCTGACCGGACAAGATTGTGCAGGAGAAAGTTTAAAGGAGAAAGTTTGACTGACTGGGTTGATTGGAGAAAACATCTGTTTAAGGCAGTGGCCCCCAACCTTTTTTGAACCAGGGACCAGTTTTACGATTATTTATTCTTTCACGAACCGGTACCTTCTACTACTAGTCCCTAAAGCAGCCCGGAGCTGCTTTAGCCGGGCTTCTCTCTCCCTTCTCAGTCTCTCTCCCCTTCCTCAGTGACCTGTCACCCTTCTTCTTTCCAGCCTCAGGCAAAAAAAAAAAAAAGACTTGGCACAGCCGGCTAGAAAGCACGCCAGAATTCTTCGCAGCTTCCCGCCTCCGCCTGCAAGGAAGTGGGCAGCGGGGGGGGGGGGGGCAAAGGGTGCAAGCGTGGGCCGGGAAGCAGGACTGGACAGGGAATGACCTTCCCCGGGAGAGTTGGAGGCACAGCCGCCGCCACCGCAGCTGCTGCTTCTTTGCGCTCTGGCGACGGACGCCGTGGTGCTCCTTCAGCGCCTGTGCTCAATCTGTTCCTCCGGGTTGTGGTGCAGCAGCAACAGCAACAGCTTTATCTGTGCACGTGTGTGTGCGTGGTTGACAGGGGAGAAGGAGAAGGAGAGGAAAAGGGAGACTAGCGCTGGGGCATACCGTAGCACTCTTTTCTCCCTCTCTCCCCTTTGCGGTGCCCAAGCTTTGCGGCCCGGTAAAAAATGATCCATGGACCGGTACCGGTCTGGGGACCGGTGGTTGGAGACCCCTGGTTTAAGGTACCTGGAACTTGAATTATAAAGACTAATACTATTCCTAAACAAAATCTTTAAAGCGGCAAAAGAGAAAGGGAAAGGAAAAAGAATTGGCTTTTTTTTCCTCTCACATTGACAGCTTTAATTGACTTTGAATGTTAAGAAGAGATCTAAACAAAAAATTGATATTAATCCACTTTGATATTAACAGGCTATTTTTAGCTGAAAATAAAGTGTCAAAGGGATAAAGACTTGGATAATTTAATTTTTTCAAAAAAGGAAGAAAGCAGAGGGGAAGAAAAAAAGAGGATGGAATCTAGAAAAATGGAGAAGTAAAAAGAATGGATAGTGGAACTTTAACAAGACTTGTAAAGGATACATTGTAGCTGTAACTTTGTTACAAGATAATAAAGCCCCTGGAAAGAGAGAGTGAGAAAAGCAAGAAACAGCTTTGGATTATTGGGTGATTCCTGGAATTTTGGATGGTGGATCCTAATGAAATGAAATAAAATCAACTGGGGGTTGTTTAAAAATTTTAAACACTTTTTTTTCAAGAACTTAGTGTGTATTTTTAAGGGAATATACCAAGGAGAATTCAGTTAATAATAGTTATGTGTTATAAAATAGAGGTTAGAAAATGAATGTTATAACTGTAAAAGCATAAATTAAACTTTAAACAAGATTTGAATGATAATAATTAAAAGATACAAAGTTGTTACACTCCAGTTTAGTAACTACAGGGGAAAATTTGTTTTATAAGAAAAGAAAATATGATATTGTAAACAGGACAGACAAAAGTGTAAAAATATTGATTAGAAAGATACTGAAAATTAGAAAAAGATACATAATTGAACTCAGAAAGGAATGAGATAATTAAAAATAAGGTTACAGAAAGCAAGGAAAGGGAAAAACTATTGAGAAAATTGCAAAAATAGTTATAAGAATACATAAGATGAATATGTAATTGAATTTATGTCTGTATGGAGAAGTGATAATCTGGGTGCATGCTGTTCTCAAAAAAAGATATTGTCAGCCTTCAAGATCTTCCTCCTTTCCTTTGCTTCTTTCTGGCTGCCATGAGTAATGGGGGGTGGAAAGTGTTGAAAGAGTTAATAACTTATACTGTATAACCTGGGGTTTCTCATTCCTGCTTAGCTTTCTCTTCTCTGCGCAACTGCAACCCTTTATCTGAGTAAGCCAAGGTCAACTAATCATCACCACCTGGAGATGTCCGCATGATGTAGTTCACAACTTTTAATTGGAAGAATCGTTTGAATTGTTGGGGGGGGGGACGACATTTCACTCCCTTGATATATGCGATGTGCGTGCCTAATTACCCAGATTCAGAATTTTCTTGTTGTTATCAGTAACTTCCAGTAAAAGACATCTTTTCTCTAATTACAAGAGTCTAAGTATTTCTTTCCTGGATTTAGAATGGAGCAGCAGCTGACAGATATTTTATTTATACTTGTATGTTTTGTGAAAACTCAAATAAAACTTTAAATATATATATGTATGTATGTATATGTGTGTGTGTGTGTGTATGTGTGTGTATATATATGTGTGTGTATATATCTATATCTATATCTATATATATTTATTTTCTGAGGTTCTCGCAGGTATTTGTATGTGGATCTTTGGTTGTTCGGGTTTTCTCCCGCGTAAGATTCGAAGTATCTAGGCAACATTTCGATGAAGTCTCATTCATCATCTTCAGGCTTCTGTCTTCGGCTCTGTGCTTCTCAGAGAGATGTGAGATTGCAGCTGCTTCTTCCTTTTAACTACTAGTGGGGGTGTGACTTGATTGGGTGGGGGCTTGGCTGTGTTCTGATTGGGTGGGGGTGTGTTCTGATTGGTTGGGGGTTTGGCTGTGTTCTGATTGGTTGGGGGGTTGGCCGTGTTCTGATTGGCTGGAGGCATGTTCTGTTCAGGTGGGGGCTTGGTTGTGCTCAGGTTAGTCTTAGTTGCTGGGGGATTTGAGTTGGTGAGCTGTGATCTTGCTGTTTGGCTTCGAGTTCGTGGTCGTGCTGCATCTTCATAGTGGGTGTCGGTTTGCTTCATGTATGGCTCGGAGGGGTTTGAAGGGGGTAGTGATGCAGCTGTAGTGCGGCTTCTGGTTTTGGCGAAACCAAACACTTCAACAGCAGAATAATCAGAGAAGCCATAGAGATAGAAAAATGCCCACACAGCATGAACAAACGAGATGACACCGCCTGCCTACCAGCCATTTGGAAACCCGCCCTCATGAACAGACGAGTACCCAACATGAAGAATGACACCAGACCCACACCCATGAGAGCCACACAAGATGCCACCACCACACTTCCACGTAGAAAACAGACTCACACCCACTCAGAAGATGAGACACGACCATGGACCAGAAGCCGCACTGCAGCTGGTGGCAAGGCAAGGACGAGCAGAGGGGCAGAAATCCTTGCGGTTTCAGCTAACCTTTTCTTGAGTTTGGTGCGATCTTTCGGGGTGCTCGAGTCCTGGAGAGACCCGTGCCGGTGTGGGGGAAACTCGGATCGTAAGGTGGGGAAGGCAACCCCCCCTGCAACGAAGAGAAAACCCTCCAGAGCCCAACGATCAAGAATAGCCCCATGTTAATGGAGGCTCCGAAGTCCTGACTGCCACCGATGTGAAGGAAAGAGTGAGTGACAGTTTGCAAGTTCATTGGGAAAAGAGAGTGATGATTAAAGTTAGTGGTTGAGAAGAAATTTGGAAGATCACAGATTGACTTCAGGCTGTGATATACTGTGGGGAGCCCTAAGAGAAAGCGGCCAAAAGCAAATTTGCAAGTGAAAGTGAAGGGGCTCAGCAGACAGAAGAGAGGTGGAATAACAAAGATTGAAAGAGGAATTCAGCATTACGAAGTGACTGAAAAGATCTAGTTACCATTTGCATGTGAGCAGATCCTTTTACAACCAGAGCCAGAAAGCAGAACGAAGCTGATCGAGGAAGGGAAAAAAGACAGAGCGGTGTCATAGGCAGCATTTTAGAACGCTGAGGTGGCTGCAACAAAGTATCAAAGTATCAAACTTAACTAAAAGGACACAATTTATTCAAACAATCCCTGGGAACTTGAGGATATTGCTCCACTGGAGGAGACACTTTTTCCCCACCTCTTGAAGGAAATCAGGGCAATTGAAAAAATTGGAAGCCTTTGAATGAGGGAGAACGCTGTTTAATTGTAGCCGTTACTCAGCAGCTTTTCACCTTCCATCTCTGGTGCCCTTAAAGTGAAAGCTCCCAAATTGAAAAGTGAAAACTAAAAATTATATTCCTAGAGCTTCTCTTTCTTTCCTTTACTTTCCTCTGTGCGCATATATTTACTTAAAATATTCTTCCTTCCTTCCTATTAGTTGATATCATGTTATGTCGATTTATGTATTTTCTTTGATTTTCTCTTGATAGATCACATTATATCAGATTGTTAAATATTGGATTAATTAATTTAGTTAAGTTATTAATAACAAAGATTGCTATATTTTGTGTGGGAATATAGGGGAGATATCAAGAATATTGGGTATTGATTAATTAACAATTTTAGAGTTCTGTAGTCTAATATATTGCATTGTGTGAACATATCTAGGAATATTTAGGAATGCAACATTTTTTATAACTAAGCTTACTTTACATTTATGTTAAATTAGTGAAATACAGATTTATTCTATTAATTAGTTAAGAATACAGTTATTTAGTAGATTGATAGACCTTGATCAATTCTAGTAATAGATTTAAGAACACTGAATGCCAATTTGGAACAATATACTGAGCATCGTACAACAACAAAAACAAATTTTACAGGAAATGACTTCTACAACTACTACAGCATTGAAAACTGGCAGGAAGGTCAACCCCACAATAACAACTACTTTAGCAACAACTTCACCCATGGCACAAAAAACAATAGAGGAAACACTACCAATAGAGAAGCAAACTAGCATCTCGAATGCCAGCATTCATGCAATGTTTCTAACTTTACAGGACTCACTGACAAAACTGAAAGAAACAATGACTAAAAGCCACAGGGAAACAAGAGCAGATATTAATGAACTGAAGGAAGAGATGGGAAAATTAAAGGCAGAAATGAAGGCAGACATCTTTAAAGTAGAGGATAAAGTGGGAGTACTGCAACAGGCCTTGGAGAAAAATGAAGTTAGAATAAAAGAGGTAGAAAAAAGAACTGACCGAACGGAAAAGGAATTAGAAAGAGTGGATGAAGATTTTAAAAACATGAGTAAAGAAATGGACGACTCATTGGTTCTCCTAGAGATGGACAAGGCGGCAATGTACTTAAGATTTCAAAATGTGGCGGAATCAAAAGAGGAAGACCTGGAATACTTGATGGCAGAAATACTGTCCGGTCTTTTGGAAAAAGACAGAGATGATATCCAAAAAGAGTTTGATGAAGTTTACCGGGTCAATACAAACTACGCAAGGCGACATAAATGTCCTAGGGAAGTTCACATACGATTCACCAGAAGATGTATCCGTGATATGATATATAAAATTTCTAGAGATAAAACAATAACTTATAAAGAAAAAGAAATTATAATTCTTAAACAGATTCCGAGAAGAGTAAGGGAACGAAGGCGCGATTACAAATTTCTGGCAGCTTATTTAAACCAAAAAAGAATTACATTCAAATGGCTTATACCAGAAGGGATGCTAGTGTCGTGGAAAGAGAGGAAAATTAAAATAGACACCATGGAAAAAGCTCAGGACTTTTATGAACGGATGGTGGGCCCGCAGGAGCAAGGTAGTAGGGAGGAATCGGAGACAAATTCTCAAGAAGAATACGGTGCACACAAAAATAGAACTGGATCTGTAGGGAACCAAGAGGATACTCATTCACAACAAACGACAGAAGGAACTACAAAAGCACAAACACAAAGAGAAACAGGGGGGGTTACACGCCAAAGAGCGAAACAGAACTAAATAAATGGGAGAAGAAAAAAAATTACTATCAATAAATATAAACGGTTTAAATTCAACGATTAAAAGAAAAAGGATATTAACTAAATTAATCAAACAAAAGGCTGATATAATATGCCTACAAGAAACGCACATAATGAAGAAAGATGAAAAATATTTAGAATGCCCGAAATTAGAAAGTTATTTACCACACCAGCAGACGAGTGTAAAAAGAAAGGAATTGCAGTATATGTAAAAGAGGATTTAAAAGCAGAGCTAATATGGTCGGATTCGGAAGGAAGGACTCTGGTTTTGCAGATCTGGATCAATGACATCCCAATTCTTTTAGTAGTAATTTATGCCCCGAATGGGGACCAAAAAGAGTTTTTTAAACACCTATATGGAAAAATGGTTGAATTGCAACAAAAAAACATCCTTATTATAGGGGACTTCAATTCTATTGTTGAATATCAAAAAGACCACAGCAACGGCGGGAAAAATAAAAAGGGGAAAAGAGAGCTCCCTAAGATTTGCAGGGAAATGATGAAAGAGTTAAATTTGACAGATATATGGAGAAGACTACATCTTGAGGAAAAACAGTTTACATTCTATTCAAAACCCCACCAAACATGGACACGGATAGATATGGCATGGATGAATGGGGAAATAGCAAACGAAATAAAAGAAGTGGAAATTTTGCCCAATGAATGGGCAGACCACAACCCAATACAGATAATATGGAAGGGTAGGGCAAAACCAAAGAAAAGGTGGACATTAAACACTCAATTAATAAAAGAGAAAGAATACATCAATAAATTAAAGGAGGAATTAATTTTTTTTATAAAAGAAAACGACAATGGAGAAACTACAAAACAAAATATATGGGATACAATGAAGGTGGTAATAAGAGGTATAACAATCTCTTATAATGCCAAGAGAAATAAAGAAAAATATTCCCAGCAAAATAATCTACAACAAAGAATTAAGGAGCTAGAAACTCTACTACAGAATACTCCAAAAGATACAAAACTGCAAAATCAGATAAATATAGCTAAACATAAATTGAATTTAATCGAACAAGAGAAAATGATTACAAATTTGAATTTGACCAGACAAACCTATTTTGAACATGCCAATAAGCCAGGAAGATGGCTATCTTATAAATTAAAAAGAAAGAAAGAAAAGAGAATGATATATCAGTTAATAGATAGCAAGGGAGATATATACCAGGAAATAGAACAGAAAAAAGAAATCATTCATAAATACTTTGAAGATCTATATAAAAAAGAAGACATTAGTGAGGATAGAATAAGAAATTACTTAGACGAAGTAACGGACAAGGTAATTGGGGAAGAAATGGCAGAACTATTAAATAAAGACATTACTGAATCGGAATTGAAATCAGCAATAGATAACCAGAAAAATAACAAAACTCCAGGCCCAGATGGAATCCCAGGGGAGCTCTATAAGGGTATAGTAGAACAAATTGGACCATCTATGTTGGAAGTTTTTAATGATGTTTTACTAGCAGCCAGGATGCCGGACTCATGGAGGGGGGCGTTGATTTCATTGATCTTGAAGGAGGATACAGATCCTAGATATATAAACAATTATAGGCCGATTTCACTTCTAAATACTGATTATAAAATATTTACTTCTATTATAGCAAACAGATTAAAAAGACTGCTAAACTTGTATATACACGAAGATCAAAACGGATTCCTCCCAGCTAGGCAAATAAAGAATAATCTAAGAATAGTATTAGATGTACTAGAATTTTATGAAGCCCACCCTGAGAGACAAGTAGCACTCATGTTTTTAGATGCAGAGAAAGTTTTTGATAATCTGAATTGGCAATTTTTAATTCAAAAAATTTATAATTTGAATCTGGGTACCAAATTTGAAAATATTATAACAACTATCTATGACACACAACAAGCTAATATAATAATAAACGGGGAACACACCCGCCCAATAAAGATAGAAAAAGGAGTGAGACAGGGCTGCCCACTATCCCCACTGCTCTTCATATTATCATTAGAAACATTATTAACGCGAATTAGGCAAAATTCAGATATAAAGGGATTAACGGTTAAGAAAGAGGAATTTAAATTGCAAGCATTTGCGGACGATATGATCTTCTTTATTGAAGAACCAATAGATAGGGG
The DNA here is from genome assembly GCF_900518735.1 of Pseudonaja textilis. Next base: position 15,563,091 of record NW_020769329.1, read on the forward strand.
ACTAAAATTGATGAAAGAACTGGAGAATTTTGGAGCAGTAGCAGGACTTAAAATAAATAAGAAAAAAACTAAATTAATGACCAAAAATTTAACAGAAAAACAGAAAATAGAATTAGAAGGAACAATGGAAATACAAGTGACAAAGAAAGTGAAATATCTAGGAATTTGGTTAACACCACACTGTAAGTCACTTAAAGAAAATAATTATGACAAATTGTTACATCAGGTAAAGAAAGATTTAGAATCATGGAGTAAACTTCAAATTTCACTATTAGGCCGGATTGCCACCATTAAAATGAACATTCTCCCCAAATTTCTATATTTATTCCAAATGATTCCAATTAAATTACACAAAAAGTTCTTCGAAGAACTCAACAAAACAACCTTCAAATTTATTTGGCAAGGGAAAAAACCCAGAATAAATGTTAAAGCAATGCAAGATACAAAGAGCAGAGGAGGGTTAGCAGTCCCAGACTGGGAGTTATATTATATGGCCACCTCATTAGTTTGGTTGAAGGACTGGGTGAAGTTAACTAATAAAAGAATATTATTTCTAGAAGGCCACGACTTACAAAGGGGGTGGCACGCATTCTTATGGGATATAGGGAAAACCAGTCAAAAATATTTTCATAGACATTTAATTAGAGACGCGCTACTAACAATTTGGAAGAAAATTCGGAAAAAACATTACATAAAAATACCAATATGGATTTCAACAATGGAGGCGATGATTTACCCAAACAATTTGGAAATTTCTAAAATGATTAAATATAAAGACTTATTGGACTCACAAGGAAATTTGAAATCGAGGCAGGAAATTCAGGACCAGGGACTAAAAATTGATCAATGGGTTTATCTTCAGATTCAAAGTAGGTACAAACAAGATAAGAAAGAATTTGGAATTAACAACAAACTTCAACAATTAGATAAGATTTTATTAGGACCGGACAAAAAAAGCATAACAAAATTTTACAATTATTTACTAGAAACAGAATTAGAAGAAGAAATTGTAAAAGGGAATATGATTGCGTGGAGTCGGAATGTAGGACGTAGTATTACACTAGCAGAATGGGAAAAAGTGTGGGGCAGGAATAATAAGATCACAAAATCGGTAGCATACAAGGAAAATCTTTATAAAATGTTTTATAGATGGCATCTCCCTCCTTCGAGGCTAGCGAAGATGCACCCCAACATGAGTCCGTATTGTTGGAAATGTAAGAAAAAAGAAGGAACCTTTTTCCATATGTGGTGGACATGCACAGAAACCCAAAATTATTGGAAGAAAATTCAAACTTGGTTGGAAGAAATTACAAAAGAGCAGATCGAGTATAAACCAGAGTCCTTCCTACTAGGGATCTTTGACAAACAAATTCCCCAAAAAGCTAAATATATAACAATACATATATTAACTGCGGCCAGATTAGCCTTTGCACAATACTGGAAACAACATCAAATTCCATCAGATGAAGTGATTATTGATAAAATTTCAAAATGCGCAGAAATGGACAAATTGACTCTGGCACTAAAAAACAAAGATACTTCACAATATTATGATAGTTGGAATTGTTGGTATAATTGGATTAATCATAGATAAATTATATATCATAAGGCATAAGAGGAAAGTTTTAACTGATAATAATGAGATAGTGATATATGTATAGAATAGGTGTATATATGACATAAATCAAAGGCTATAAAAAAAAAGTTCTTGCAAACTGTAAAATAAATAAGAATGTTTTTAATTTTCCTTCTTTCTTTTTCTTTCTTTTTCCTTTCTTTTCAATCTTTTCTTTCTTTTCTACTTTCTTTCTTTTTTCTCTTTCATTTATTTGTATATGTATTGTTCGCTGTTTTTAACTGTTAAAACTAATAAATTGTTGTTGTTTTTTTAAAAAAAGAGTTGTGATTTCACTGATTCTTTAGTTGGAAAAAGCAGTCCATCAGTAAATACAAGTGTGTGTTTCAGCATATAAATTTCAGCATATAAATAAAAAAGATCATATAAATCAACTACAGTATATGAATTTTACATTTAAAAAATTCAGTGGGAAAAGAAATGATGAATCTCCTGTAATTCTCAATGCTTGGCAGCAATATTTCTGATAGTGGCTACTACAAACATACATATTATATCCATTTATTTAAAATGACTGGTATGCATTTATTCTACACTTGAACTGTATCAAGATGGTTAGTAATCCATGTTCTCAAAATGAAATGTTTATTTATATACAAAATATCTTAATTCAACATACAAATAGAGCATATAATTAGAGCTCTATGTCAGTCTCCATAATGCTTGCTTGCTGTCAGCTGCCATAGAAACAGGAAAGGGGGAAGTTTGGCATTGGGAGGAGGGAAGTTTGCTGGAGAATTTCTGTGTGAACCAAGTGTGTGTGCTCTCATGCTTAGTGCACAACTGCATGGACTTGTTTATGCCCAGTCAAGGTCAACCGTCTTGGCATAGCAGATGGGGGAAAAACACCTGAAGATATACCCCACGACACCATACACACTGGAAACATCCAGTCTGGGTCCTTGGGGGAGGGAACTTGGGATAACTTTCAATATGTCATTTTCATGCCCATTGCCTCAGATCTTGCTTTTCTTTCATTGCTATCACTTCTAAGTCAGTAAAAGTACCTTTTCTCTACAAACATGGAGTTGGGGGATTTCTTTCTTGGGTTTTGAATGGAGGCATGTCTTGACATTAAACAAGATCTGCTTTATCAGCCAACCCGGAGATGAATTCTACAGTGGGGGCTGAGCAAAGAATGTCTTAACCAAGGTAGCGATCAGGAGGACTTGGGATCTGCTGGGTCAACACCTCCTCCTCAGTCCCACCAGGGGAGGGAGGAAACTGAATGGCTGTCAGAAATGCAAACTGAGAAGCCAGTCTGAGCCAAATGGTCATTAGGCATAAGATGGAGATTCCTGGGGAGGTTCCCTCTGGAGTAACTGCTGCCAGACACCAGCGTGGAAAGGCTGCTTGGCAGGAGGCTGACAAAGAAGACCTCCTGTTGACTCAAGCCCTTCATCTCCTACATGAAGCTCTTGAGAACTGGAGAGCTCGGGAAAGGTATGCTTTGCCTACATGTGAAAAGGCTGGGGAGGAGGCAGGAGGAAAAAAGAAACCTTTGCTAACCCAAAAGTGGTTCCTATAGCTCAGCCAGGGCCAGCATCGGCTGCAGGAATTCAAGTGGCTGCTGTAGTCTAGGCCACCCCCTGGCGGGGGACAGTCACCTGGAAGCACCAAATTCCAAAGGTTCCTCTGCTGGAAATAAAATACGGAGGAGATGCCAAAGCTCTGGGATTTTTCCAAGCCCAAGTTTGGAATCACATGCAGGAATATGAGGAGGACTTTGCTTCAGAACCAGCCAAAGTGAGGTGTGTTACCAAGGTCTTGGAAGGAATTGCGGCTGATTGGTCACCCTTCACAATGATGATGCCCCCCAGCTGAGGAATTATGACATGTTTATGATGGCCCTCCAAGCTCATTTTGAAGACTCCTTGCTAAATGTAAGACAAGAATCAGGATGAAAACCATAAACCAGGGGTGAAGGTTGGTGGCTGTATATACCCAGGAGTTTCGTGAGTTGGTGTGCCACATGTGTGGGTGGTCCCAAGAGCTCTGATGGAACCTACAAAGATGGGCATAATGAGAAGGTCTACCTGAGCTGTATCCTGAGGGGTCCTTCAAGATCTTCAGTGCTGGTATGTGTTGGCAGCTGATGTGGAGATTGATCTGGCAAGAAACCGGCACTGTGGGGGCCACAATTAGAACAAGCCTCTACCTTCTACCCCAAGAGAGACCCCTACAGCTACTAGAAGAGGACCAGCTGCAAAAACTAAGTCTATGGCTTGTTTCAGATGTTGGCATCAATCTGCTGATTACCTCGTCAAACCAGGCTTCAAACCAACACTTGCTGGAGGGAAGAAGGTCAAAAAGCCACCAGCCAAACATCGCGAAATGGCCCTGAAGGGCGTGGAAGTCGTCGAGTTCGCTCCTCTGGAACAGGAGTTGGGAACTCGATTACCCCAGGGGAGAGCGAAACCGATTCCGATAACAACTCCCTGCTAAGTCGACAACTGGGCCCAATGACCATCCTAGTGGAGTTAAGGGTGCCTTTGTCTGGCTCCCAAGGGAAGATGTTAGCCCTTTTAGACTCTGGGTATACAAGGTGTGTAATTAGCTCAGAGGTGGTGAAGAAACTAGGGCTGAGACTAAGGACATTGAAAGTGCCCATAGCATTTTGCTGGTTGGATGGATCGGTAGGTGAGGGAGGCCCGTCTCATTTTGTGATGAAGCCAGTGGAAATGTGGATGGGGGACCACCGAAAGACTTTGTATTTTATTGTGGCCTCTGGGATAGAGTGCCTCCTCCTACTTGGCTCTGGAAATTGGATCCTTATGTGAATTGGAGCAAGGAATTGTTGTGCATCCGTTCCATCCAGCTGGGGGGGGGCGGGGGGAGGAAGTCCTTCAGTAATAGCCAAGACCACAAGGAAGCTGGCATCAGTGGCAAGAGAACACATAGCTGGGGAGGAAAAAATCTCAAAGGAATATTGGGACCTCAGGGAGGCATTCAGCGAAAGGGCTTCGGATGTGCTCCCCCCCCACATCGCCCCACAGACTGCAGAATAGAGATTTTTCCCTGGGATGAAACTCCCCTAAGCCAAAGCTCTACTCGATGACCCTGTGAGAGCTAGAAGAATTGCGAACTTTTATCAATAAAAACCTAAAATGGGGTTTCATCCAACCCGCTAGGCCACAAGTGGTTGCCTTGGTGTTATTTCGTGAAAAAAAAGATGGTTCTTATCATATCTGCATTGACTACAAAAACCTGAATGCAGTGTGTGTTGAAAATGTTTATCCACTCCCCTTAAGGAAGGACACATTGGCAAAGGCAAGATTTTTACTAAGCTGGATTTGAAAGAAGCTTACTACAGAGTTCGAATTAAGGAAGATGAATGGAAAACCGCATTCAATTGCCCTTTGGGTTGTTTCCAATTTAAAGTGCTCCTGTTTGGATTATAAGGAGCCTCCCCCCGTGTTTATGCAACTGATAAATGAGGTGCTGCATGAACATCTTTACAAGGGTTTTTTGGTTTATCTGAATGATATTCTTATTTACACGGAAACCATGGAGGAGCATATAAAGTTGGTGTGATCAGTCCTGAAAAAACTCAAGTCGGCTGAACTGTATGTCAAATTATCAAAGTGTAAATTTCACCAGAAAAAACTGACTATTTGGGTTACTGCATATTGCATGAGGGGATAGAAATGGACTTGGAGAGGATTCAAGCAGTCATGGAATGGGCTCCCCCACGCATCAGAAAGCAGCTGCAAAGTTTTCTGGGTTTCCCAAATTTCTATGGACAATTTATCCCCATCTTTGCAAAAATTGTGTTACCCATTACTGATCTACTAAAGACAAAAGGAGAAGTTAAACCAAAGCCTAGCTGGCCCCTTGAGTGAACCATGGAGTGCCAAGCAGCCTGTCAACTAAAAAGATACTCCTTTGGTTGTTTTAGCTGCCAGAAAAAGGGTGTGGGGGAAAACAAGGCATTTTTCAAATGCCTAGATAATCACCTCAATAGCCCAAAGTAGTTGGAGCATAAGAAGGTTATTGGACAGCATGATGGATGACTCTTGGAGATGGACATGTCCCATTGGAGAAGTCACATCCAGGGGGTGGGGGAAAGACCAACGTCAAGGGGGAAATGTATAATGTGATTTAGTATCGGCTGCACCCAGCCATGCACCAACATGGCAATTTCTAATAAACCAATTTACTTTTTCTGAGATGCGGCTAGAGCCTTTTGATTTGGATGAGGGTGGATTTGTTGGAGCCCTGACACAGCCCTTGAGAAAATGAAACAATTGTTTGCAGCTGAACCTGTCCTTCAACATCCTGACATGGATGCCCCCTTCATGATCCAGGCCGATACCAGTGATATCACTGTAGGGGCAGTTTTACTACAAGCCAACACTACTTGGGCTTTACAACCCTGTGCCTACACCTCCAGGAAACTAACTGAAACTGAAAAAAGATATGCAATTTGGGAGAAGGTCCGATGGGCCTTACTAATTTGGAGACATTTCCTAGAAGGGGCAAAACACCCATTTGAGGTGTGGACGGATCACAAAAACCTTGAGCTGTGATGGCAAACCTATTGCACGTGTGCCACAGGTGGCACATGGAGCCATTTGTGCAGGCACGCGAGCCCCAGCCAACCTTACCTGCATTGTGCATGTGCCTGCATCCAAACTGATTTCCATACCATTTTGAGGCTGTTTTTGCCCTCCTGGGGACTTGAGGGAAGCCTCTGCAGCCTTTGGAGGCCAAAAAATTGACCTGTTTTTCGCCCTCCAAAGGCTGCAGAGGCTTCTCTCAAGTCCCCAGATGGCGAAAACAGCCTCCCCTGGGCTCCAGAGGCCCTCTGGAGGCCGAAAACCGGAATTTCCAGTATTTCCAGAAGGCCCATTTTTGGCCTCCCAAGGCTGCAGAGGCTTCCCTCAAGCCTCCGGGAGGGCAAAAACGGCTGCAAATGAGCCAAAAATCAGCTGGGAGGTGCATGCATGTGCAGTGCAGGTTGGGGGGGGCGTTGCACGTGCATGCACTGGGTGCATTGCATTGTGGGTGCCAGCATGCATGCGCACTATTGGTACACGACAACAAAAAGGTTCACCATCACTGAACTAGAGGCTTTAAAGACCCCTCTGAAAATTATCACCCAAGCAAATTCATTGGGTGCAACATTTTAATCATTTTAATATCTTGTTGCAATTCCTTCCTGGGGAAAGAACTTTATGGCAAACACTTTATCTAGATTAGCCAAGTATAATAGCGCTCAGCCAGAAGTGATCCACCCTGTTGTCCCCTCCAAGCAACTGGCTGCTCCAGTTGTCACCAAAGCCCAGGAGAAGGGAAACGCTGAACTTCCTACTGATTTAACTGAGCAGCTAAAAGGGGCATTGAAAAGGGATAACTGGTTTTTGTCCCACTCAAACGAGTGTACTATTCGTGATGGCCTGGTGTGGGTGGGTGCAAAGTTATATGTTCCCGCCAGTCTTAGAAGTACTGTTTTGCAACAGTGGGCTGATTAGAAAGTAGTTGGACATTTTGGATTGATGAAAATATTACATAGTTAAACAGCAGTTCTTTGAAAAAGGACATAGAAGCCTACGTTACTAGTTGTCCTGTGTGTGCTTCTGCAAAGAGGTCCCCTGGCAAACCAGCTGGAGTGCTCCAGAATGTTGCTAGGCCTAATGCTCCGTGGAAAGAAATATCCATGGACTTCATTGTTGAAGTTGCTCTCTCTCTCTCTCCGTCTTTCTCTCTGTCTCTCATCTCTCTCACACACATACACATTCTGATTCTCCGGCGCTCTCTGGGTCTCATGGGCACTTCTTTGGCCTTTGTTGGTGCTGGACACACCTTGGTATCTTGGGGAGAGGCACAACCTGCTCTCCACCCCGAGACACTTGGCTGACCCAGCTGTGGCCAATGTTCCATGTCGTAATGGGCTCCAGGAGGAGCAGGAGATGCTATCTCCCCCATTGTGAAGCGTGCTAAATTTAACTGCTGTACAAGGCACTACAAGAGCAGTGGACAGGCCATGGAGGTGCCAGCAGCAGTGGCGGAGAGAAATGGTTGGGTTGGGACAGTGTCTCAAGAATGGAAAAGAAGTAGCAAATCTCCCTGAGCAACCAAGGTGCACACAGCACCAAAAAAAGGCCAGAAGAAATGCCTGCAAGACCCAGCAAGAGATGCAGCACGTTACAGGGGTGCTTCGCTCCTGCTCTGGAATATGGAGTTAATATGGAGTGAATATGGAGTGAAATTATGCATTCAGGAACACCATGTAACCTGTACACATATAAACAGTTTAGCCAACATTTTAACAGAGGGAATCTTTGAGCAGGGTACAAAATGCACCTGTTTGGAAAACAAGTTCATAATCACCCAAATTACTGTATTCCCTCCACTCTAGGGCAGTTCAACAATGAAGAGATAC
>NW_020769329.1:15576111-15586628 GCF_900518735.1 Pseudonaja textilis
TTGTCTGTGTACGTGACTTCCTACTGATGTGTCATGATATCGCAACAAAAGTATGTACACAAGGTGAAAAAAATCTGTTTACCCAGTTTTCCCCAACTTTTAAAAAATATTGTTATAATAAACTGTCTGAATTATCAGCCAGCCTTATCCAGGCTAAATGGGACTTGTACAAATTATGGTCACAACACATCTGAAGGACCTCAGCTTAAGTAAATAAAATTTTAATATGTACTGAAATGTTATACCAAATTAAACATGGGAAAAAAGATATTGTGTTGTTGACTGAAAATTGAAGAACTATTGAAGGCATCATAGCAAATAACAGGGCATCTATGTTTCTATATACACTGCTCAAAAAAATAAAGGGAACACAAAAATAAGACATCCTAGATCTGAATGAATGAAATATTCTTATTAAATACTTTGTTCATTACATAGTTGAATGTGCTGACAACAAAATCACACAAAAATTATCAATGGAAATAAAATTTAGCAACCCATGGAGGTCTGGATTTGGAGTTACACTCAAAATTAAAGTGGAAAAAAACACTATAGGCTGATCCAACTTTGATGTAACGTTCTTAAAACAAGTCAAAATGAGGCTCAGTAGTGTGTGTGGCCTCCACGTGCCTGTATGACCACCCTACAACGCCTGAGCATACTGCTGATGAGGTGGTGGATGGTCTCCTGAGGGATCTCCTCCCACACCTGGACTAAAGCATCCCCCAACTCCTGGCCATGTGGCATTGATGGATGGAGCAAGACATAATGTCCCAGATGTGCTCAATTGGATTCAGGTCTGGGGAACAGGCGGGCCAGTCCATAGCATCAATGCCTTCGTCTTGCAGGAACTGCTGACACACTCCAGCCACATGAAGTCTAGCATTGTCTTGCATTAGGAGGAACCCAGGGCCAACAGCACCAGCATATGGTCTCACAAGGGGTCTGAAGATCTCATCTCGGTACCAAATGGCAGTCAGGCTACCTCTGGCGAACACATGGAGGGCTGTGCGCCCCCCTAAAGAAATGCCACCCCACACCATTACTGACCTACTGCCAAACCGGTCATGCTGGAGGATGTTGCAGGCAGCAGAACGTTCTCCATGGCATCTCCAGACCCTGTCACATCTGTCACATGTGCTCAGTGTGAACCTGCTTTCATCTGTGAAGAGCACAGGGCACCAGTGGTGAATTTGCCAATCTTGGTGTTCTCTGGCAAATGCCAAGCGCCATGCATGGTGTTGGGCTGTAAGCACAACCCCCACCTGTGGATGTCGGGCCCTCATACTACCCTCATGGAGTCTGTTTCTGACTGTTTGAGCAGCCACATGCACATTTGTGGCCCGCTGGAGGTCCTTTTGCAGGGCTCTGGCAGTGCTCCTCCTGTCCCTCCTTGCACAAAGGCAGAGGTAGCAGTCCTGATGCTGGGTTGTTGCCCTCCTATGGCCTTCTCCATGCCTCCTGATGTACTGGCCTGTCTCCTGGTAGCGCCTCCATGCTCTGGACACTACGCTTACAGACACAGCAAACCTTCTTGTCACAGCTCACATTGATGTGCCATCTTGGATGAGCTGCACTACCTGAGCCACTTGTGTGGGTTGTAGACTCCGTCTCATGCTACCACTAGAGCAAAAGCACTGCCAGCATTCAAAAGTGACCAAACCATCAGCCAGAAAGCATAGGAACTGAGAAGTGGTCTGTGGTCACCACCTGCAGAACCACTCCTTTATTGGGGGATGTCTTGCAAACTGCCTATGCTTTCCACCTGTTGTCTATTCCATTTGTGCAACAGCATGTGAAATTGATTGTCAATCACTGTTGCTACCTAAGTAGACAGTTTGATTTCACAGAAGTGTGATTGACTTGGAGTTACACTGTGTTGTTTAAGTGTTCCCTTTATTTTTGTGAGCAGTGTAGTTCAAAGATTAGGGATGGAATAGCAGCTTGCTTTGCAAAAACAATAACCTTCCTTTGTAATGTAATCTTCAAATATTTCCAGTTCTACAGATACTTTGCTTGACACAAATATTTTATTTTCCACTTTTTCTGATCAAACCACATATAATTTGGTTCTATTTTAGAGGTGTGAAAGCAATTTAGAGCTCCCTCTGTTGTTAGTTTTAGTCCACAGAATTTGAAGAATTATATGCCTCAAGCAACCTGTTTTCCCTGTTCATTGTCAACAGCAACTTTTAGATATATGGACTTCCACTCCCATAATTTCCTAACCAGTGTTCTTCTAATCTATATTTCAAAGTTGTTAACACCGAGAAACACTGGAATAGGTTCTTCCAGATGCAGGTTTCTCTCTGTCCCCCAGCTGTCTGGAATGCTGTTTAAAATGCACTAACATCACAATTCAGAATGCCTTCACTATTTTCAAATAGCAGGACATAGAGTTTGGCTGTTGCTGAGTACAGAAAACTATCAGTAAATCGGGGTTCATTTGCTAACCAACAATTGAAAGCTTTGCCCTTCACTTCAGAACTGTACCTAATTAAGGAATCATAGAGCTGGAAAGGACCTTGGAGAACTTCTGGTCCAATTTCCTTCCCAAGGCAGGAGACTTTATTGCATTTCAGACAAATGGTTGCCCAAACTTTTCTTGAAGACCTCCAGTGAAGGAAACCCACAATTTTGGGAAGCAACTGTTTCAGTAATTAATTGTTCTTACTATCAGGAAATTTCTTCTTCCTTCTAGGTTGGATCTCTCTTTAACAAGCTTCCACCTACTGCTATTTGTCCTGCCTCAGGTGCTTTGGTGTGACAACCCCTCAAATAGTGGAAGAGAGTTATCATTTCACCTCTAATCAAGCCCTTCAGGAACTAGTATGTCTAGTCTAACAAAGAAAAGTACTAGGGGTGTCATGACAGCAATCTTCCAATACTTGAAGGCAGGGGTGGGATTCAAATTTTTTAACAACTGGTTCTGTGGGGGTAGCTTGGTTGGTGGGCATGGCTTAATTGGCTAGGTGGTCATGGCTAGGTGGCCATGTGACTGGTGTGGGTGTGGCTGGGTGGCCATGTGACTGGGTGGGCGTGGCCAGATGGTCATGTGACTGGCAAACCAAATACTAGTGGTCCTTGCTTAATGGCCGGTTGCTTAACAAGTGTTCTGATTTATGATTGACCTTCCCAGAGTTACTTGATATGTTTTTGGAGTTTTGACAGCCATGTACACACACACACAAACACTCCCTTCTAACCCTGCTATTCTATGGTTTTGTAATGATCTCCTGCTGGAGGAGGGGGTTGGGCTAGCAGATGACCTCCGAGATCCCTGCCACCCCTAGATTGCTATGCTGTTTCAAAGAGTGTTCTGAAGCCAGGGTTTGTGTCCCTCTTCTTTTTTCTCTCTCTCCCTTCTTCACTCCCTCCCTGTATCCATCCATCATATATCTCATTCACTTTCTCCTCCCTCCCTTTTTTTTCTTTCTGTCCCTTTCCTTCCATCCCTCCCTTTCTTTGTCTATCCCTTTTCTTCCTTTCTCTTCCTTTCTCTCTCCCTTTTTCTTTACCTTTTCTTTCTTTCTCTCCCTTCTTTCTCTCTTACTCTCTCATTCTCTTTCTCTCCCTTCCCTTCCTCCTTCCCTCTCTCCTTCTAAAGTTAGGAGACCCACCTAAAACAAAAACTCCTTTGGATGAAACCGGCTATTACACACACACACAACACATATACACAGAGCTTCCAAACAGCTCTTGTGCCTCACCTCGTTGTTTGCTTTTAGCAACGGGCCAGTCACCGAAGTACTTTCCAAGTGTCCAGCAGCGTCCCTCACCTCTTAGGAAAACCCGGGTGATTGGCATGTTGGAATTCCCTGCAGCACAGAGAAAAGTGATGAGGGTTCTTCCTGGCTAGTCTCTCAGGGACTGGCCACAAACAGACAATCATGCCCAGTTCTGCATTGCCCAGAAAGGCCGGCAGGCAAGCCTTCCAGGTCCAAAAAAGGGACCGTGAGTGGGACTTCCTCCCTTCCATTTTTTGAGATTTTCAAATAAAGAGCTAGGAATTTCAAGCAAGGCGTGTACTGCAGCCTCACCTACCCAGCAGCAGCTTTCCTGACTGCCTGCAACCTTACCTTCCTCCCGCAGCTGGTGGCAGAGGGAAAGGCGAGCCAGCCAGGGCAGAGTCATTGCCACTCGGCTCCCCGCCAGTCTGCATCTTTTCCCCTGCCTGGATTCTCTGCAGCTGCTGGGGCTTGCCTGCTGGGGGGCGGGGGCGACCAGGGAGCATGAGGCTATGCCCACCTGCAATGCCCCTCTGCCAACCACTCCTCTCTCACTGGGCCAAGTGCAGGTTGCCGCCGTGAGAACAGTGCAAGCACCATGGGCTGGAAGGTAAGGCTGACAGGGAAGGAAGATCCACTCTGGCGAGGCTTGACTGCCTTTCAGGCCCTGCTCTGGGCTGCCACCTGCTTGATCTCCACTCCGCCTCAGATCCTGTATCAGCCTGCGACAGGGGGACATGCCGCTTCCAGGCCAGCCTGGCTGGCAGATGGGTGAGCGGTCAACCCTCAGGGGAGGCATTTTCTCTCAGGCCTCCCACATGGAGGGCCCTGTGGAAGCCGAAGCTCGGCTTGAAAGGTAGCCTCACCTTGCCATGTACCCCACCCCAATGAGGCAGCCCTTTGGCTGAGCGCAGCAAACCCAGTGTAGATCTTCCTTCCCTGCTGTCAGCATTAGGGCTTGTACCATTCTCACAGCAGCAGTCTGCACTTGGCCAAAGCACGCAGGCTGGTGGGCGGGAGAGGAAAGTGGGGGGCAAGCAAAGGGGCAATCCCGGCGGCATAGCGGCCTGCTCCCACCCCCAGCAGGCAAGGCCCAGAAGCTGTGGAAAATCCAGGCGGGGGGGTGGGGTGGGGTGAGATGCAGGCTGATGGGGACCCAAGCAGTGATGGGTCAGCCCTGGCTTGTCTTCCTCTCTGCCACCAGCAAGCCAGGCAAGCTGAGGGCCGGGGATAGTGGGGGAGCTGCTAGCTAGGCTGCAAGCATCATGTGGGATGGAGCTGTGGCGCCGGTGGCGAAACAAGCCAGGGAGGGACATTGTGGAGGTAGATAGCTAGGTCGTGAGTGCCATGGGTGGTGGCAGCGCAGCGGTGGTGGCCTAGGCCGGCCCGGAAGTTGGGATTCAAACCAGGGCTGGTGGCGGTGGCAGGTAGGCGACTGGAGCTTGCAGAGCCTCACTCACCCAGGAAGATCAAATCAGGCAGTGGAAGGCAGGCAGCAATGGCTGGCTGGCTGGCTGGCTGGCTGGCAGGAGTGCAGCTGAAGGCAGACTGCAGGCAGGCAGCAATGGTGGGAGAATGTAGGCAGCGATGGCACGCATGTGCAATAAGTAGTGACTGGGCAGGGTAGGGCAGGGCCAGTCAGTGGCACAATTTGCCAGTTCTACGAACTGCGCAGAATCGTAACAACCAGTTTTCCCGAACTGGTCCAAACCAATAGAATCCCACCACTGCTTAAGGGACTGTTACAGAGAAGAGGGGATCAATCTATTCTCCAAAGCATCTGAGGGCAACGCAAGAAGTTACAGGTTGAAATTACTGACTCTCAATCCTTATCTCATTTCTTTAAATGCATGAATAAATACAATCAGTTTAAACAATGGGTAAATGGCTTTATACTATTGAGGCCTTAATTATGATGGGAAATCTCATCATTATCATTTTAGCCATAGAAATTTGATAAATAAATTACTAAGAGTTTCACTTCACAGGAAGTCCTTGTTAGTAACAATTGGGTCCTGCAACTTGGTCAATAACTGAAGCAGCCATTAAGTGAAACCACAACTATGCTTATGCTCTTCAGTTGTTTTTTGTTTTATACATCAGCGAACACTGCATATGTAAACATTGGTTGCAAATTTAGTTTGCCATCATCATAATTGTGAAAGAGGCATAATTGTGAATGACTAAATGAGGCAGTCACTAAATGAGGACTGCCTGTATTACTTTTACATCTATTAGCTGAACTTAAATACACATGGTCCTTGACAAAAAAAACTTTTATTGGAAAAACAGCAGGTTATAAATAAGTTGTTCTCAGGCATTTTCAGAGGTATTCCATTGTGCTTGCCTTAATTGCTTTAGCTGATAAACATGTATTAGCTGGGATTAAGATAATTAGAAGAATTGAACCCTAAAGTGTGGATTCCAGGTCTACATAAGAAACTTGGACAGATCTTCCTTGATTTCAGCTTCATCCCAAGGCCCATGGATATTGTCTTTGAAGAGTTGCAGTCTAATGAGGCAATAAGGGCACAGACATGAGATGGTAATCAAAAGGAGGGCAAAAAGAACAGTGCCAACGCTGGAAATGGTTAGCAGTCCCATCAAGGCAGATAAAGCAAAGAGTAAGGTAGCTGTCATATAACAATGGGGGGTTTGAGCTTTGAGCTTCTTCTGTAGCATAGGCCATAGGGCAAATATCTGGATAGCAAATGTCACCATGACAAAGGCATGTAAGGACCGTGGCAACCGTGAGGCTAAGCAGACTGAAGCAAAGATAGCCATGTTGAGGGACAATGTACTGGATACAATAGCTGCATTTGCCCCATAATCATAAAAGATCAAATGTCCTAGGAGCATAAGGGCAGACATAGCATAAATTGTATCAGTGCTGATAGACTCAGTTAAGGTCTTTAGGATAGGAGAGAAGCCATAGGTGAATGCCACAAATACCACAGAATTCTTCAGATCTCCCCATCGTGTCTGCCCACTTTGATTTCTCTCTATTCCTGAATCAGTGGCATCAAAGAGTACATAACCAATCAGGGAAGCAATCAAGCCAGCTCCAAACAGCCACTGGGGAGCCAACAGGCCCATATCCATGTACCACCAGATGACAATGAAGACACAGACGCTACATAGTTGTTGTATCACCACTCCAGATTCAAACACCACTGCCCAGTACTGATACTTGCGTGCATGGATATTCTTGCGCAACTTCTCTAAGAAGCTTTGATCCACATAGTTATCAGGAAATGACTGCCGCTTGTACAACACTTTCTGCCAACGTTGCCTTATGGTATGTTCCAGTTGGACACACAATACATTTCTCGCCATTGCCTCATAGTTCTTCACAATCTCATGTTATGATGGAGTTCATATTATCTGGAAACAAAATAATTTACCAGTGGATTGGTAGATAACTGGTCACCACATATATAAAAAATTTCCAACAATTTAATCAATTAAAAAAATGTTCCCACTGAGGGTCAATGGTTTGATTGGTACTCATAAGGCAGATCAGAAAGAAAGAAAAATGCACGGCTCTTTGGAATTAGAGAAACCAAAAGGGCTTATATCTTTCAATGAAACTGAGTATCTACTACATTGAGAAGTGTATAAAGAAGAGAGAAGAGACAAGCTTTACTGTTACACAACAATCTTATTTATAATTGTGATATTTTCTGGCTATGAAAAATTCCTTTGACAACTGCTATCAATGTTTACAACATTGGTAATCAGTGCAGAGAGACTGCACCTCTTACTTATGTGTTTCCATTTTATGAACATTTGTTCCCAACCTATTCATTGTATCTAAGGGATTTCTGGTCTTAATTCACCTTACGAATACTAGATTAAGGAAGGCTATTTTAGAAGTACCATGCCCTTTGTGCAAATAAAGGTGGGATAAAAGTAATAAATTTAGCAAGTTGTTTTTCTCGTTAAGTTTGATTCTACAGCTTCTCTGCCATCATTCTACAGCGCCCCTGTGATAAGAGTTCTATTTCCGAAATATTTGAACGGAGGGTTCTTACTATGCGCCATTCCGTAAACACTACAAAATTAATTTGTGCAGCAAAATTAATTTCTGTTGGTACACAATGAATACTCTAATGCCAGTGTAAGGTATAATTTGCCTTTCGAGAAAGGCAGTCCTAAGACTGCAATCAAGATAGATGGAAAACCATGGAATAAACAGGGGTCGTTTTGGTGGTAGGCTTCATTCCAGCTTCCGGGCTGGAGTCACGCGCCTGTTGCCCCCTGTACTGGTGTTACTTTCAAAACAAATACTATTTCGTTCTCTCCATGTTGAAATAACTGTGTTGTCATTTTTCTGTAGTCAATACTAGAGATCCCAGCTATCGTGAGAAACTAGAACGAAAAAAAGAGCTTTTTAAATAAAATAATAATAATAATAAAAAATCCGATCCTCCCTTACCTTGCCTAGAATGTGTATATCGGAAAAGGAAATTTTGCTGTGACGACACATCCGGCTGTGGGTGAATTCATGTTGCCCTCTGCTGGCCAATTTATGGTCAAAACGCTTGCAAGCCGTTTATTACAAGATTTGGGGGCTCGCAATTGCTTTTAACGATCCAATACGGAAGTTGCGTGTGCTAGAGTGGGTTGTAAATATATTTGAATATAAAAGGGATTACATGTTGTGAAGCATGACAAATTTGGTTACACAGTTGCTTGGGTATGCATTTTATTGAATATTATAGCGGACTGTTCCAGATTAACTGAGTTGGAAGGGACCTGAACTGTGGTGGGCAAGATGGGCATTCAGTGATGATTCAAAATTGAAACCGACTCTCCTAAAACCTTGTCTTTAAAACACACTTTCGCATTAAAAAAATCATACCTCAAAAGAAATATATTGGACAATGCATAATTTCTACAGATTACATATTAACAGAGTTGGAAGGGATGTTATAGGTCATCTAGCCCAACCCCCCACCCAAGCAGGAGACCCTACACCATTTCTGACAAATGGCAGTCCAATCTCTTCTTGAAAGTCTCAAGTGATGAAGATCCCACAACTTTCAAAGGCAAGCTGTTCCATTGGTTGATTATTCTCACTGTCAGAAAAGTTCTCCTTATTTCCAGGTTAAATCTCTCCTTGTTCAGTTTCCATCCATTATTCCTTGTCTGGCCTACAGGTACTTTAGAAAATAGCTTGCCCTTCCTCTCTGTCGCAGCCCCTCAAATATTGGAAGACTGCTATCATGTCTCTCCTGGTCCTTCTCTTCATTAGACTAGCCGTGCCCATTTCCTGTAACCATTCTTCATGCTTTAGTCTCCAGTCCCCTAATCATCTTGGTTGCTCTTCTCTGCACTTCTTCTAGTCTCAACATCTTTTTTATAGTGTGGTGACCAAAATGGGATGTAATATTCTAGGTGTTGTCTTACTAAGGCTTTATAGACTGATATTGGTACCTCAGTTGATCTTGATTGTATCCCTCTGTTAATACAATTTAGGGTTGTAGTGGCTTTTTTGGGCTGCTGCTGCACACTGCTGGCTCATATTTAACTGGTTGTCCACTAAGATTCCAAGATCCCTCTCACAGTTACTGCTATTAAGCCTGATTTCACACAGTCTATATGTTTACTTTTGTTTTATCTTGCCTAAGTGTAGGGCTTTACTCTTCTCTACATTGAATTTCATTTTGTTAAGATACAGCCCAGTGTTTGAACCTATCTTCTTGGGTGTTAGCTATCCCTGCCAGCTTAGTATCATCTGCAAATTTGGTAAGTTCCCCTTCTATTCCCTCATCTAAGTTGTTAATGAAGATTTTGAAGAGTACTGGGCCTAAGACGGAACCTTGTGGCACCCCATTGCTTACTTCCCTCCATGTAGACTTAGACCCATTAAGGAGTACTTGTTGAGTATGGTTTGTCAGCCAGTTGCGAATCCATCTGGCGGTGATGCTATCTATCTCACTTTTTTATAGCTTACCAAGAAGTAGGTTGTGGTCTATTTTGTCGAATGCCTTGCTGAATACAGTATTTCACTGGTCTACTAATTTAATCACTATATTGAAGAATGAAATAAGATTGGTTTGGCATGATCTGTTTTTAACAAACCTGTGCTGACTGCTAGTTATTACTTTACTTGTTTCTAGATGTTGGCAGATCTTTTTTTTATTATCTTTTCCAGTATCTTCCCAGTATTGGTGTTAGACTGATTGGTCTGCAGTTTCCTGGGTCTATTTTTCCCCATTTTTGAAGATGGGAATCATATCAGCTCTTTTCCAGTCCTCAGGTAATTCCCTGGTGCTCCAGGATTTTTGAAAGATGTGGTGCCATGGTTCTGAGATGACCTCTACCAGCTCCTTTAGAACTCTGGGATGTAATCTGTCAGGTCCCAAATGTCCATCTGGGTTCAGTTCCAAGTGGGAAGACACTGGAAATATGGAGACTGCTTGGAAGGATGGTTTAATGGTGGACAGGACCATATGGTTTGAGGTCCTGGGCAAAATCAAGCAAATGGGTGAGAGAGGGAGATTTATACCCTCTGTTGGGCTTTGAACTTGCTTCCTGTTGCTGTGGCAAGAAATGTATCCTAATTGGTTGTTAGACTCACATGGGGCCATGCAGAGATCACTTTGTAGCTTGTCTTGAGTCCCAGGCTTGTTTGAATCTTGCTGGATGATGTAATGAAGGTGTCAGTGTTCCAGAAAAATCCACTCCAATTAAAACCTTTGAGACAGGCATTTTCTCAATGTTTCCTTTTATTAGTGTTGTGGAAAGGGAACTTCATGAGGACAGTGGTGATACCCAAGCAGG
>NW_020769329.1:15606628-15640253 GCF_900518735.1 Pseudonaja textilis
GATGTTCCCTTTGGGCTTTTCCTGCTTGGGTATCACCACTGTCCTCACGAAGTTCCCTTTCCACACTAACAAATGTTGGCACTGTGCAACCAGTTTCATCTTAGAACTCATCAGACATAAGCATCCAGATGTTATTTTATAGGGTTCAAGTCCCTTACTAGGAATTGAATCATAGACTTTTGCACTGTAACAATAAAGTCTCCATATTTGCAGGATACTGATTCATTTTTTCACTTACAAAATTAATTCTAGAAATCAATGCAATTGATAGTGGATAGGACACTTTGTGACCTTTGTGTGTTGTAGTATTGATAAAGTTCCATAGATATGCAAGTAAACTAGAAATAGATGAGAGGCAATGCAAACTGGTGGATTCCTACTGCTAAATTTGTGGCTTAGATACATAATAGAGTTGCAACAAATGGAGAACGAACTGTTTATTTGTATTTAAGACCAGCACAAGGAAAATGTAGTGAACATTGGTAAGATTTTGCTTAAGGTGATTGTTCTTCATAACAGATTTAAGCAAAAAAACATCTTGTATCAACAGCTCTGTAGAAAACACTTTCATTGCTGGCAAAGGCTGCTTCCAGAAACTGAAGAGGTGTTACCCACCCCATAATTTTACAGGCAACTCTGGTTCAGGAGCTGCTAAAGGTCTATCATGTGTAACTCAGGATGAAATTTGTCCGTTTTTCATGTTTTACATCCTCTGTAAACTACCCAGGACCCCTGGGAGTTGTGCAGCATATAAATTTAATAAATAAGTAAATTGTGAATATGGCAAACAGACTTGGCCTGTTGCTTTCAACACCTGCGATGTGTAGATGAGGCTGATTCTGAAGCATAGAACAGGATTCAAAAAGCCCACAAAAAGAAATCTAACTCTGCCTGACTGGTAGCAATTCTAATTTCCACTCAGACAAAATATTTAAAACAATCCAAGAAATTGGATTAGCCCCCGATATATCAAAAGGTCCATTTATCTCGCACTTTGCCACAATATCTTTTTTAAAAATCCACGATCAGAAAAGCTACCTTTCAACCCCTAACGTCAAATGAACTGCGTCCTCGGCGTTGCTGTAGCCACTCCCCTTGAGGTAATCAAAAAGAGCATATTACTACAAGCAGGAGCCAATTAGATATCGTTTTTTAGAGAAACGTCACTGCTACACTTGGTGGTTGGCCCACGCTCTTCGGAGGAAGTTCGGTGGGGTCTTGGGTAATTTTTCAGTACGCAGGCGCAGAACGCTCATCGCGTTCTCTTCCTTTTTCTTAGGGCTTGTCTGGCTGACGCGTCACATTCACCTCAACGCGACCGGATACGAACAAGACGGGCTTCTGGTTTAGTTTGGGAAAATCGGAGAGAAAGGACGCCGCCGCGCCAGCTACGAGCCCGTTCCATGAGAAGTCCCTCCTCGGCTTGCCCCTGTCTTGTAATCAACAGCAACAGCCACAGCCACCGAGAGGATGCGTCGCCACCCCCTGGCCCGAAGAAGTGCACGGAGGAGACGATGAAGGAGGTGTTGCTCCGTCGGCTTTTGATACTGGTGGTCTCCTTCCTCCTCGGTTGCTTGCTTGGGTGAGTGCTTTGACCTCCCGGGAATTTTAGAGATGGTTGGAAGGAGAGAGAGATAAGTCTTTGGGTACCGGAAACTTTTTTCACATCTGCGCCCCTTGTTTCCCGTACATATCGAACAGCGATTATTTTAAAACTTCTCCTTGTCCAGTTCTACAGTTTCTAATCCTGAAGCGAAATTTTAATTTCATGAGGCTTTATTATTTGCTCCAGAAGTAAAGAAAATGCTTGCCAATAGTTATGCTGAAACCAGACTTTTCCTTTACAATTCTCTCCATGCTTATCAGAGACAAATGCTTGGAAATAATTTCTTATTTTGAATACACTTTTTAAAGCAAACGAGTCGAGCTCCGTATGTAACAGCCTTTCCCAGTCAGGTGCAGTCTGCAATCTACCTTTCTTAAAACTGATAGTGGTCATAGATATCACACGTCTGGAAGGTACTCTCTATTCTTGACAATTAACATCATTGTGCTGACTAGTAGTATTCTGTGCAAAAGGTACCTTGAGAACAAACTAAGTTTTACATTTACTTTTTAAAAATATAACTTAGATTTTCTAATTTTTACAAATTATTATAAAAAAAATCCAAAGTCCAAATTATTAAAATAAATATTTTAAAAACCAAATAAAATTGGATTTACCATTAAAATATTCTGACAATATATAAACAAGACACCAGTTATTGATTGGATTTTTAGTATTGGTGAACACCAACTTGAACTTACTGTTACATTTGAGAGAATGGGAAGGGTTATTAAAAGCAAGGTTAGTACTTGGGTCCAATTGGGTCTGGAAATGGCAAGCTTTATAACTATTACCATATAGATGATGACATGAAGTGATACAGTAGACATCATCATTGTCTTTATATGACCATTTTTATGTGAACACACAGCAGTTCAAATTTTCAGATTGATTTTAAAGGTAATCCTATATAGAGGACGTGAAAATAATCGTCATAAGACCATGAATAGTTGAAGCAAGGTTGTCCATCCAGATAGGGTCAGAGCAGGGTGGGATCCGACGAACATAACTTGTTCAGGGAACGCATGCATGCGTGTCAAATGCACACTGCCCGGGTGTGCACATTACTGGCTCTGACAAGCATTTATCTTCTTCAGCTGATGAGCAGCACTCAGCTGTGCTGTGCAAAGCAGCTGAGGAGGAAAAGCAGCCTCTAAAGGACAGCATAGAGCCCGCGTGGGTGGGCCAAACAGAACACCAAAACCTTATCCCAGCAAACCGGTTGCTCTGTGGAGCTACTGGTTCTATAGAACTGGACCGAACCAGTAGGATCCCACCCCTGGGTCAGAGTGGATACCAGCCTAAACTGGTAAAAGCTCTTTGACCAACATAGTGATTAGTAGATCACAGTGATCTGTAGAATTCAGAAAAAAAATCTCGTACTTGATTGTTTGCATAGAGTGCAAGTTCCTCTGATTTAGACGGGGAATTGCACTCGATTTGAACATCAAATATAATTAAAAATATAACAACAATAATAATAGTAATAAGTCAATGGTACCAATAGTAATAGGAGCCCTTGGAGCAATACTTAAAGGTCTGCCTAGATAGATGGAAATCCAGAAGTCATTAGATCTGAATAGCCTGATTTTGCAAAAAAAAATCCTACTCAGAACTATATATTCTAATGCTACCTTAACAGCTCTTGGTTCCTTGATTAGTACTTGAATTGTTAAATTTTTACCAGTCCCAGACTGTGAATTGAATTGAAGATTAACCATATTATTGTTATTGTCCAGAATAATTAGGGGCTACATCCGCATTATGAACTTGTTTTGGCTCCAGCAGTATAGTTACTTTAATAATTTAGAAATAATACAACTTGATACATAAACACAAAAAAGACTTTCCTATGCACCAGTTCATCTGCCTTCCTGAGATGAATAGTGGGGTATAATGAAGAGAGAGAACCATTAAGCTGTCTTGAGTTTATAAATTAGATTTTTATCTTGCCTTTATTACTTCATTAATCAAGGCAGTGAACCTATATAATCCTCCTTCCTCCTCCTCTTTTCTCCCAAACAGCAAACCTATGAGGTGGATTAGGATGAAAGTTATTGGTCCAGTGTCACCCAACTGGCTTTCATGCCTAAGACAGAACTAGAACTTATAGTTTCCAGGTTTCTAAGCTAGTACCTTCACCACTACGTCTAAACTGGTTGTTGGAGAAAATGCAGGATAGAAATTTGTCAGATAAATTGATC
Organism: Pseudonaja textilis; assembly: GCF_900518735.1. The sequence goes on from NW_020769329.1 coordinate 15,610,439, forward strand.
AGATTCATGTACTTTGGATATCATTGGGATGGGAACCACCATTAATTTCCAGAACAAAACATATTAGATTTTATAATTGTTCCAAATCATTGGGTTATGGATCAATCTCTTTCTTAAATAAGTAATCTCACCATAGCCTTCATGAAGACAATGGAACAAAAGCATCCACTATTGTGGACTTTTGCAGTATCATTTCAAAATCCAACAGGGTCACTAAAAGTCTAACAAATATACAAGTTTTTAAATGATACATTAAATTCAATCATGATAATTGAAATTATAATTCTGTTTTAGGAATGTTAAAGTTTTGAAAAGAAAACAGATCTTGTATTGGCTTTCTCTATTTCAAAGACTATTTTGAAAGCCACACCATTATTAACCAATGAAGTGTTTTCTTTATATGAGTTTTCAAAGCAGGGAATGTTCTTTGCTTCTAGCACCACTTGAAATGTTCTGTCAGAATGGTCAAGCAGATTGTATTCCACCAGAATAGTTGTTTGTTGAAGTATATGTCTTTTGTTTCAAGTTTCATCGTTTAAAAAGATTTTAGTACAGTAGGTTCCCCAATCCCAGGGCTGTGGCCCACAAGCCTTTTGGAACTGAACCATGGAAGTGGTGGATGTGTGTGAGCATGCTTTATTTGCACAAGCGGCAGGCTTGTTTGCCCACTGCTGGAATGGAACCATCCAACCCTCCCCCTGCTAGTCTGCAAAGCCAGAAAGATTGGTGAACTCTGCAGTACAGTATTGTTTTCCATGATGAAGAATGTCAGCATGGTGAAATTCTGTTTTAAAATCAACAAAATTATATGTTTTATTTTGATCTTGAAACAGCTCTAGGATATACTACAGATACTTTGCACATAGTATGCTGTGCATTATTATTCTATAATACGAGTTACTAAGATTCATTTTGTTGTAAGAGAAAAATGCTCTTAAAAAGTACCTGTTCATACTCTTTTATATTTTGAAATAAGTTACATACTTTTACTGTGTAGGATTTACTTTTGTTTGCAAAAACAATGTGTAAGGACCTGCCTCTTCTCTCTGTTCAAGAAAGTAGAACTCTTGAAACAATTAGCATTTCAAAAGGAGACTTTTATTGAAGGAAAGAGATAGCAAGACGAAGTAGAATCTGAGGATTCTCATGCAATTCAGTTAGGCCTCTGCTCAGTTGATGGTTGAATAAGCCAATGCACAGGTGCAAAGTTGTTTTGAGAATTGGCTGACAAGATAAGTTTTCAGGCATCTCTTGCTGGAGGCTCTGGTGGTGAGACAAAAAAGATGGCCCTCCCCCCTTACATTCCCACAAAGGTAAATCAAAGGAGGGATCTATGGGACCTGACATGCTGCCTCCCTAGGAGAACTCCACCTGGAAAACATAAAAGAGAAAGATCAATGAGTTATCAGGGCTTATTAGGGGTATTGTGCATGGATTTTTTTCAGCAAGTTGTGGGCCTTAACATGTCCCTTAGCCACCCACTCATTTTGAAAGGGCGGGCAGGTGTTTCCAAGCAACTAGGTATTGTGTGGCCCATGGTGTGTGCGTGAGTCTAGAGTTTCCTTAATTTTGAAATGTTGCTCACCCTAAATCGTGATAGGGGTGGGTGGGTTGTCTATTGATGGTCTGAATGGGGACATAATTTCAGGGTTCAATAAGCTGCAATTAAATACAGGTGTACTTCCCTGAGGTTTTTTTGCAGCAGTAATTCAACTGTCACTGGGTTTATGATTTGAGTGACAGAGAAAGGTCCTATGATTTTTGATCCCAATTTTTTGGACTGTTGCAAGTATTGTAGAAACTTGGTGGATAAATACACCCTATCACCTACTTGAAAGGCTCTGGGTTTTGTTCTTTTTTTATCAGCTTGTGTTTTAAAAGCGGCTCTAGCATCACTTAGAGATTTTCTTACCACTGGCCAGGTGTTTTGTAGGTGGTGTATCCACTCCTTAAGGGAGGTTATGGTTGGTTCCTGCACAGATAGTTCAGGTATTGGGTTAAATTCCTGGCCCGTGGCAACTCTAAAAGGGGTGAAACCAGTGCTGGAATGCACTGAGTTGTTACTGACCTTTGCAAAGAGAAGGAGGACTGTCCAGTTACCTTATTGATAGTTGATGAAACATCTTAAGTACTGCTCTAGAATCCTACTAGTTGTCTGCATCCCACTATTAATCTGAGGATGGTGGGAGGAACTTAGTCCCTGATCGGTACCTAGAAGGCTTAGGAATGATCTCCAGAACTTTGATATAAATTGGACCCCCCTCCCCTGATCAAATATAATCCTTTGAGAGGCACCATATAGCCAGTATATGTGGCGTAGGAACATCTTGACAAGGGCTTTGGCAGTGGGGATCTTTTGGCAGGGGATAAAGTGGACCTGCTTGGAAAACAGGTCTGTTACAACCCTGATAACAGTGTTCCCCCCACTTCTGGGAGTTCTACAATAAAATCCATAGAGATCTCTCTCCATGGTGCTGATGGCTCTGCTACAGTTTGCAGTAGCTCAGGGGTTTTCCCCTGCATTCTTGTTGTGCTTGCACAGACAGGACATAGCTTTCTATATCTTTCTTTAGGGATGGCTACCAGAACTGCCTCGTGTTTTCATGAAGCCGAAGTGGCCAGCCAACTTTGAATCACAGCAGGTTTTCATGAGGGGAAATTTCTGGCTGACTGGGACATACTGTAAGCAGGTATTCTTATGAGCCTGGAACTGGTCTATGAGGAGGGCTTGTTTGAATGCTTGTGTGGTGGCATTGTCAGTCGAGAGGTCTTGTTTTGCTTGCGCCCTGCTCATAACTGGCTGCTATGCTAGTTGAGATGCTGGGAGCAGGGGTTTGACCACCTCAGACGTGACTATTATACTGAGGCATTCTGGACAGAGTCTCTGCTAAAAAGTTATTTCCCCCCAGGAAGGTGTATTAGAGTGAAGTTGAAATGCTTGAAATACTGAGCCCAGTGGATTTGCTTTGGGGATAGCTTCCGTGGGGTCTTAAGGGCCTCCAGATTTTTGTGGTCAGTCCAGACTTAGAAGGGGATTTTATTCCCCTCCAAGAAGTGTCTCTATGAGGAGGGCCAATTGCACGACATATGTCTCTTTCTCCCAGCTAGTCCATCTTTGTTCTGTATCCGTTTTTTGGAAGTGTATGCACAAGGCTGTAGTTGGCCCTGCTTGTCCTCTTGGAGGAGGATGGCACCGATGGCACTGTCACTGGCATCTACCTTTATGACAAAAGGTTTTTCTGGATCTGGGTGTTTTCAGCACTGGTTCTGCTGAAAACAACTATTTTAGTTTCTCAAATGCGACTTGGCATTCCATGGTCCAGTTTTGTAGCTGTTTTGGTTTGTCTCCCTTTTGTTTTCAGTAGGTTGGTGATGGGGAGCGCAATTTGCACAAAAGCTGGGATGAATTGCTGATAGAAGTTGGCAAACCCCAGGAAGCTTTGCAATTGCTTGTGTGTGTGGGGAGGGGCCCACTCAATCACTGCTCACATTTTTTCAGGGTCCATTTCCACACCCTCATGGGAGATTCTGTACCCCAGGTAGTCTATTTTATCTTTGTGGAATTTGCATTTGGATAGTTTTGCATACAGCTTTGCGGAACGGAGTTTGTTTAGGACTTCCCGGACAAGTTTTACATGCTCTGCTTTCATTTTGGTGTATATTAAAATGTCATCTAAGTATACCAAAACCTCTTTGTATAGGTGCTCATGGAGCACTTTGTTTATTAGTTTCATGAAAACTCCTGGGGGCGGGGGGAGTGAAGTCTGCATAGGAGCACTTTGAACCGAAAGCACCCAAATGGTGTGTTAAAAGATGTTTTCCATTCGTCCCCTTCCCTAATTCTGACTCTGTAGCAGTCTTCTCTCAAGTCCAGCTTTGAGAATAAAATTCCTTTAGAGAAGTGGGCTAGCATGTCTTTCATTAGGGGAAGGGGATACACATTTTCCATGCTTACTGCATTCAGACTTCTATAATCCATGCATAATTGGAAAGACCTGTCTTTTTCTCACAAAACCGTACCAGTGCTGTAATTTTGGGTTGGGCTGGTTGAATGAACCCCCTGGCCAGATTTTTATCTAAGAAAGCTTGAATTTCCTTGAGTTCTCTTGGAGACATGCTGTACAGTTTTGGTTTCAGTGGTTTTGTCCCTGGGAGAATCTCAGTGGTGTAGTCTGTGGGTTGGGGGGGTGTGGAGCTTTCTTGGAGCTCTCTTCGCTGAACATCTCAGCTAAGTCCTTGTATTCTCGGAGGATGCCCTGAAGTGGCTTGGCCCTTCCAGCTGCAGTCATTTCTTTTTTTGGGTTTTCCCCCAGTTCCTCTCCTTGGTCATCTTGTCCAGTCACTCCCCAGTGGAACCTTAGGGTCCCCTCTTTCCAGTTTAATTAGGGCCGTTATGGTGAACCTATGACACGCGTGCTGGAAGTGGCATGCAGAGTCATCTCTCCAGGCACACCAGCTGTCACCCATTGCTCTTCTAGGTTCCGGCACATGCATGCGCGCCAGCCAGATGGTCTTCACATGTGTGGGAGCATTGGAAACTGAAAGAACAGCTTTGTGGTGTGCATGCATGGAGACCACCTTGGCTTATTGGTTGGAATGTGCCTTGTTTTGACTAAGATACCACCTCCTTGCTGTAGCTGTAAAGTTTGTTTTCCCATCCCGCTTGCCTATGGCAACTCAAGAGCAGTTCAGGGATGCTTTACGAGTTGACAGGCAATGTGACTGGCTTGACCAGTTCACTTACCAGTGGGTCGTCTTCTGAGTTACTTTTGAATGGGCCAGAGTCTTCTGATTAGGCTGGAGTTCCCTCCCCTGGTTTTGCTAGGGGGCAAAACTTCACAGCCTCTCTGCTTCTCAGTGCAGTGTCTTTTCCACAAGGGTGACTTTCGCAGGCTTTCCGCTAGATAGATTCTCAGGCTTCTGGGCAAGGGTCTTTGAGCAGCACTCCGCTGCATGGTGTCCATCTTTTCTGCATTTGAAACAGACAGTTGATCATGGCAGGGGAGCAGTTTGTGGCTTGAATGACTCTCGCTTCCCTTGGGTGGGGATCTCTTCCACGTTCTCCCCGCTTGGTACTGGTTTCTGGCCAGGTGAATCTCCACCTCTTCAGCTAAGATGTACCACTCATGGAGGAGGTTCAGGGCTCTGCGGGCCAAGCAGGCATGGTAGAGGCTATCATTCAGTGCATCTTTGAACCAGCTCACCAGGATGACTTCTGGCCAGTCTACTCAGTAGGCAAGGTCTCGGAATTCTTCGGTGTATTCCGCCACTGGTCAGAAGCCCTTCTTCATGGTTCTGATAAGGTTGAAGGCCTTGCAGTTTGCTAGGGGTCCTCGAACCAGCAGTAGAGAGCTATCATGAAGTGATCAAAGTTCCGCAGCTCCAGGGCATCAGCATTGTGGAGGGTCACCATCCACCTGGCTGCTGCCCCTTCCAGAGCCAGGGTGATGACACGGACCTGGGTACCCTGGGTTTGAAAATCATGCCCATATTCCTGCATGTGAGGACATGCGCCAGGAAAAAGCCCAACTGCTATGGATCACTGTCATACTTCACTCCCAGGAGGTTATCTTCTTTCCAGTTGTGGTGCTCTTGCCTGGCCCACGACATTTGCTGGAGCTGCATGTGGCAGGTTCACTGGGACAGGTGTTGGTCCTGCTGCCCCCTCTGCCTGGTCAGTGGCCACTGGACCTAGGGTGGCAGCCCTGGCCCTGTCAGTGGCTGCTGCTGCCTTACCTCCTCCTTTGTGGTGGTCCAATTTCCCCTGGGGTCTCAGGTTCTCAAAAGTCTCGGTCACAAACATGTGACATGTCTTTTCAGTTAGTTGTCACTGGCCAGTTCCTCACCTAGGCCCTCAGGGCTTCCAGCTCATATTCCCAGTCCAGTTGCCGGCTGCCTTGACTGAGGGTGACACCTTTGATTCTTCCGTCCCAGATGTCTTTTCCCCCCAGTGCAATTGACCATCTCGATTTCGTGGGGTCCTCCAAAGTGGTCTTGATATCTTTGATAGGGCGTTCGGCTGGGTGGTGGTAGAAGTTTCACCCAGTACTCTTCCTCTGTGCACTCTCTGTGCTCAGTGCTTTGTGTGGACATAGCTTGCAGGCTCCCCTCGGTAGAGCGAGTGTTTCTCCGAGTTGACCACTTTTGCAGATCCTGCTTTATGTAAGGACCTGCCTCTCCTCTCCGTTCAAGAAAGTAGAACTCTAGAAACAATTAGTATTTCAAAAGGAGCCTTTTATTGAAGGAAAGAGAAAGGCAAGACAAAGGAAGCATGATCTGAGGATTCCCGTGCAATTCAGTTAGGTTAAGGCAGTTAGAAACCTCTCCCTTCAGTCTGATGTTGAATAGGCCAATCCATAGGTGCGAAGTTGTTTTGAGAATTGCTGGCTGAGAAGGTGATAAGAAGCTGCTCTCAGGCATCTCTTGCTGAAGGCTTCGGTGCAGAGGCAAAGCAAATAGCCCTTCCCCCCATACATTCCCACAAAGGTAAATCAAAATACAAGGTAATAGGCACCAGAAAAAAGCTCCACTGTGGCTGGGTTAATCTTTTCAATGCGAAAGGTTCTATAAGCTTAGGACCCAGCTTTTTACAGGGCAATTTAGTTTTAGATATTTGGTAGAGAGCTAAACTTTCTCCCTTATGTGAAATGGCCTGGGTGGGGCGAATCGCCTTTTGCCTGCCTGCTCCTTTTGCATCTATGTGGCTTTTGTTAGTGCCCATTTTACATTTCCCCCAAGCATCCTGAAGGGAGTCTACCCATTCAGTCAGGCTTTCTCCTCCATGCTGCTGCGAGAGACCAGGATGGATTAGACTTCTCCTGATGATGTCATTAAGCTGAGTCTGTTCTTGTATATAAAAGGCCAGTCCCTGGGAGTGTCCCCAGCTTTGACTCAACTTCTTTTTGTCAGTAAGCTGTGTCTCTGAAAGCACTGTGATAATTCTACCATTCAAAAGCAAATACAGCTTTAAACACAGCTCCTGGGGATCCGGGCAGCTGTGTCTTTAGGAGAGTGGGTCTCCGTTCTCCTGCCATGCTGAGGACTTGACATTGCTAACATCAGGGAAGGGAAGCATCCATCAACCTCCCCCACAGCCTTTCCCTCTTTCTAACTGCTGAATTTGTCACTCAGGGCTCTTAGCCGCCTAAGGAGCGACCACCATTACCAAAGGCCACAGCATGTGCGGGTGGCCATTTTGGGGGAGCAAATCCTCTATTGCATGAGGTGAGCAGCCATTTTAAGTGGCCCAACTTCAGATCAGCCTCAAAACAAGGGTAAATTTCTGGGATTCCTTGGCAGCAAGGCCCCACTAATAGGCAGCACATTCTGAGGGTAGCTTCCAGCACCTTTTGTGCTTTGCCTATTCTTGCCATGGATCAGGACAAGGCCCAAGCTGAACTTCCTTGTCCAGAGGACCTGGCCTTCCAACCAGCCAGAAGAAAAAGACGCAGACAGCGATATCAATCAGTACAGAAGAGAGGTGGCTGCAAAAATTAGGGCTAAGAGAGACAGTTTAATAAAACAATAGAGCAAATGAGAGGGCAACTGCAATAGGCTTCCCAATCAGGAGAATCCCAGGGTTACCAAGGAAACCCTTCTAGGGGAATTAGTTTACTTTATCGTCATTGCATCTCGTACAACCTCGTACAAGGGAGGAAATTTCAGGATCCTCCATCTTGATTCCCTGAGAGGCTGGAGGAACAACTTGATCCTCAAGACCTAAGCATGTCAGGGCCTAATTTCAAACAGGCCACTTGGGCCTATGCCCCCCTCCACCCACCAGCTCCCAGCCCAGATTGGAATCTACCTTTACTCCCACTGTGGCAGGCCTTCGATCCCTTGACTTTCCCATTAGCGACAGGCCTAGGGAGATTCAGGATATGACTCTATTGCCATCAGGCAGGGGTTGGCTGAAGGATTCCAGGAAACCCTTCGGCCCTTAAAAAGGGCTCACTCCCTTTTCCCGTCACAACCCCAGGGCCCCTTGCCCCTTCAGAGAAGATTTCATCCACCCCAGGAGCATAGGGCCCTCTCCACCCACTTAGAATGGGAGGATTATGGGGAGGACGACTGCACTGACCCTTCTGTGCACAGTCCCCTCGTTCAGATCGGAAAGAGGGGGAGATCTGGGACCCTAACCTCTCAGAGGTGGAAGAATCTTGCCCAGATCAACAACAGCAACAGTCTTCAAACCAGCCTTATTCAAACCACTCCTACATAAGGCTCTGGTTATAGCCAAGGTGTCCCCTGAGGAAGTGGCCCCTGAATCACAAGAGCAACCCTCTGGGCAAGGAGACTCCCTTTTCTCCAAGCCGGTAGTTTACACGGAGGTCTTACCCTCACCTCTGTTGTTTCTCGACCTGGTCAGGGAAAAGTGTGCTTCTCCCACTGCAGATTCTCGCCCTTTGTCTCATGATAGATGATTTTACAATGTGGGCCTGTCAGTAGCCAATGCTCTTGCAATGCCCCCTGTAGACGCTCTGGTCATGGCCTCATTCTCCTTCTCTGGCACTCCCATTGAGACAGAGGATGTACTTAAGCCCAAGGACAAATGCTCCGAACAGACACTCAAACGCAACCACCAAGCCACTGCGTGAGCTGTCCGGGCTTCGACCACTGCATCGTTTTTCCACGAGGGCCTCACTCCACTGGCTGCACCAACTACAAGGCTGGACCCTGGCATCTGACTTCACGTCTCACCAGGACCTCAACAAAATAATAGCAGCGGAATTTACGGTGGACATCACCCTTAATTCCGTCAAGTTTGCAGCCAGAGCCATGGCCTCCTCGATGGCAGTGAGAAGGCTCTTATGGCTTCGGAATTGGCAGGTGGAGTTGCGACAGAAGTGGAAACTGTCTTCGGCTCCCTGTAGAGGTGAAAGGCTCTTTGGCGATGCACTAGAGCCACATCTCATCGAGACCAGGGACAAATGGAAGATTCTTTCCTCATCAGAAAAGAAAACTGACTATTGCCCTGCTTCATACCATCCACCAACATTTCGGCCTGAGACTACCCCCTGTTTTTACCCACCACAGGGCATATTCCCAGCGACAAGATCAACGCCCAGACTCACCCGGCAGACAACAACCTTCTGCAGGTAAACAGCCCTTGTTCTCTCCACCCATTGGAGGTCAGTTAGCTTACTTCGCCTCCAGATGGGAGGAGTCAATGATGGACACCTGGGTACTCAACACTGTGCGGTCAGGGTTGCAGTTGGAATTTCTCTCGCCACCCCCAGAGAATTTCGTGTTCTATCACATTTTGTGGAACAGTTAAAAAAGGGTCCTTATGGAATAAGCCATTCAACATAAGTTGACATAAGGGCCATTCAACCTGTCCCGGAATATCAATGTGGACAGGGATTTTATTCCCAACTTTTGTGGTCCCTAAGACCTCGAGGGGTTCGCGAGCCATCCTTGACCTCAAATTTTTGAATGAGTTTATCCCATACAGGCGCTTCAAAATGCAGACCCTGCATTCTATTTTAGAGAGCGTTCAGGATGACGATCTCTTCTCCTTCATTGACCTTACGGAGGCCTATCTCCATATACCCATTTGGCCTCACCATCGCTGGTTTCTCCATTTCTGTTACCAGCACCATCACTTCCAGTATCGAGCCTTCCCCTTCAGGCTTTCTTCAGCTCCAAGGGTCTTCATAAAGATCCTAGCGGCATTGGTGGCTTCGCTTTGGTCCGTTCCATTGAGGATCCAATGCTACCTGGACAACATTTTGATACAGTCATCCTTCACCCACTCCGCCCATCGAGACCTGCAAATTACACTTTGCTGCCTTCAGGACCACGGCTTTTCCATCAACACCAGGAAAAGCCATTTTACTCCTACAGCCAGATTGCTTCTCCTGGGGGCTGTCATTGACACAACCCTGTGCCAAGTCTGTCTGTCTCCAGACCAGGGGGAAAGCCTCACTGAGATCATCTGTCTGGTTCAACATCAACACACTGTTCCCCTGCCACTGCTGTCCAAATTATTGGGGAAGATGATCTCGTGTATCGGCATTGTCCTCTGGGCATGGCTTCACTCCTGATCTCTACAATGGTTCCTGCTCCCTTTTCAATGAGCAGGAACCAGCCACACATTGATCAGGGTCCAAGTCACTCCACAGGCCCTTCAAGTGGCTCTCCATGGTCCTCTGGAAGGGAGGACACTGTTCAAGGAGCTGGACAGGCTGTTACTCATCATGGATGCCAGTCTTCTGGGTTGTGGGGTCCATATGGAGGGCCAGATAGCTCAGGGTATTTTGTCCCAGACAGACAAAAACTGCCCCATGAACTGGCTAGAGCTCAGGGCCATATCTGCTAGCACTGAGGCACTTCAGGGCCATGGTAACTGGATCCCACATACTAGTGTTGATGGACAACATGGCTGCAAAGGTGCACGTCAACAAGCAAGGGGGGACGAGGTCCAGGGCCCTCATGAGGGAGGCCAAACGTTTGGGGCTGTGGGCGGAGAGACATTTGTCAATAATGGCAGATCACATCTCGGGAGTCGACAATTCCTAAGCCGACTGACTGAGCCGGAGTTCAGTTGACCACCTCCACCCATCCCTTTTCAGAGACCTTTGCCTGAGGTTTGGGACCCCGGAAGTGGATCTCTTCTCCACTTCCCCAAAAGCCCAAGTAAACAGATCTTTCACAAGGTTTCCTTGTCAGGGAGCAGAGGGGACCAATGCTCTTTGGTGCAGATGGCCTGGGGGTCTCCTCTATGCCTTTCCCCCTCTTCCCATCATTCCGGCAGTCATTTGAAAGATGTTGGAGGAATGAGCGGAGCTAATTCTCCTGGCCTCCTATTGGCCACAGAGGCCCTGGTTTGCAGACCTGGTGAACCTGTCTCTAGCCTCTCCCTGGAGGATCCCAGCTCACCCGATCTCCCTCCATCAGGGAACCTTGCTCCATCTGGATCCCCAGTGGTTCAAACTGACCATGTGGTGCTTGAGCGGCAATGGTTGAGAGAGGCTAATCTCCCGGAGAAACTTATTCTCAGCATCCAAGTGTCTCACAAATCATCCACAGTGGGCATCTATGATGCCACCTGGAGGGTTTTTTGTCAATGGTGTTGTAAGGAAGGTCTTTCACCCACCTCAGCTCAACCAGCAGAGGTTCTAAGTTTCCTTCAAGAGGGCCTAGAGAAGGGACTCAACCCTAATACCTTACGACGCCAGGTAGCGGCCCTTTCCTCAGTGCTATCCTTATTTCCTTCCTTGTCTCACCATCTGGCTGTCAGGAAATTTTTAAAAGGGGCTTCTAACCTTCATCCCCTGGTAGTACACAGGTATCTTTCATGGGACCTTTCTAAGGTGCTTCAGGCCCTGATGGAACCACCATTTGAACCCCTTAGGACAGTGTCTCTGCAATTCTTGACACTAAAGGTGGTTTTTCTGGTATCAATCACACCGGCTAGAAGGGTGTCAGAACTGGCTGCCCTTTCAATCAGACAGGATCTATGCAGATCCCACCTTTATCCCAAAGGTCAATACCTGGTTCCAAAGGTCCTAGGATATTGTGTTGCCAGATTTCTGTCCCCTTCCGCACCACAACTTAGAGCACAAGTGGCACACTTTAGAAGTTAGGAGAGTGCTTAGAATTTACCTCAAGCACACTTCCACCTTTAGAAAAACTGAAGCTATGTTTGTGTCCTTTTCCCCATCTCACTTGGGGAACAAGGCCTCTCCTTCCACCTTAAGCAGGTGGGTCAGGGTGTGCATTGCACAGGCGTACAAGGTTATCGCTCTTCTGGTGCCTCAAGGGCTGACTGCACACTCTACCAGAAGCACTGCAACTTCAGCTGAACTTCTTCATCCCTGGAAGAGATTTGCAGGGTGGCCACATGGGCTTCCCCGTCACCCTTCATCAGACATTACCGTCTGGATTCCTTTGCCTCTGTGAGTGCAGCCTTCGGCAGACGGGTACTTCAGTGAGTGGTTCCACAATCAGAGAGATCACTGGATGAGGACCCTCCCGTGGACATGCAGGCTTTGGTATGTCCCATCCTGGGCTCTTGCAGCAGCATGAAGGAAAATGGGTGTTGGTATAATTACCGGAGAATGCCCTTTCTATCTATGCTGCTAGAGAGCCCAGCCCCTCCCTTGTTTTGTCCGGATTGGGCGTTGGTCCTTACCTGATATGCCCCTTCTCGGCAAGCCGCGAGGAGCATCCAGAGAGTGGGAGGTGCTTCAGAGTCCTCTCTTACAGGCTGAGCTTCAATTGAGGAATGCTCCGCCCCCTCACGTGGCTCCATGCAGCGTTCCCCAGTTTTTGCAAGGACGAAAAGGAAAGGCTATGTACTCATCCTAGCGAACTAGTGGATCCTTGGCTGAAACAAGTTCCCCTACCAGACAGAGAAATAGGGTGGGGCTGGATGCTCCTTGCGGCTCGCCGAGAAGGGGCGTATCAGGTAAGGACCAACGCACGTTCTCCCTCGAGCCGCTCGGAGCATCCAGAGAGTGGGACATACCAAAGCTTGGCAGTCCTACGGAAGGGACTCCGTCTGGGCCGGAAGCCCCTCCGGGTCACTGATGACCTTCTGTAGGACTCGTTGGCCAAACGAGGCCTCCGCTGAGGCATATACGTCTATTTTGTAATGCCTAATGAAGGGGAGACCCAGGTGGCCGCCCGGCATATGTCAGCGATTGGGGCTTGTGTGGCCCAGGCTGCCGAAGTAGCTGCACTCCTAGTGGAATGAGCAGTGATTCCACTGGGTGTGGGGAGGGATTGTGATAGGTAGCATTTGGAGATGGTTGCCCTAATCCAGCGGCTGATGGTTGAGGGGGATACTTTGAGCCCCAATGACCTGGGCTGAAAGAAAAGGAAAAGGGATTCCGACCTTCTCAGGGGTTGGGTGCGCTTGATGTAGATGCGCAAGGCTCGCCTCACATCTAGAGTGTGCCAAAGAATTTCCCTGTCCCTCGAGGGTCTGGGGCAAAAGTTTGGTAGGACCAATTCCTGCGACCTGTGGAAGGTTGAGTTGACCTTGGGCAGGAAGGTGGGGTCGGGACGAAGAACCACCCGGTCGGCGTGGAACACACAGAGGTCCTTTCTAACCGATAAGGCTGCGATTTCTGAAACTCGCCGTGCTGATGTAATGGCCACCAGAAAAACTACCTTAAACGTTAAAAATTGAAGGGAGGATTCCCTTAGAGGCTCAAACGGGTGCTTTGTGAGTGAAACGAGGACCTTATTGAGATACCAGGTAGGTTATCTACAACAGTTGGGGGGCACAGGTTGGTGGCACCTCTGAGGAAGGCCCTGACCCTAGGGTGGTGGGAGAGGGAGCCGAAGCTGTCGCAGCAGACAACAGTTGACAGGGCTGCGACTTGCCGCCTCAAGGTGTTAGGGGAAAGCCCCTTGAGCAGGCCCTCTTGGAGGAATTCTAGGACCTGGGCAATAGAGGGGCAGAGGGGGTTAACCTGGGACTTATGACACCTGCAGAAGCCATTCCAAGTGGCATCATAAATCCGTGTGGTTGGGGGCCGCCTGGCGGCCAGGATGGTGTCAATTACTTGATTGGAGAATTTCTCTTTTTTTTTAAACAGTTCCGTTCAACCTCCAGATGGCTAACTGGAGCCATTGAGGGTGTGGATGCATAAGGGGCCCCTGAGAGAGGGAAATCCTGTCGGGGGGGATTCTCCAAGGGGGCGCTACTGATAGGTTGCGGAGGTCCGCAAACCACGGGCGCCTGGGCCAATGGGGGGCCACCAGCAGCAGATCCGCCTTCTCGAGGATGAGCTCCCGGATCACTCTGGGCACTAGAGCTAGAGGGGGGAAGGCGTATAGGAGCCCTGGGGGCCAGGGGCAGCGTAGCACGTTGTGGTTCTCCGACCCATGGGACGGGTATCTTGAGAAAAACCTGGGAAGTTGTGCGTTGGCCGGGGATGCAAAAAGGTCCACCACTGGTGGGCCAAAGATCCTGGACGCCTCCCTGAACAGGGATGGGTGGAGGCGCCATTCTGACTGGTCCACCGTGGCCCTGCTCAGCCAATCCGCCTGGATGTTGGAAACTCCGGAAATATGATCTACTCTTAGCGAGAGGAGGTTGGACTCTGCCCAACGACAGAGACGCTCGGCCTCCCTCATCAATTGAATAGACTGGGTGCCCCTTTGCCTGTTGATGTGCGCTTTGGCTGTGACGTCCGTGAGAATAAGGACATGACGTCTGCGCACCTGAGGGAGGAAGCTTCGCAGGGCCAGATAGACGGCGTGAAGCTCCAGCCAGTTGATGCTGCATCCTTGTTCTATCCTTGACCATCTGCCCTGAGCCATGAGCAAGTTGATGTGAGCGCCCCATCCGGATAAGCTGGCGTCTGTGGTAAGGGTAAGCCTCTGGGCTCCTTGAAGAGATGGCCCTTGTTGATGGTGGGGTTGATCCACCAGAGGAGGGACATGAGGACCTGTGGAGGTACCTTGACCCTGGATTTCGAATTGCTTCTTCCGGATCTTTGGAATGGGAGCAGGAACCACTGCAGGGATCTGCTGTGTAAACGGGCCCAGGGAACAATGGAAATGCATGAGACCATCTTACCTAGCAGTTTGGAGAGGTCAAGTAAAGATACCTTCTTTGATCGCCTAATTTGTTTGACCAAACTTTGGATATTGAGGAACCTCTCTGGGGAGAGGAAGACCTTTTCTGAAACCGAATGGATTATGGCCCCCAGGTGAGTAATTCGGGTGGAGGGAACCAGTTGGCTCTTTTTCCAATTGATAAGGAACCCGTGGGCCTGGAGGGCAGAGACAGTAACCCTGGTGTCCCTCTCTGCCTGGCATTTGGACGGAGAGAGGATGAGAATATCATCCAGATAACAGTGGAGGCGTACGGGAAGGCTCCTGAGGTGGGCTGCTAGAGCTGCGAGGACCTTAGTGAAGGTCCTCGGGGCCGATGCCAGACCAAAAGGGTGGGCCACATATTGAAAGTGAAGGTTGTTGTAACAAAATCTGAGGAATTTGTGGTGGGAGGGCCGGATTGGGATATGTAAATATGCTTTGGAAAGGTCTATAGGGGATAGCCAGTCCCCTTGCCTGGTACTCAAGAGGATAGATTGCAAAGTGTGCATCTTGAATTTGCGCTGAATTAAATGACGGTTAAGTCATTTTAAATCTAAAATTGCTCTCCATCCCCCGGAATGATTGGGAACCGCGAAGAGGTGGGAGTAAAATCCCTGCCCTCGCTAGGCTGGGGGAACGGGTTGAATGGCCTGAATGTCGAGGAGATGTTGAATGGCGGCATCCATCAATTGGCGTTTGGCGGGGTCCCTTGAGGGGGGGGATGTCATGAAGAAGTCAGAGGGGGAGGACCGAAACTCAAGGGCGAGACCGAACCTGATGGTGTCTCTAACCCAAGCATCGGAGGTAGATGCATCCCATTGGGCGGCGAAGTGTCTGAGGCGGCCGCCAATGGGGAGGGAAGAACGTATTCTATCTGGGACGACGGAAGGGTCTTCCCCCTGATCCCCTAAAGGGTTTCCTATAGTTGCCGCCCCTTCTGTTTCTGTCGCCCGTGTCGGTTCGATCCTGGGGTTGGGATCGGAAAGAAGGGGGTCTCGGGTATCTGGGCAGAAAGGAGGGCTGATAGAAGGGACGGGGGGAGCCTCTTCGAAAGGGCTGAGGGCCTCTTGGTTCTGACCTCCGAAAGAGGGAGGGGAGAAATGTTTTCTTACTGCGGGCCTCAACCAGCAGGGGATCTAGAGCTGGGCTGAACAGTTTGTCTCCCTTAATGGGAGCAATGTCCAGTTTAACTTTATTTTTAATGTCCACCTGCTAGTGTTTGAGCCAGAGCAGGCGGCGGGCCGTGACATGTGAAGTTATAGCTCTAGAGGAAAACTTCACTGATTGGTAAGTGGCATCAGCTGAGAATTCCGCTGCCACCACGAGCTTGGGTATATCCTGATGTGCACGTGTGTTGGAGGAGGGGACATGCTGCTTCAACTGATGAAGCCACCAGATTGAGGACCTGGTGAAAAAGGAGGCGGCCATGGCCGATCTAATGGCCCAAGCATCGGATTGGTGGGCCCGGTGTAAGGCCAGTTCCGCCCATTTGTCCTCGGGCTTCAGCGCCTCCAAGGCCTCACTGGGGGTGGAGGAGGACGCTAGGTCCACGATGGGCTGATCAACCTCGGGGATGTCTAGAAGACTAGAAAAGTCCGAGTTGAGATTGAAGAATCTCTTGTCCTGGTTGGAAGGCACGGGGGGGGGGGCGTGGAAGTCAGCTGCTTCGTCACTAGGTCTGAAAAAATGGGTGGGGCCGGGATGACCTCGGCCTCCACCATGGGCTGCTTAAATATGGAGTCCTCTGGGCCTTCTGATGTGGAGGGGGGAGCAGAGGGAGACTGGGAAAGTAGGCCAGAAATGTTTTTGGCCTTAAACAGAAGGGACTTGAACATGTGTGGCTTGAACAACCCCACGAATGTAGGTTGGTCGGGGGTAAGCCCCTCATCCTCCAACATCTCCCCCTCGCTTGGTTCTGCCTCTAAGAGAGGCTCACTGAAACGGGAAGATCCCATTTGGGATTCCTCCTCCTCTTCCCTGAAATAATCAAAGGCCCCTTCTTCCTCCTTCTGGTCCCTTACTGGAGGAGGGCTATCCCTCTGTAAGAGTACCTGACCGATAGGAGGATCCGATCTTGGAAGGGATCTGATGGACAGAGACTTGTGTTCGGGGGCCCTTGGGGAGAAGCCGGGTCTGGACATGTGTTGCGGACCCTCCGCAATACCCTGGCAGATAGCCAGTTCCATCCATGCCTTGATGTGAGCTGGGACCTCCATTGTAGAAGGATCCTCTTGGCGCAGACCAGCGGCCATAGGCGTAAAGATGGCTTCAGGAGTCCGTCTGCTCGATGGTCCCGGGGCCTGATGACCCTGAGGTGAGCTGCGCCTGGATCGGGAAGAGAGGTCTGGAGGGGGGGAGGTTGAGTAGAGGTGGAGGGAGTGGAAGGAGGAAGGGCTGGAGGCATCGAAAGTGACTCCCTGGATCGCCTATCAAACTCCTTTTCCAACGCCTTATGGCGCCTTAAGGCGTCCCACTGGGAGGCCTTGGAAGGTTCCTTAGCCTGCCTGCTCAAGTGGTAAGACTTAGATTTAGCCTTCAGAGAAGGGCGTTTAGAGGAATTGTCATCTGCCATTTTGATAAGTGAAATTGGATAAATATCACTAGAGGCGGTTGGCTCGCCTGGAGTTCGGCCTACGACCAAGGCCGGGTGATCTCTGAGCTGGCCCGCACCCCCTTTTGGAATTTAGAATATACTATGGTGCCAGGAAGTTACTTAAGGTAGTAATAAGACATAAATATATACAAGGATATTGTGTGTGTGTGAGTGTGTGTGTGTGTGTGTGTGTGTGTGTGTATATGTGTTGTGGCTCCGGGCTTGGATTCAGCTCCTGTGATTGATATGAGTTCAAGTGAAGAGGTTATGGCAGAACAATTATGAGCCGGCCTGGCTTACTGATTGGACTGATAACCGGGATGAGGAGATGGACGTGACAAAGGACGACAGACCTGATGTATTAGAATTGTCAGGACCTTTGACCTCCTCTGGTTCCTTATCTGATCAACAGCCGGGAATGGCTGACAGGGAAGTTTTGAGAGAGTCTTCTAGTGGAGATGAGAACTTGGAAAATTTGTGGTTAAATGTAAAAAATAGAAGACGGTTGAAAAGGCAAAATCAGCTGGAGCGAATGAGAAGAGCAAGTTAGTAAATTAGCACGTTGCCTTAATGATTATAAAAGGACACAGCTGGGCTGGTACATTTCGCCAGGAACAAAATAACTATTTGAGTGAAGACGTTACAGCAAGGAGCTCTGAGGCTGGAGAGTTATTGCCAGGACTGGTTTGCCGGACAGAGTCAAGATTTATGCTGTGGTTTCTGCCAGCCGTTATCTTGTAAGACTTCTTTCCGTTTGATTTAATTGTGAAACGGCTGCTTTCTGTTTTGTTCGTTTGAATTTTGAAGGGGAGTCATAACATAGATAGATAGATAGATAGATAGATAGATAGATAGATAGATATAAAAGTTTTTATCTGATATACTTTATGTTTTTGATTATTAATAAGAATTCTTTTTTTTTTAATACAATAACGAGGTTGAAAAACTTGGACTGTATAGTATATCAACAAGGAAAAAAACGAAACTGGCTAGAGAAAAGAATTCGAATTTGCCAAATGGACGCCTGAGTCCTGTATCAGAGAGGCCTAGCAGTAGATCTCCAGACGAAAACTGGAGGGGAGAGGAGACTGCTGAGCTTCGTCCCGAGTGAGGCTGCGGGAGGCCAACAGACGTGCTTGACCAGGTCGGTCAAAGTAGCACTAGCAAAATTAGCTCATGACCCAGGGGTCCGATAGGCGCTTTGATCGACCGCAGCGGAGAATAATAGAAAAAAATGGCGCCCGACCACGAGGTGGCACCAAGATGGCGGCCGTGAGCTGAGCTATCGTCGGGGCCCCTCGGGACGGAAGGGAGGGCTTTTCTGGCTAGCTCAGCGTGCCTAGAGGGGCTGTGAGGAGGAAATTAGCCCTTCCCAACGGTCGGCGTTCAGGTGGGGGGAAAACCAGCAACGCGCTTGGGCGTGAAATTAACGAGCCGCTGAGGCGGCGCGAAGGCAGAGAAGCGATCTAACGGGGGGGCTCGCACGAACCGCTGCGATCCCGCCCGCGTAAGCCCCTAGGGGCGAGGGAAAACCTTCCCCTAGGTCGATACCCTTTGCGCAGGGGCTAGGAAGTTAAGATCAAACCTTGTTCCTTGGTTGGAGTGGAGAAATAGGTAGAAATAGGTAGAAAGCCTGAATCAGCCAAGGAGCCTTTACTGGAAACAACTTGTCTCTCCAAGGCTGAGCAAAAACGGGGGAACGCTGCATGGAGCCACGTGAGGGGGCGGAGCGTTCCTCAATTGAAGCTCAGCCTGTGAGAGAGGACTCTGAAGCACCTCCCACTCTCTGGATGCTCCGAGCGGCTCGAGGGAGAATCTGGTAAGCAATATTAACATTCTAGATTCTGTTTCGCTTTCAGAGAGACTCATACAGTCTTTCAGGTATCTTCGCCAAAGCTGGGGACACTCCCAGTGGCTGGCTTTTTATATACAAGAACAGACTCAGCTTAATGACATCATCAGGAGGAGTCTAACCCATCCTGGGCTTTTTAGCAGCATAGATAGAAAAGGCGTTCTTAGGTAATTATACCAACGGCCATTCCTGAGGGTACTCAGTCATTGGGACAAACTCCACCCCTGTGACCACGTTAAAAAGCATAAACCCTGTGCTGCACAGCGTTGTTGTATGCCATGTCAACAAAAGGAAATAGGTCAGCCCAATTGGTTTGTTGGTGATTGACATAGCACCTCAAGTATTGCTCTATCATTACGTTAGGTTGTTTCGCCACCCCATTGGTACTTCCCCTGGGAAGGCCCAATTAACTTTATGAACTCCCTCCAGAATTTGACCATGAACTGGACCCCATGATCAGATAGGATTCTTTTTGGGACTCCATGCAGCCAGTAAATGTACTTCAGGAACAACTTCACTAGTTTGTAGGCTAAAGGGAGGCTGGAACAGGTGATGAAGTGAGCCTGCTTGGAAAAAAAATCAATCACTGTCCAAATTAGAGTGTTTCCCCCACTTTCTGGGAGATCCGCGATAAAGACCATTGCTATTTTCTCCCAGGGTTGTGATGGCTTGGCTACTTGTTGTATCAGTTTGGGAGGGGCTTTCCAGGTCACTTTTTCATCACACGGCTTTTTATATAGCTTTCAATGTCTTTTTTCATTGTTGGCCATCAAAATTGTCTTTGTACCATATGCCATGCCTTTGGAAACCCAAAGTGCTTGACATTGTGGCTTCTTTGCAGAACTTGGACACAGAAGGTGCTGGGGATGTATAATTTGGGATCTTTCTATGCCAACCTGTCCCAGGAGATTCAGTTTTTTGTTATTCCTGAAACGGGTCAGTTTATAGCTCATCTTTGAGCTTCTGAGTTAGCTCTCACCCTGGCTTGCTCAATCATCTCTGAGTCTGTTGCCTTGTAGTGACCTTATGCTGTCTTCTGAGGGAGAGGAGTGATCGTGTTGACCACTTGTACTGGGGCATACTGGTTCTCAACACCAATAAGACCAAGGAGCTTATAGTAGACTATAGAAGGAACAGATCAGACATCCAGCCCTTGCTTATCAATGGCAACCAAGTGGAGCAAGTGGCCAGTTTTAAGTTTCTGGATGTTAAAAAGAGGACCTGACCTGGGGTGCTCACATTGCAGCACTGGTCCAAAGGGCCCAGCAGAGATTATACTGCCTAAGACTTCTCAGAAAACAAAAAATGAATGCTGGTGATCTACCGCTGCGTCATAGAGAGTATCTTAACTTACTGCACCTGTGTATGGTTTGCCAATTGCACAGTGGCAGGACAGCACTCCGGAGGGTTAACGTCATTGCCCAGAAGATCATTGGTTGCCCTCTCCCCTCTTTGGAAGAACTTTATAGCTCCCGCTGCCTTAAGAAAGTTCAAAACAATCTCAAAGATCCATTTCATCCTGGGCACCCTGTTTTTAATTATTACTATCTGGCAGATGGTACAGAATAATAAAAACAAGGACAAATAGGCTGAAAAACAGCTTCTATCCCAGGGCAGCAACTGTATTGAATTCTACTGTATAGTGTAATATTAATGCAATATCGGGGATTTTCAATTCAGTGTATAGAATGTGAAGGATGTGTGTTTGTGTTTATTTTCATACTCATAATGTACATTGAAGATGGTATTTAATTTCATTGTACGAAGTGCAATGACAAAGTAAACTAAACTTTCAGGATAGGGCATCCACTAGGAAATTCTTCCCTCTGGGGATGTATTTTAGCGAGAAGTTGAACTGGTTTAAAGCACTGCACCCATCAGACTTGTTTGAGAGAATGTTTCTGAGGGGTCCTATGGGCTTCCAGATTTTTGTGATCAGTCCATACTTCAAATAGCACTTGGCTCCCTTCTATGAAGTGCCGCCAGGTTAATAGTGCCCAGCGGACCATGAAGGCCTCCTTCTCCCACATCTCCCACCTTCATTAGAGGTTGGTGAGTTTTCTGGAGGTGTAGGTGTATGGTTGGAAGTTTCCCTTTTTGTTCCTCTGGAGCAGGACGGCCCTCACTGGCGTCTGCCTGAATGGCAAACAGTTCTTTGGTGTTTGGATGTTTTAAGACCGGTTCCTCCGTGAACAACCGCTTGAGCTTCTCTTCCCCCCCATTTTTTTGGATTTTTATTTTTAAAATATACATCAACATCAATATATGAACAGTGTGGCATTTGGGTATCATTCATTTTAGGACAAGTGACAATAATAACATTAACATTCAAATGTATGAAATCCTAGTACTTGTTTGTTTTAAAGTTGTTATTCAATATTTCATTGTTCGATTTTAATTCCAATCACAATATTATTTGAGCTTACATAGTAATGCCATCGTTCAACCTCTAATCTTTCCTTCTAGTTCAGGGGTCTCCAAACTTGGCAACTTTAAGACTAGTGGACTTCAACTCCCAGAATTCTCCAGCTGGCTGGAGAATTCTGGGAGTTGAAGTCCACAAGTCTTAAAGTTGCCAAGTTTGGAGACCTCTTCTCTAGTTACTGCTTTTATTCTATTATATCAAAAAATATATGTGCTAATATTCCTTTTATTTCTTATTTCTACCTCTATTCTGGCTTCTAGTCAGGCCACCATTATTAATCCTAGTGTCAATACACATGTTTATATTACAATATAGTCTTTTATTATTCAATGTTTCAATGCACTATTATAGTGCCAATCACCATATTATTTAAACAAACTTAATACCATCTTTCAACCTCTAATCTTTCCATCTAGCTATTACTTTAAATAAGAGCGTGTATTCTTATTTATACCTTTATTCTAGTTTTTAATCAGGCCATCATATTAAAAAGAAAGAAAAATATTTCTTTTCTATCCATCATCTCTTTTGTCCATTTTAATACTTCAATTCTTATTTGTTTTTTAGCTTGCCTCCCATATTCCTCTCTTGGATCTTTGTGTCTATCCACATCTATATCTTCACTGTTCAGTTTAAACATTTCTCCTATCTCTAGCCTCCTATGATGCCAAGCCTCCAGTGTATCTACCCAAGCCCCTACCTCCCTTTCAAAAATATCTTCCTGCTTATCCAATTCTATTTTAAAATCTCTTAAAGTACTTTTCCCTTGGTTTATTTCTTCAGTCAGTATTATCTTCATTATCTTCTTCTCATCATCTTGCTTTATTTGCTGGTTTGTCTGTTCTATCTTTTCCTCCATTTTTTCTCTTGTCTCCTCTCCTCTCTTTCCTGGAATTTTTGGTCTTCATTCATTATCAGTTGCATTTTCTATTTTCCCATTTATGCCATGCAATAGAAGATGCTTGTGTTCCTATAATTCTTTGTCATAGTGTCTTTAATACTTTGGAACTTCTACACAATTTCTTTTGAAATTTCATTTATTTTCCCCTGGTGGAGCATCTTGTCTTATTTTAGGAAGTCCAGCTCTTACTCAATAGTCCAAAAACAATAGATTCAAGTCTAATGTTGCTCCTCAGAAAGTACAATATTCATAGTTTTTTATATTCCAGGATTATTCAATCAGTTCCATTTAAAATAGCCCAGGAAGCTTTCCAAAAATCAGAAGTCACTTTATTTAAGAGTCTTCCTTATTCCCATAGTTGAGTCTCCAGTAATTATAAAGCAGATAATTATAGAGCAGTAGGTTTCACCACAGTCATCTGGATGAATATTGTTTATTTCTCTTATCAGAAACTTTCCTAGGTTTGTAGGGGTATGATATATTTTCCATTCATCAGTAGGCGGTGCCCTCAGCTTAGGTTTCAGCATTGTTTCAAATGAAAGAAGTTATTTAATCCAATTTTAATTCAATTTATAGAAGCAAAGTCAATTATTCAAGTAGATAATTCCAGCATTTTAAAATGCCTTTCCAAAACAATGCCTACCCTTTCTTTTGGCGCTAGGATTTTTTTCTGTATAATTGTTTGCCGCTTTAACAAATAGTTCTAAGAGTCTCTTTTCCTGGATTTTCTTTTTTTTTCTTTTTAAAGTTAGGGTCTAAATAAAAAAAAAGAATCTCCTCACCCAGTTCCAGTCACTTCATCTACACCGCTCCTGCACTCTGGTTGTGGATGAGAGGGAGTAAGTTGAGCGGAAGAGTTGTGGCTCTCTGTGATCTACAGGGTGCCCTTCTTTACTTCACCATCCCTACAGGGTGGATTTAGCTCCTTTCGGCACCCTCCCACGGGGAGAACCTGACATGAGAGACCCACTGCTCATGTCTGATCTCGCTGCAATGTCAGCTGGAAGTCCCACTTGAGCTTCTGAAATGCCCCTGGCACTCCATGGCCCACTTTAGTGGTTGGTTGGACCGTGGTTTGTCCCCCCCTTTCCCTGTCTTTAGCAGTTAGGTAATTGGCAGGGCTGTTTCAGTGAAGGGGGGGATGAACTGCTGGTAGAAGTTTGTGAACCTGAAAAAGCTCTGCAGTTGCTTGTGGGTTCGAGGGGGTTGCCACTCCAGGATGGCTTTTACTTTTCCTGGGTCCATTTTTACCCCCTTGCTTGATACTCAGTAGCCTAGTTAGTCAAGGTGGGTCTTACGGAACTCTCATTTGGACAACTTAGTATATAGGTTTGCAGCCAGGAGCTTTTTCAGTACCTGGTGGACCAGTTTGATATGCTCCTCCATCATTTTGGTGAAGATAAGGATGTCATCTAAGTACACTAGGACCCCTTATACGAATACTCATGCAGCACCTTGTTGATGAGTTGCATGAAGATCGCAGAGACTCCTTGGAGCCCAAATGACATTACTTGGAACAGGAAGTTCCTCAGTGAACAATTAAATGTGGTCTTCCATTCGTCCCCCTCTTTGATTCTCACTCTGTGGTGTGCCTTCCTCAGCTTAAGCTTGGTGAAAATTTTCCCCTTTGCTACTGTGTTTCCCCCCAAATAAGACATGATCTTATTTTCTTTTGACTTCTGAAATAAGTGCCAGGGCTTATTTTCAGGGGATATCTTAATTGTTCTCCTCCTACACTTTAGGGCAAGAAGCTGAACATAGCAATTTGGCTGTGGCCTCTGCTGCTGCAAAAGGCATTGTTGGCATTCACTAAGCATGCTTGAGGCCAGCGAGTAGGAATGGTTGGAGCCACAGCTGCAGCTTCTTCCTGCTTTAGCTTTGCCCTCAGTAGGGAATGGGCTGGTTCATGGTTCATGGTGGGTGAGTTTGCTTGTTAGATATTCCTCAGGCCTCAGCAAGAGGGGAGGGTCACTTGGGTAGAAGGCTGAAAAAGTGGGGTTAATATGCGATGTGTGATGACCCGTGGCACGGCACAGAGGCAACACAGGCAGCTGGCAGTTCAGACTACCCCTTGCTCCAAATTTCCCCAAATGCTCCCACGTTTCTGGCAAGTTCCAGAGCAAAGAGAGATATCTCTCTCTTGTCTCTGTCTCTCTTTTTCTCTTTCCCCCTCCCCCCCCAACTCCAGCAGCCCTTACCTGCAAGTAGTCCAGCCCAATGCTGTGAGCACAACAGTTGCAAAACAAGAAATCCAGCAGGGTAAGTCAATGTGTCCAGGAAGCAAAAGAGTAAGCCAATTAAGCCATGAAGCCAGGAAGAAAGCAGGTAATCCAGGAAATTTGAAATGTCGGCAATGGCACTCAACACTCCAGGAATTCAGCGTTTGTTCCTAACAAATGGCCTGCCCCACAATATCTCTAGGTATGCCTTGTGAAGAGGGGCAGAGTGCTCTCCTCCTGAGTAGTCGGATCTGTCTGCACTGATCTCACCTTCTCTCCACTCCATGCTCGAGGATCAGGAGGGGATGCTCATCACCTGAGCTGTCTCTTTATGTTCACTGCTTAGCCTCTCTTGGTCATCCTCCCTGCCTATAAGCTGTCCCAATCTTGAAAGGCCCTGGCTTGACTTGGCATGTTCCTCCTCACATTCCGCTGAAACCAACAAAGCCACCCCCTTGAACTCTTTCGGCTCCAGTTCCGGCTCATCTTTCTCTGCAGAGTAGGGCTCTGATTGGGATATGACTTCAAGATTTTCTCCCTTTGATTTGCATCTTTCGGCTGTCATAAGTAACGGGGGGAGGGGGGGAAATTTGGTTATGGGAAGTGAGCTGGAGGTGTTACAAACCAGAACTGTATAATCTGGGGGGGGGGGGGTAGATTCTTGCTTAGGCTTCTATGCTATGTGCAGGGATCATTGCGCATACGTACTGACCAATGCCCAGAAGGGGAGGGCAACCTCAACTGAAACTCCAGAATTCCACTGAGCTGGCCTCCACTGGCACCAAGAATCTGAAGGGGGAGGAGAAAATCCTGGAGGAATATTGGAACTTAAAGGAGGTATTCAGTGAAAAGGCCTCGGACAAGCTTCCCCCCATCGCATTGAAATTTTACCAGGGGTGAAACTCCCAAAATTGAAACTGTACTCGATGACACCGTGGGAGCTAGAAGAGCTGCGGTTATTTATCGATAAAAATTTGGAATGTGGTTTCATCCAACCTGCTACACCCTGGGAAGCAGCCCCAGTATTGTTCCGTGAGAAGAAAGATGGCTCCCTTCGTTTATGTGTTGACTATAGAAACCTCAGCTCTATTTCAGTGGAGAACATGTACCCCCTCCCCTTGATGAAGGATATGTTGGCCTACTTGGCCAAAGGGAAATTTTTTACGAAACTCGACCTGAGAGAAGCATACTACTGAGTTCGAATTAAGGGGACGAATGGAAAACTGCTTTTAACTGCCCAATGGGCTTTTTTCCAATTCAACGTTCTTCCATTTGGCCTATAGAGGGCCCCTGCAGTATTCATGCAAATGATCAATCAGGTGTTGCATGAACATTTATAGAAAGGGGTGTTGGTTTATCTCGATGATATTCTTATCTACATAGAGACTTGTGATAAACATGTGAAACTAGTGCGGTCAGTTCTGGAAAAACTTCAGGCTGCTGAGCTGTACGCAAAGTTGTCCAAATGTGAATTCCACCAGGAAAAAATAGACAGTTTAGGCTATCGCATATCACATGATGGCATAGAAATGGATCTGGGGAAAGTTCGTGCCATTTTGGAATGGGGCCCCCTCCGCACCAGGAAACAACTTCAAAGTTTCTTGGGATTTGCTAATTTTTACTGTCAATTTGTCCCTGCTTTTGCGAAGATTGCAATGCCTATCACAAATCTTCTAAAAACCAAAGGGGAGGTGAAACTGAAGCCTAGTAAACCACTGGAATGGTCCATGGAACGTCAAGCCACTTTTGAGAAGCTGAAACAACTGTTTGCTGCTGAACCAGTGCTCAAACACCTGGACATGGATGCCCTTTTTGTAATCCAAGCCGATGCGAGTGACGTAGCAGTCGGGGCAGTGTTACTACAAGCAAACGAGACGGGGACTCTGCAACCGTGTGCCTATACTTCCCGTAAACTAACTGAAACCGAAAGAAGATGGGCCATCTGGGAAAAAGAAGCTTTTGCAGTTCTCTGGGCTCTGTTAATCTGGAGGCATTTCTTAGAAGGGGCAAAACACCCATTTGAGGTGTGGACAGATCATAAAAATTTGGATGCTTTGAAAATGCCTCGGAAGCTGTCTCCCAAGCAAGTTCGCTGGGCGCAGTACTTTAAGTGCTTTAATTTTTCATTGAAGTACATTCCAGGGGGGAAGAACTTCATGGCGGATGCTTTATCTAGATTACCTCAATATAATAGTGCTCGCCAAGAAGTGGTATGGCCTATTGTCCTAACCAAACAGTTTGCAGCTCCAGTGGTTACCAGAGCCCAGAAAAAGAAGGAAGTTGATTTATCAAATGATTTAACTGCACAATTAAAAGACGCTCTAAAACTTGATGATTGGTTCTTTGCTCACTCAAATAACTGTACGGTTAGAGATGGATTGGCATGGGTGGGGGCCAAATTATATGTGCCAGCAAAGCTGAGAAACCAAATATTATAGCACGCTCATGACTCTAAAGCTGCTGGACATTTTGGATTCGTTAAAACCTTACACTTGGTTAAAAGGCAATTTTGGTGGCCTACCTTGAAAAAGGACATTGAGACTTATGTGGCTAACTGTCCTATCTATGCCTCAGCCAAACGGCCTCCTGGTAAACCAGCAGGCTTACTACAAAATGTGGCTAGACCGATGGCTCCATGGAAGGAAATTTCTATGGATTTTATAGTGGAATTACCTGAAAGTGGGAGGAATACAGTTATTTGGGTAGTAACCGATTTGTTTTCCAAACAAGTACATTTCATACCTTGTCCAAAAATCCCATCTATGAAAGCATTGGCTAAACTGTTTATTTTACATATCTACAGGTTACATGGGGTTCCTGAATGCATAATCTCAGACGGGTGTCCAGTTCACCTCAAACTTTTAGGAGTAGTTCCTGAAGTTATTGGGCTCTGCCCAGGGCTTAAGCTCCGCCCACCACCCACAAACCAATGTGGCTTGTGAGAGGACTAACTTGGGTATTGGAACAATACCTTTGATGTTATATAAATTATCAGCAAGATAATTGGGCTGACCTATTGCCATTCGCTGAGGTGGCATATAACAATTCGGTACATAGTAGTACTGGGTTT
Organism: Pseudonaja textilis; assembly: GCF_900518735.1. The sequence continues at coordinate 15,638,055 of NW_020769329.1, forward strand.
ACTCCATTTAAAGTGGCTTCGGGACAAGACTTTGTACTCATACCCGAGCTTCCACAGGAGAAACCTAACATTCAGTCATTAGATGAATGGATAACACAGCTCCAGCTTACCTGGCCGGTTACCCGTAAAGCATTAGATGATGCACATCAAGCTCATAAAAAAATTTCAGATAAAAAGAGAACTCCACAAAAACCATATCAAGTGGGTGACAAGGTCTTTTTATCCACCAGATATTTGCAGACCACACAAAAGTCAAAAAAGCTTGGACCTAAGTATGTCGGACCTTTCTCAATTAAACCCTGTGGCAGTCCAACTAAAATTACCTAAAACCCTCCAACAAATCTACCCTGTGTTCTGTGTTAGTTTATTAAAACCTGAACATACCTCTGACTTGAGACCAACTCAGGTTGATTCCCCTGTGCCATTGCTAATTGAAGGTGAACAACATTTTGAAGTTAAAGAAATTTTGGATTCTCGAAAACAAAGGGGTCGACTCCAGTATTTGATTGTTTGGAAACATTTTCCTCCTCCCCAGTCTGAATGGGTAAATGAGAAGGATGTTAGAGCTCCTAAGCTTATCAAGGCATTTTGTACTAAACATCCTGATAAACCCTTAAAAATAGTATTATGGTGTTCCATGTATATTTTCTGTTACCTATTTTTATTTTTTCTAGGACTAACGTCTCTTTTGCAGGAGGGCTGAATGTCAGCCTTCAAGATTTTCTCCCTTTGCTTTGCATCGTTCGCTGTCATAATTAACAGGGGGAGGAGGGGGGATTTGGTTTTGGGAAGTGAGCTGGAGGTGTTACAAAACAGAACTATATAAGCTGGGGGGTAGATTCTTGCTTAGGCTTCTATCCTATGCTATGCGCAGCTGCAACTCTTTATCAAAATATGTCAAGGTCAACGGACAGAGGCCTCATCACCACCTGGAGATGCCCACATGATGATATACACAACTTTTAATTGGATGAGCCAGTTGAACTTTTGGGGGTGGGAACGTTGCCATCACTTTGTATATGTGATTTACGTGCCCATTTTCTCAGATTCAGAATTCTTTTGTTGCTACCACTTGATTTCCAGTGAAAGATATTTTTTCTCTGATTAATGGAGTCTTAAGTATTTCTTTCTTGGATTTTGAATGGAGCACCAGCTGACATTCTCTCCCTGCAAGCTCCCCTTCCCCAGGACCACGCAGACAGGACATTGCAGGAACCAGGCATGGACATCAGCATCATCATCCCAGGCGAAGTCCTCCGGTCCATAGCCTTTCCACGCCATGAGGTACTGAAACTGGCCCCGCAACCAGTGGGAATCCCAAATGCAGCTCCATGAGGGGCTACCGGTCTGGTGATGGTGGAGCTGGCCGATGTGGACTGTTGGCTGATACAGGTACTAGCAATGACCTATGGAAGACTGGGTGAATCCACATAGTTCACGGCAGAGATATACAAAACACCACAGGATTGATTACTGCTTCAACTGGAAATGGCCTCAGTAGCGGGGTTTGAGTGTTTTTGATAGCCGGGACATTGGCAGGTACCGCATGGAGACCCAAACCCGATCGCCCACGGCTAACAGAGGGATGTCTTGATGATGCCGGTCTGAGAATCATTTCTGATTCTCCTTGACTTTCACCAGCTGGTTTCAAACCACTTGATGCACAGCTTTAAGCTCTTAGAGGATTATATCCATGGCTGGAACTGGGAAGTCAGATGGAGCCAACAAAAAGAGCCGTGGATGGAAGCTGTAACTGGCAAAGAACGGGGACACGCAAGTGGATGCATGCTGGGCATTGTTGTAGGTGAACTTCTCCACAGCCAGCACCTCCACCCAATTGTCCTCTTGGCCGTTGCTGAAACATCAGAGATACTGTTCCAATATGGCATTCACTCTCTCATATAGATTTGAAATTAGATAATTGAATTAGATAATTCATGTATTAACAGCAGCTAGGAATGTATTTACCATATATACTCGAGTATAAGCTGAGTTTTTCAGCACATTTTTTCTGCTGAAAAAAACCCCCTCAGCTTATACTCGAGTGAGATTCCCTCTGGAAAAAAAAAAAAATGATGTGGAGCTCCGGAGCTGGGCAGCCGCTTCCCTGCTTCCGTGTTTCCTTTGCAACTTGTAAGTATGGGGGTAATCGGAAGCAGAAAAGTTCTTGCATGAGGATATATTGTTTTTTCTTTATTT
>NW_020769329.1:15640479-15690570 GCF_900518735.1 Pseudonaja textilis
TCTGATTACCCCCATGCTTACAAGTTGCAAAGGAAACACGGAAGCAGAGAAGCGGCTGCCCAGCTCCGGAGCTCCACACTATTTTTTTTTCAGAGGGAATCTCACTCGAGTATAAGCTGAGGGGGCTTTTTTCAGCAGAAAAAATGTGCTGAAAAACTCGGCTTATACTCGAGTATATATGGTAATTTGATTAAAAAGTTGATTAGCACATCCTCACCCTAGGATTTAGCAAACTTTGTAAGCAGCAGAGATCATTGCCAATTTGATATAGATATAGATAAGCAGTAGAATACAATTTGGAGAGTATTTTGATCATTAGAAATGTTTACTTAATGTGCAAATTAGAGGGATCAGTCAGGTGGTATCACAGATGCTTTATACCCATGGGCAGGTAAATCAGTAGTAACAGTGAGGATGAGCTAAGATACGATATTATAATATTAGCTTTGATACTGATATGTTGGCCTTGAGAGGGCTTTAGGAATATATATATATATATATATCCAGATTCAATTAAATTGTGAATCCCACATTTAAACCATGTAAAGGGAAAAAAGGAAACGTTTAAAAAAAGTTTAAATATATTCCATATTCCATTTCCAAGGTGGTGTTTTTATGTAAATGGCAATTGCATTCAGTTGAATATGTGTTTATGTCCTATAACTAGGAGGACACTGATGGATCACTTGGAACACCGCTTTTGCAATATATTGATTCCACTACAAGTATTTATTCTGAAGACGATTCATCTGAGTCTATAGAGCAAAAAGTGGTAAGTTTTTTAACTAGTATTTTTAGAAATTATTTTTTCAAGTACTTGATGAGTTTTGATGATGCAGAATAGAATTGAATTAATGTGATGTTGCTTTAATTACTTCTGGAACAAAATTGGCACTAACAGATTGAGTCCAAGCCAGCCTTTTTATATTACTTATATAACTCAATTTATTACAAAATGGTGACTGAACATGGACAGTACAGTGTCTATTTATTTATGACTACCTTTTGTAAAAACAACAACAAAACAATTCCAATATGTATTAAATCCAGGATTAAAATTGACCCAGGATTTTTAGCATTAGCTTATGACAGGTGATCCTCATTTAACAATCACTCTTTCAGTGGCTGAATTTGCAATGGTACTTACAATGGATCCTCAAACTTCCCACCATTACAGCAACCTTACAGATTTGTTTGCTATCTGGGCACTCAGCAGCTGGCCCAGATTTGTGAGTGCTGCAGCATGCACAGTCACATTATCATGATTTGAGATCTTCCCTGCAAGCTTCCCATAAGAAAAGTCAGGAAATTGTTCATGTGAGGTCCTTGCTTGGCCTGGGTGGTCCTCGCTTTACAATGGTGACCAGAGATTGATGGAACTGCTGACACTAGGTACCTTGGTCACACGATGTCACACTTTACAACTGTTTAGCTTAGGGCAGAATTCTAGACCCAATTACCATTGTTAAGCAAGACTACTTGAACATAGCTTCTGGGCCATTTACCAGATTGATTGAATTACTTTTTTGAATAGGCTTTTGCTTGTTGGCAAAATACAATTTTCCCTTCTCTAAGCCAGTGGGTGGCAACCAGTGGGCCGTGGAAAAATTTGGGTGGGCTGCAGAAGAAAGAACCTCCAAAAGTAATTAATCTGGGCCGTGCAGTTCTCGCGCCTCACAGCTCTTCGAGGGACCCCGGAGCCAGCTCCCTAAGATGCACGTGCCAACCAGCTCCCATACATGGTGGCGGTAACAACAACAGTCCCCTCCCCCAGAGCCTGCTATCAGCTCTCCCCATTAATTCTCCAGTTTTGGATTGCTCATGCCTCTCTTTCCTCTCCCCCTCACCTCCCCGTGCCCACCTGGAGGCAGGCAAGGAAATTGTCCATGAAATTGCGGTCCTGTGACCCCAGGACACTGCACATGACAACAAATGTGGACCAATTGCCAAGTGCCCAAAATGCAATCACATGACTGCATGGAGAATGAGTGTCAGTGTTTAAATCCAGGACATAAGTATCTTTTTTTGGGGGGGGTCATTGTAACTTCAAATAATTGCTAAGGGACTAGTAGTAAGACAAGGTCTACCTGTAGATCAAAAACATCCATTCTGTAGTGCAATTCTTAAGTTTCCCTTTAATATTCTATATCTTACAGTCACTTAAAATTATTTTAGTTGGTCTTATTGAAAACTATATTAATGAAATCTGGTCGCTCAGGCCCATGCTTTCTGAACTTTCTTTCTTCTTTATGCTAACCTACCTCAAAGGCTACATCAGATCCCCCTCTCTTATTGAAGGGAATCACCAACTGGCCGATGACCTGAAAGTGTTGTACTGTAGGTTTGAGAAAAGATCATTGTCAATTATCTCTACTTTCCCCATCTCAGATACACCAACAGTAGCTACATCTCCTTCATCTGTCTCCATCCTTTTGGAATCCCCACTTCTGGTGATCCTAGAAAAAGAGATGAGAGGTCTATTTCATAGACAAAAGACTGGAAAAGCTCCAGGCCCAGATGGAGTACTTGCTTGAAGGTCTGTGCTGATCAACTGGCCCCCATTTTTACCTGAATCTTTAATCACGAGATATGTATTATGTTCCTTCCTACTTCAAATTCTCTACTATTAAACAGACTTGGAAGGGACCATGTAGGTCATCTAGTCCAACCCCCCCCCCCCCGGCAAAGCAGGAGACCCTACACCATTTCTGACAAATTGTAGTCCAGTTCTCTTCTTGAAAGCTTCCAGTGATGAAGCTCCCACAACTTCTGAAGGCAAGCTGTTCCATTGGTTGATTGTTCTCACTGTCAGAAAGTTTCTCCTTGTTTCCAGGTTAAATCTCTCCTTGTTCAGTTTCCATCCCTTATTCCTTGTCTGGCCTTTGGGTGCTTTAGAAAATAGCTTGACCCCTTCCTCTCTGGGCAGCCCCTCAAATATTGGAACACTGCTATCATGTCTCCCCTGGTCCTTCTCTTCACTAGACTAGCCATGCCCATTTCCTGTAACCTTTCTTCATACGTTTTTATTCTCCAATCCCCTAATCATCCTGGTTGCTTTTCTCTATACTTTTTCTAGAGTCTTAACATCTTTTTGATAGTGCGGTGACCAAAACTGGATGCAGTAATCTAGGTGTGGTCTTACTAAGGCTTTATAGAGTGGTACTAGTACCTTTCTTGATTTTTATTGTATTCCTCTGTTAATGCAATTTAGGATTGCATTGGCTTTTTTGGCTGCCACCACACACTTATTGGCTCTTATTTAATTGATTGTCCACTAAGGCTCCAAGATCACTCTCACAGTTACTGCTGTTAAGTCTGGTTTCACCCAGTCTATATATGTGTACTTTTGGTTTTTCTTGCCTAAGTGTAAGACTTTACTTTTCTCTACATTGAATTTCATTTTGTTAGATAGGGCCCAGTGTTCAAGTCTATCATCAGGGGGGTTGAATATTCCTGCCAGCTTTGTATCCACAAATTTGGTAAAATCCCCTTCTATTCCCACATCTAAGTCGTTAATGAAGATATTGAAGAATACTGGGCCTAAGACAGAACCTTGTGGTACCTCACTGCTTACTTCCCTCCATGTAAATGTAGTACCATTAAGGACTACTTGTTGAGTACTGTTTGTCAGCCAGTTACAAATCCATCTGATGGTGATGCTATCTATCCCACTTTTTTGTAGCTTACCAGGAAGTACGATAGGTTGTGGTCTACTTTATCAAATACCTTGCTGAAGTCTAATTATATTATGTCCGCAGTATTTTGCTGGTCTACTAATTTAGTCAATATGTTGAAAAATGAAATAAGATTGGTTTGGCTTTATCTGTTTTTGACACACCCATGCTGACTTTTACTTATTTCTTTACTCATTTCTAGATGTTGGCAGATATGTTTTTTTATTATCCAGTATCATCCCGGCTACTGATATTAGGCTGATTGGTCTGTAGTTTCCTGGGTCTGTTCCCCCCCCCCCCCCCCCACTTTTTTTTTTTGAAGCAGTGGAACCACATCAGCTCTTTTCTAGTCCTCTGGTAGTTCCCTGATGCTCCAGGATTTTTGAAAGATTGGGTACAGAGGTTCTGAGATGATATCTGCCAGCTTCTTCGTGATTTGTATTTATCAGATCAGACAGGTGTTCTCTTACTATTTTTTTCTGCTTATTTTAACTTTTATTTCTAGTCTGTATTTTACAGTTATGTTTTTGGTAGGTTGGACTATTGTTTCTGTTTGTGTGAAGACCGATTCAAAGAAGCAGCTCTGCTTTCTCTCTGCTGCCTGTTACTTCCTTGCCATCTTCTCTCTTTAATTGTCTGACTGTTTCCTTGATTTTTTTCTTGTTTCTTGGAAGAAACTTGTTTTATTGTCTTTGACTTTTTTTGCAAGTCTATGTTCTTTTAAAAAATATTTTTATTGTGCATTTTCCTTCATTTTACACCGCAATTTCAATTTTGCAACAACAGATATGCTGGTTGTATCAACACCTTTTAAAAATATGCATGATGTTATACATCATTTTTCTCTTCTTCATACAGTATAGTCCATAGAAAATGGAATAAAAACTTGATATTATACAACATACTTATATCTATTGTATCCATGGTTATAACATGCTTGTCTATACATTTATCACTCTATATATTTTGATTTGCAATTATGTACAATCTAGTACCAATATTGCTTACAATACGTATCCTTCTACTGTATATAGCTTTATACCTGTATTTGTTTCTAACTTGTTGATCCTCTTTTGTCATCTGTTTTCTAACATTTGCATCTATTGTCCAGCCAATTGTACCATAGGTCCCATATTAGGCAATACTCTGTTTCTCCTTTGTCTTTGATTTCCATTGTTAACCTGTCCATTCTCTTCCATACTGCAGCGAGAGCCCAAGATGGATAGACTCCTCCTTATGATGTCATTAAGCTGAGTCTGTACTTATATATAAAAAGCCAGCCCCCGGGAGAATCCCCAGCTTTGACAGCTTCTTTAAGTCACAAGCTGTGTCTCTGAAAGTGTTAGCGTTTTATTCAGTGATTTTCTACAGAAGCTACCCTTGCTTCAATCAGTTCCCGGGGATCTGGGCAGCTTCAGCTTCAGGAGAGCAGGGCTCCTTTGTCCTGCAACGTTGGGATAAACATTTTGCCAAGCGTTGCTAGGCAAGCAGGGAAGTATCTGAGACCTTCCCCATAGCCGCAGTTTCTCCGATTGTAAAACTGATCAGCAAACTGATAACAGAGCCAGCCAGCTGATCGCGTGGGAGGCATCTCTTCCTTCTCTGGCTGATCTGATCGCTCGGGGCTTGCAATAGTCTAAGGAGCAAAATTCACTTCTCGGAGCCATCAACGAGCAGCAGTCTCCTCAGACACGAGGTGAGTGGCCATTTTAAGTGGCCTGGCGGCCATTTTCAGGGCTCCAAAGACCCAATTCCACCCTCTGCCATCCTTAAGCACCTTTGAGAGCCATTCTCTCAATGCTTGAGCCTTGCTTATTTTAAAATGGATCAGGACATTGCTCATGCAGAGCTTTCCCCCACAGTGGAACAGGCCCTCCAACCCATTAAAAGGAAAAGATGCAGACAATGTACTGCTCAGAGGGAAGTGGCTGCAAAAATCAGAGCTAAGGCTCTAGCCCCTAAGAAGACAACTCAGGCTGAATTGAAGGCAGAGAAACGCAGACATGCAGCTCTAGAGAGACAATTTAACAAGACTATTCAACAAATGAGAGGGCAACTGCAACAGGTTTCACAGCCAGCCGAACATCAGGGTTTCCCCAGGGGAGGGGAAGTTGTTCATGGAACCTTTGGACACCCCCCCCCCAGTCTGGTCCCCTGAGGCATTTGAGGAACAACCTCAGGATTTCAGCAGGTCTGGGCCATATTTCCAGCAAACTTCTGGGCCCTATGCCCCCCCTCTTCCCTCCAGAGCTCAGGCCTCCCAGATCAGGCCGGAAGCCACCTTCACGCCCACTGCAGCTGACCTTCGGCACTCCACTACCTTTGATAACAGGCCTAGGGAGATCCAAGATGTTGTTTCCTTATCCATTAGGCAGGGATTGGCTGAAGGTTTTCAACAGATTCTTTGGCCTTTGGAAAGGGTTCAGGCCCTTCTCCTTTCTCAGTCTATGGCTTCCTTATTTCCGCAATGAGATTTCCACAGACCCAAAGACCTCAGGGTCCACTCTTCATAGGCAGAATGGGAGGAGTATGAAGGGGAAGAGGGTGCCTCCCCATCTGAACACAGTTGCTCCTCTCATTCAGAGCACAAAGAGGGTGAAATATGTGATTACAATCTTTCAGAGGAATAAGACTCTTGTCCAGATCAGCTCTCCTCTGCATTAGTCTTTAAACCAGCCCTCTTTGAACCCCTACTTAGCAAGGCCCTGGTCACTGCCAAGCTGTCACCTGAGGAAGCAGCACCTGAACCACAAGGGGAACCCTCCAGGAAAGGAGATTTGCTCTTCTCCAAGCCAGTAGTACACACGGAGGTTTTGCCTTCTCCCCTTTTGTTTCTCGACATGTTCAAGGAACAGCGTGCTTCCCCTTTGGCAGGTCCTCATCCATCATCTTTGGACAAGCAGTTCTACAAAGTTAGCACACCCCTAGCCAATGCCCTTGCAGTGCCCTCAGTAGACACTCCGGTTGTGGCATCATTCTCCTCTTCTGGCATTCCCACCAAGCCAGAGGATGTCCTTAAACCAGAGGACAAGCGTTCCGAACAGACCCTCAAGCGCAACCACCAAGCAGCTGCATGGGCTGTTCGGGCTTCGACTGCTGCATTGTTTTTCATGAGGGCATCTCTACGATGGCTGCACCAACTGCAGGATTGATTGCCTGCCTCTGACCTCAGGTCTTATCAGGACCTTAACAAAATTATAGCAGCGGCAGAATTCACTGCGGATGCCACCCTCAATTCTGCCAAATTTGCATCAAGGGCCATGGCATCTTCGGTGGCGGCAAGAAGGCTTCTGTGGCTCCAAAATTGGCAGGGGGAGTCATGCCACAAATGGAAGCTGGCCTCTGTCCCCTGCACAGGAAACAAGTTTTTTGGCGAGGGTCTAGAGCCATATCTCATCTAGACCAGAGATAAACATAAAATTCTTTCCTCCTTGTGGAAAAAAACTGACTATTGCCCAGCTCCTTATCGCCCACCTGCCTTTCGGGTGGAGTCCACCTCCTGCTTTCCTCGGCCAGAGAGGGCATATTCTCAGTGCCAAGACCAACGTCAAGAACCACTGGCAGACAACAACCTTCTGCTGATAAATGGCCCTTTCGGGGAGGAGGGGGTCGTGCTTTCCGTCACTCTAAGTAATACTCGTTCTCCCCACCCATCGGAGGTCACTTAGCCTTCTTTGCCTCCAAATGGGAGGAATCAATGACGGATGCCTGGGTGCTCAACACTGTTAGGTCAGGGCTACAATTGGAATTTCTGTCGTCACCCCCAGAAAATTTTTTGATTTGTCCCGTTTCACGGACACTTCAAAGAGAGCCCTTATGAATTCAGCCATTCAACACCTACTCGACATAAGGGCTATTCAGCCAGTTCCTACCTTACAACGGGGATGTGGATTTTACTCTCCTCTTTTTGTTGTTCCCAAAGCCTCGGGGGGTGGCGAGCCATCCTTGACCTAAAATTTCTCAATCAATTTGTCAAATACAGGCGATTCAAAATGCAGACACTGCATTCTGTCTTAGAGAGCGGGAGGACGACCTCCTCTCTTCCACTGATCTCACAGAGGCTTACCTCCACATCCTCATCATCACCAGTTTCTCTGTTTCTGTTACCAGAATGCCCACTTTCAGCATCGAGCCCTTCTCTTCGGCCTCTCATTGGCTCCAAGGATCTTCACAAAGATTCTAGCAGCATTGGTGGCTTCACTCCATTCTGTTCCAGTGCTACTTGGACAACATGTTGATACTGTCCTCTTCCATCCACTCAGCCCATCGGGACTTACAAATTACCCTGTATTGCCTCTAAAGCCATGGGTTTTCCATCAGTACCAAGAAGATCCATCTCTCACCCACGACCAAACTGCTTGTCATACCCCTGGTGAAGACTGACTCTGAGGAAGAGGAGGAACAGCCAACAGGGAGTGGGAGTGTGGCTCCAGAGGTGGTGGAGGAGGCTGGGGAAGGGCAAGAGACTAGCTGAGCAGTCAGAAGAGGATCCAGGCCCATCCCCTATCCATCCTAGGTCATGCAGGGAGGAGAAGATCAGGGAAAAGCGAGGTCTACTCAAGAGGAGATTACCATGATCCTCCTTGTGGCTTGCAGGTGGGGCTATGTATATAAGTTTGTAACTGTGCAGTTAGAATTTGCAGGAGTCAATTTTAGTGTTCACCTTGAAAGAGATTTATCTGTGCTGGCGTTCTTCCCATGGACTCTCCTCAATTATTTTCCTGGAGTTTATGATTAGTTATCTTGGCTTGCTTCAGAACTCTCATCAATGTGGTTTGTTTTGGTTTTCTGTTTGCCTCATTAGTTACTTTTGTGACTTTAAACTGTGCCAAATAAAACAGTGAAGTTAAGTTGAAGGCCTTACCGGACTTTAATAAACGTTTTGGGTTTGGGGTTATTTTGAGAGACTACGGGTCAGCACACTGCTACACTTGGGAGCAGTCATCGACACGACTTTGTGCCGAGGTTTTCCTGTCTCCAGATCGTGGAAAAAGCCTTGCAGAGATCATCACCCAGATTCAATGACAACAGACTGTTCCACTGTCGCTGCTCTCCAAACTACTGGGGAAGATGGTCTCCTGTATTGTCATCGTCCCGTGGGCGCGACTTCACTCCCGATCGCTCCAATGGTTCCTGCTCCCCTTTCAACGAGCAGGAACCAGCCACTCGTCAATCAAGGTCCTGCTCTCTCAATAGGCCCGGCGGTCCCTCAATTGGTGGCTCTCCCCGTCCCTCTGGAAGAGGCTCCAATTCAAGGAACCAGACAGGCTAGTAATTACCACAGATGCCAGTCTTCTGAGTTGGGGCTCCCATATGGAGGGTCAGATAGCTCAAGGGGTTTGGTCCAGATCAGACAGCACCATCCCATAAATTGGTTAGAGCTCAGAGGTATCTTTCTGGCTCTTAAGCATTTCAGAGCCTCGGTGACCGGCTCCCATGTTCTTGTGTTGATGGACAATATGGCCGCAAAGGCACACGTCAACAGATGGGGGGAACGAGATCCAGGGCACTTATGAGGGAGGCAGAATGTTTGGGGTTATGGGCAGAAAAACACCTGCTGTCGATCTCAGCAGATCACATTTCCGGAGTCGACAATTCCCAAGGCGACTGGCTGAGCAGGAATTTAGTCAACCAGACAGAATGGTCCGTTCCTCCATCTCTATTCAGGGATCTTTCCCTCAGATTCAGAACTCCGGAGGTGGATCTCTTCTCCACTCTTCAAAATGCCCAAGTCAACAGATTCTTCACCAGGTTTCCTTGCCAGGGAGCAGAGGGGACCAATGCTCTTTGTTGCAAATGGCCCGTGGGTCTCCTCTATGCCTTTCCCCCCATCATTCTGGCGGTCATACGGAAGCTGTTGGTGGAACAAGCAGAGCTAATTCTCCTGGTACCCTATTGGCCAAGGAGGCCCTGGTTTGCGGACTTGGTCAACCTGTCTGTGGCTTCCCTTGGAGGATCCTGGCCCATCTCATCTCCCTGCACCAAAGGACCCTGATCCACCCGGAGCCCCAGTGGCTCAAGATGATCATGTGGCACTTGAGCGGCAGCAGCTAAGGGAGGCTAATCTCCCAGAGGGGGTTATCCTCACCATCCAGGCATCTCGCAAACCTTCTATGAGGCACCTCTATGATGCCACCTGGAGGGTTTTCTCCCAATGGTGCCTCAAGGAGGGTCTCTCTCTCTCCTTCCTCAGCCCACTCGGCAGAGGTTCTTAGATTCCTTCAGGATGGCTTGGAGAAAGGGTTAGCGCCCAATACCTTATGTTGCCAGGTAGCGGCTCTCTCCTCAGTTTTTTCAGGGGGTTCGCTTCCTTCCTTGTCCCATCACCCCTTGGTCAGGAGATTTTTGAAAGGGGCTTCCAGCCTACAACCTCCTGTGGGGCACAGGTATCCTTCATGGGACCGTCACTTGGTTCTTAATGCCCTTACAAAGCCCCCTTTGAACCCCTTAGAACAGTGTCTATCCAATTCCTAACTCTAAACATAGTTTTCCTCGTTTCTATCACTTCAGCCAGAAGGGTGTCAGAACTGGCTGCCCTTTCTATCAGGCAGGATCTTTGCATCTTTCACAATGATAGGGTTGTTCTCCGTCTGGACCCCTCCTTTATCCAAAGGTTAACACTTGGTTCCACCAATCCCAAGACATTGTGTTACCTGGCTTCTGTCCCCTTCCACACCATGACTTAGAGTACAAGTGGTATACTCTAGATGTCAGAAGGGCTCTTAGAATTTACATCAAGCGCACTTCCCCTTTTAGAAAGACAGAAGCCATGTTTGTCTCCTTTTCACCTTCTCACTTGGGGAGCAAGGCTTCTTCCCCTAATATTAGCAGGTGGGCCAGGATGTGCATCGCACAAGCCTACAAAGCGGTGGCTCTTCCAGTACCCCGTGGTCTAGCGGCACACTCTACCAGAAGTGCGGCCATTTCAGCTGCCTGGGCTACCCAGGTATCCTTGGAAGAGATTTGCAGAATGGCCACTTGGACATTTTCGTCTCCCTTCATCAGACACTATCGTCTGGATTCCTTTGCCATGGCGATGGCGGCCTTCGGCAGACAGGTTCTTCAGTGAGTGGTTCCACTGTCAGAGTGATTGGCCGGACGAGGACCCGCCCATGGACATCCAAGCTTTGGTATGTCCCATCCTGGGCTCTCGCTGCAGCATGGAGGAGAATGGGCATTGGTAAATTTACCTGTGAACGGCCTTTCTATCTATGCTGCGAGAGAGCCCAGCCCCTCCCTTGGTTTGTCCGGAGATGGTAAGGCATGTTAATGTATTGGATTGTTTGCTTTCAGAGACACTTCTTCAGTCTGTCAAGTATCTTCGCCAAAGCTGGGGATTCTCCCGGGGGCTGGCTTTTTATATACAAGTACAGACTCAGCTTAATGATGTCATAAAAAGGAGTCTACCCATCCTGGGCTCTCGCTGAAGCATAGATAGGGCGTTCACAGGTAAATTTACCAACACCCATTTCGGTGCATTCCAATATTTTCTTTATTACCATTTCTTCCGTGGGCATGCTTCCATTTTTCCAATTTTGTGTGTAAGTAATTCTGGCCGCTGTTATTACATAATATTAAATATTGGATTCTTTTATTGTATTTCTCCATTAATGGGCTTAATAAAAACATGGTTTTAGGTCTACTTGTTGTGTTACTATCTCCTCTAACAACGTTTTTTATCTTTGCCCAATTTTTTTTCCTCAATGGACAGGTCCACCACATGTGATAATAAGATCCATGTGCCTGTTTTCATTTCCAACACTCTGGTGACATGTTTGGAAACATTTTTGCCATCTATAGAACATTTTGCTATAGAACATTTTGTACAGATTTCTTTATTTTCCATTGGTTGATCTCACTGTCAGAAATTTTCTCCTCATTTCCAGGTTATATCTCTCCTTGTTCAGTTTCCATCCATTATTCCTTGTCTGGCCTACAGGTGCTTTAGAAAATAACTTGACCCCTTCCTCTCTGTGGCAACCCCTCAAATATTGGAACACTGCTATCACGTCTCTCCTGTCCTTCTCTTCACTAGACTAGTCATGCTCATTTCCTGTAACCGTTCTATATATGTTTTAGTCTCCAGTCCCCTAATCATCCTGGTTGCTCTTCTCTGCACTTGTTTTAGAGTCTCAATATCTTTTATAGTGTGGTGACCAAAATGAGATGCAATATTCTAGGTATGGTCTTACTAAGCCTTTATAGAGTGATATTAGTACCTCACTTGATCTTGATTGTATATCCAATTTAGGGTTGCATTGGCTTTTTTGGCTGCCACTGCATACTGCTGGCTTATATTTAGCTGGTTGTCCACTAAGACTCCAAGACCCCTCTCACAGTTTCTGCTATTAAGCCTGGTTTCACCCAGTCTATATGTATACTTTTGGATTTTCTTGCCTAAGTGTAGGGCTTTACTTTTCTCTACACTGAATTTCATTTTGTTAGATACAGTCCAGTGTTTGAGTCTATCAAGATCCATCTGGATCTTGAGCCTATCTTCTTGGGTGTTAGCTATCCCTGCCAGCTTAGTATCATCTGCAAATTTGGTAAGTTCCCCTTCTATTCCCTCATCTAAGTTGTTAATGAAGATTTTGAAGAGTACTGGGCCTAAGACGGAACCTTATGTCACCCCACTGCTTATTTCCCTCAATGTAGACTTAGACCCATTAAGGACTACTCGTTGAGTACGGTTTTTCATCCAGTTGCGAATCAATCTGATGCTGACATTATTAATCTATAATTTCTTTCCCACAGTTTTTGCCAATTATCTAGTTCTATAGTGTACCCATAGTTTTTTGCCTGTGTTATTATAATTTCCTTTAATGATTCTTCTTCCATTTTGAAGCTCAGCAGGTAGTTGTAGAACTACTTTATCAGTTTTTCATCTGTCCCCTGCCATATCTTATCCAATTCTTGTGGTTCACTATAGAAGCCATATTTATCTGTATTATATCTTGTCTGTGTTTTCATATAAGGCCACCAGTCCATGTCAGTTCCCTGATTTATTTAGTTTCCGTTTTATTTTTAATTTCCCTTGTTCATTTAATATATCTTTATATCTTACTATTTTATCTAGATCTAACATGTTAGGATATATTAGTGCTTCCATTGTGGATAACCAGACCGGTATTTTCATATAGTGATTCTGTTTAATTTTTTCTCATACTAACAAAGGAGCGTTTCTCCTTAGAGCTGCTCGGATCATCCAGAGAGTGGGAGGTTCTTCAGTCTGCGTCGTTGTAGGCTGAGCTTAATTACTGAGGAACGCTCCGCCTTCCGTCATGTGGCTCCCTTGCGGCCTTCCCCAGTTTATGCTCAGCCTTCGTGAAGTTAGGCTGTGTTCCTTTCGCTCCTTGGCCGATTCAAGTCCTTCTAAGTTTAAGGTTTGCCTGTTTTTCCTTCCTTAGCCTCTGCGCATCTGGGGTGCCTCTAGAGCAAGGGGAGTGCGTTTCTCGCCCCCAAGGGGGATAAAGAGCGGGTGGTTTAGCAGCGCTTCGGCGCTAATCCCCCCCACCCTCGATTTGGCTTATTTTTCCTGCCGCTTCTCTATGCCGCCCTCACTAGCGGCTTGATCACACTGTGAGCGCAGCTGGTTTCCCCCCCACCCGAACGCCGATCGCCCCAGGAAGGGGCAAATTCCTCTTGCTGCCCTCTCGGCATTCTAAGCTTGCCGGAGGGACCTAGTTCCGCCCTGAGCGGCCCCCGTGCTCGGGCGCCATCTTCCGGCCTCATTTTTGGCTGCAAGGTTGCCAGCCTGTTAGAGCTATTATTATTTCTGTACCGTTGCTTTCCAAAAATCCCAGAATTGTTGGCTTTCCGCAGTAGCACTCAGGGCGAAGAATAGCAGTCACCCCCTCCCGGTTGTTGTCTAGGAGTTCAGGCTGCTAGAGGCCTTATCTCCAGCCTCAGGAGTTCATTCGACCAATTGGATACTAATAATAATAACCTCCTGGCTTTCTGTCCTGGGAGCTCCGAACCTAGTTAATTGATTAGCTATTTTGATATTAAAATAAATTCCAAAAGGGGGCGCGGGCCAGCTAAAAGGACACCCGGCCTTTGCTGTAGGTCGAACCCTTGGCGAGCCAACCGCCTATAGTATCTTTATATACAATCCTTACTTCTAAAATGGCAGATGACAATTCCGCTAAATGCCCTTTTTTGAAGGCCAGATCTAAGTCCTTCCACTTGCGCAGACAGGCTAAGGAAACTTCTAAGGAAACTTCCAAGGCCTCTCAAAGAGACGCCTTAAGATGCCATAAGGCATTGGAGAAAGAATTCGACAGGCGATCCAGGGAGTCATAACCGGTGCCTCCAGCCCTCCCAACCCCCGTTCCTTCTACCTCTAGACACCCGCCCCTCCTCCAGATTGCTCTTCCCTCTCCAGGCACAGCTCATCCCAGGGGCATCAGGTCCCTGGACCAACGACCAGACGGATACCTGAAGCTACATTTACTCCCACGGCCGCTGGTCTACGCCAAGAGGAGCCCGCCACAGTCGAGATTCCTGAACAAATGAGGGCATGGATGGAACTGGCTATCCGCCAGGGGATTACAAAAGGTCTCCAACAGATGTCCAGGCACGGCCTCCTTCCAATGGCTCCCGAACACGAGTCGCTATCAGTCAGGTCCTCGCCTAGATCAGACCCTCACCACGGTCAGGTACCTTTACAGAGGGGCAGCCCTCTCCCAGAAGGGGAACTGGAGGAGGAGATAGAGGGCCTGGACCAGTTCAGGGAGGAGGAAGAATTTGAATGGGGGTCCACACACCTCGGTGAGCCCCTATCGGAGATAGACCCTATGGAAGGGAAGATGTCCGAAGATGAGGGTCTCACCCCCGATCAACCCACCTTTGTGGGTTTGTTCAAGCCTCACATATTTAAATCGCTCCTCTTTAAGGCCAAAAACATCTCTGGCCTAGCCGTACAGTCTCCCTCTGCCCACCCTTCCCTGGCGGAGGGTCCAACGGACGCCATTTTCAGGCAGCCCGTTGTGGAAGCGGAGGTTATTCCGGCTCCACCCATCTTTCACAACCTAGTCTCAAATCAGTTGGTCTCCACAGGGGCCCCTCCTGCCCCATCCAACCAGGACAAGAGATTCTTCAACCTCGACTTTTGCACCTACTTAATACTTTCGAGGTTGATGAGCCCATCGTTGGCTTAGCATCCTCCTCCTCCCCTAGTGATCCTCTGGAGGCTCTGAAACCCGAGGACAAGAGGTCCGAACTAGCCTTACGTTGGGCTCATCAAGCCGACGCTTGGGCCATTAGATCGACCACGGCCGCCTCCGTCTTCACCAGGTCTTCGATCCGGTGGCTCTGCCAACTGAAACAGCATGTCCCCCCCTCTAATACAAGGGCGCACCAGGACATCGCCAAGCTCACGGCCGCGGCAGAATTCTCGGCCAACGCCACCTACCATGCGGTTAAGTTCTCCTCCCGAGCAATAACCTCTCATGTTACAGCCCGCCGTCTGCTCTGGCTCAAACACTGGCAGGTGGACGTAAAAAACAAAGTTAAGTTGGCCACTGCCACCATCAAGGGGGACAAACTATTTGGTCCGGCTCTGGAGCCCCTGCTAGCCGAGACCCAAAGCAAGAAAAAATTTCTTCCTTCTCTTTTTCAGAGATCAGAGCCAAGAACCTCTCAGCCATTTCGGAGAGGGTCCTCCCGACCTTTCTACCAGTCTCCCTTCCCGTCCAGGTACCCAAGACCCGCCTCCTTTCGGCCATTCCAACCTCAGGATCGAGCCGATACGGGCGACAGGAACAGGAGGGGCGGCAGCTACAAGCGCCCCTTCAGGGGTTCAGGGGGGAAGCCCTTCCAGTGCTCCAGATAGATCCTGCCCCTCCCTTCCCATTGGCGGATGTCTCAGACATTTCGCCAACTGATGGGATTCCTCTACTTCCGATGCCTGGGTCCAGGACACCATCAGATTCGGTCTCACCCTGGAATTCAGCGCCCCCCCCGGACTTTTTCATGGCATCCCCCCCTCGAGGGATCCCACCAAACGCAGTTTGATGGATTCCACTATTCATCATCTCCTCAACATACAGGCTATCCAACCCGTCCCACCCTCTCAATGAGGGCAGGGTTTTTACTCCCACCTTTTTGTGGTTCCCAAATCCTCAGGTGGATGGAGAGCAATTCTAGATCTAAAACGCCCTAACCGTTACCTGATCCACCGCAAATTTAAGATGCACACCTTACAGTCCATTCTACTGGGCACCAGGCAGGGGGACTGGCTCTCTTCTATAGATCTTTCAGAAGCGTATCTACACATACCAATCCGGCCCTCCCATTCCAAATTCCTCAGATTCTGTTACAATCACCGCCACTTCCAGTACGTGGCCCTCCCCTTTGGGTTGGCTTCTGCCCCGAGAGCCTTCACTAAGGTCCTCGCGGCCAATGAACCCTTAAGTCTAGTAAGATGAGAGTACGACTTTCTTTTCCCTCTCGACTTCGCATAAACTGGGGAACACCGCAAGGGAGCCACATGACGGAAGGCGGAGCGTTCCTCAGTAATTAAGCTCAGCCTACAACGACGCAGACTGAAGCACCTCCCACTCTCTGGATGATCCGAGCAGCTCGAAGAGAAATGGCGTGTCAGGTAAGAACCAACGCCCATTCTAACCTGGTGTCTTTGGAAGTAGAGGTGTGCTTTATGTTTCCCATCCCATATAAATGCATGCCATCCCAATTGTAAGTCATGTCCCTCTATTACCAACATCCTTTTATTCTTTAGGTTTATCCACTCTTTTAACCCTATGACTATTAACTTTATGATTCTTTTATGTACACTGAGAGCATATGCATCAAGACAAATTCCTTGTGTGTCCAATTATACCTGGCCAATAAAGAATTCTATTCTATTCTATGTAAGGACTGAAGCTTGATAATACAACTCCTAGTCTGATAACCCAAATCCTCCCTTATTTTTAGTGCCCTGTAGTATTTTTAGTTTGATTCTTGGTTTCTTTCCTTGCCAGATAAATTTTGTTGTCGTTCTATTTAACTCTTCAAAAAAGTTTTTTCCTAGTTTTATCAAAATTACTTGGAATAAAAATAGAATTTTCAGTAAAATATTCATTTTAATTATCTATTCTTTCAATTAGCGAGACTTGTAAATTTTTCCATTTTTCCAAATCCATCTTTATTTGCTGCATTAATTTAGAATAGTTATCTTCTTTGATAGATATACATCTTGCTGATAGCCAAATTCCCAGATATTGGACTTTTTACATATTTGCATGCCCATCTTTTACATCAATTCGTTTTTCTGTTTATTTGTAAGGTTCGTTGTCAATATCTTGGTCTTTTCCTTGTTTATTTTAAGTCCTGTCACTAAACCAACCTCTTCCATTTTTTTTTTTACTAATTTGGGTCCTGTTTTGAGTGGTTCTTACAAAATAAATACCAAATCATCGGCAAATGCTTATATTGTTCATTTTTTTTTAATCTTCAGACCTTTTATTTCCTGGTCTTGTCTGGCCTGTCTGAATAGGGACTTCTAGCGTTAATATGAATAGCAGAGGCGATAGTGCACATCCTTGTCTTACACCCTTATTTATGTTAAATTTTTCTGTTGTTTCTCCATTTATTATCACACTTGCCGTTTGGTTGGAGTATATTGTTTGAATCATCTTTACAAAGTTTTCTCCAAAATTCATGTTTTTCAGTTGTAATATCATAAACCTCCAATTCATGTTGTTGAAGGCTTTTTGTGCATCTAAAAAAATCAATGCTAGTTGCTTTTCGGGGTGGGCTTCATAGTATTCCAATACATTCATAATAATCCTCATGTTGCTTTTCAGATGTCTTTTGGGTAGGAATCCATTCTGGTCTGGGTGTATGAATTCACTTAAGAATCTTTTTAGTCTTTCTGAGATTATGGAGGCAAATATTTTGTAATCAACATTAAATAGTGATATTGGTCTATAATTTTTATCTGTTGGTGATCTGTGTCTTCTTTTGGTATTAGTGTAATGTATGCTTCTACCCAGGTTTTGGGTAGTTTGGCCCTTAATAATGCATCATTATAGACCTCCAGCAGTGAGGGTCTTAGTGATTCTTGTAAGTTTTTGTACAGTTCTGCGGGAAGCCTGCCTGCACCAGGAGTTTTATTGTTTTTTGTCTCTTTTTTTAAAAAAATAGATTTTATTGAATTTACAATTTAAAAACACATCGACAATACATTTACAATATAGAAAGAAAATGGCTAGGGGGAAAGAAAGAAAACACCCGGCCTAACACACCGGATAAAGGTCGGTTGGGGAGGGGAAGAGAAAAGATATAGAAGGGGAGAGGGGAAGGGAAGGGGAGGGAGAATAGGGTAAAAAGTACAATTAAAAACGAACGATATCTTTTTGTGACAGTCTGTAAGGATCATTTCTCTTCATCATATCCAATCTACTCCTCTTTTCCATTATGTTTAAGTTACTCTTTATCATTTACATAATTTGTCTCTGTGTAAGCCAATTATACCATGAGTCCCAGTTGTTGTAAAATGTTGAGGACTCTTTGTTTTTTAACGCTATCGTTAGTTTATCCATTTCAGTACACTCACAAATTTTCTGAATAACCATTTGCTCTGAAGGTGTATGAGGTGATTTCCAACATTGAGCAAACACTAATCTAGCCGCAGTTAGAATATGGATTATTACATATTTTGTCTTTTTGGATAAATATCTATCAGAGATCCCTAACAGGAAGAACTCTGGTTTATAGTCTATTTGTTCTTTAGTTATCTCCTCCAATCATTTTCTGATTTTTTGCCAAAATTTTTGGGTAGTTTTACAAGACCACCACGTGTGGAAAAATGTTCCTTCAGTGCTTTTGCATTTCCAACACCTTGAGCTCATGTTAGGGTTCATCTTCGCCAACCTCGAAGGGGGTAAGTGCCATCTATATAACATTTTATACATATTTTCTTTGTACGCCGCCGATTTCGTAATCTTGATGTTTCTATTCCAGATCTTTTCCCATTCTGTTAATGTAATGCTTCTTCCAATATTCCTACTCCACGTTATCATGTTCCCTTTCACTATCTCTTGCTCTAATTCTACCTCCAATAAATATTTATAAAATTTGGAAATATTCTTTTTATTTGATCCTAATAAGATTTTATCTAAATATTGTAATTTGCTATTGATTCCAAACTCTTTGATATCTTGTTTGTATCTGCTATGGATTTGTATATATAACCACTGGTCGATTTTAAATCCCTGTTCCTGTAAATCCTGTCGAGTTCTTAATTTTCCTAGAGGGTCTAATAAATCTTTATATTTAGTCGTTTTTGTTATATCCAAATTGTTGGGATGAACCATTGCCTCCATTGTTGAAAGCCAAATCGGAATTTTTAAATAATGTTTTTTGCATATTTTTTTCCAATTAGTTAATAATGAATCTCGAATAAGGTGTCTATGAAAATACGACTGTTTAGTTTTCCCCACTTCCCATAGAAATGCGTGTCACCCTCTCTGAAGATCGTGCCCTTCTAAGGCTAAGGTTCTTTTATTGAGTAAATTAACTCAGTCTTTTAACCATAATAAGTTGGCTGCCCAATAATATAATTCCCAATTTGGGAGTGCTAGCCCCCCTCTACTTTTTGCATCTTGTAAAGCCTTAATATTGATTCTAGTTTTTTTCCCTTGCCAAATAAATTTAAGTGTTACCTTATTTATATCTTAAAAAAAAATTTTTGGTAATTTAATTGGGATTGTCTGGAATAAGTAAAGGAATTTTGGTAGGATGTTCATTTTGATCGTGGCAATCCTGCCCAGTAGAGAAAGCTGCAGCTTATTCCAGGATTCTAGGTCTTTCTTAATTTGCTGTAATAGTTTATCATAATTATTCTCTTTGAGCGATTTACTATGTGGTGTTAACCATATGCCTAAATATTTGACCTTTTTTGTTGCCTGTATCCCTATGGTTTTTTCTAATTCTTTCCTCTGATTCTCTGTTAGATTTTTAGTCATTAATTTTATCTTATTTCTATTGATCTTTAATCCTGCTACTGAACCTAATTGTTCTAGTTCTTTTATTAGGTTATGTCCTTTTTCCATGGGTTCCTCTAGGAAGAAAACCATATCGTCTGCGAACGCTGTAGTTTATATTCCTCTGCTTTGACCCTTACTCCTTGGATTTCAGAGTTTTGTCATATCCGCGTTAACAGTGATTCTAAAGCAAGTATAAATAGGAGGGGTGAGAGGGGGCAACCCTGTCTGACGCCCTTTTCAATGTTTAATGGGCCTGTTTGTTCACCATTAATTAGTATGTTGGCCTGTTGGGTGTTGTAAATTGTTGTGATAATGTTCTCGAATTTAGTGCCCAGACTCATGTTATAGATTTTTTGTATTAAAAAGTGCCAATGTAGATTATCAAATGCTTTCTCAGCATCTAAAAACATGAGTGCAAATTGTTTCTCTGGATGAACTTCATAATATTCTAAGACGTCAATAACGGTTCTTAGATTATTTTTGATTTGGCGGGACGGAAGGAAACCATTTTGATCTTCATGAATGTATAAATTTAAAACTTGTTTTACTCTATTTGCTATAATTGAGATAAATAATTTATAATCAGCATTTAAAAGTGAAATTGGTCTATAATTGTTGATATATCTGGCATCTACATCCTCCTTCAGAATTAACGAAATCAACGCCCCCCTCAATGAGTCTGGCATTTTGGCTGCCAAAACTACTTCATTAAACACTTCCAGCATCAGTGACCCTACTAACTATTGTAGCTTTGTACAGTTCTACTGGAATCCCATCTGGACCAGGGGATTTATTATTACTTTGGTTCTCCATTAAATAGTGATATTGGTCTATAATTTTTATCTGTTGGTGATCTGTGTCTTCTTTTGGTATTAGTGTAATGTATGCTTCTACCCAGGTTTTGGATAGTTTGGCCCTTAATAATGCATCGTTATAGACCTCCAGCAGTGAGGGTCTTAGTGATTCTTGTAAGTTTTTGTGCAGTTCTGCGGGAAGCCTGCCTGCACCAGGAGTTTTATTGTTTTTTGTCTCTTAATTGCCTGTTATTTCCGTTATTATTTCATTTAACATTATTCTGGTATCAGTTATTTTAGCTAGACCAGCTTTTTCCAAATATTGTTTAGTAATATCTTCTGGTATATTTTCCTGGCTATACAATTTCCTAAAAAATTCCTAGGTTATTTTCTTTTCATTCTGATGATAGAGTTCCCTTTTTGTCCTGTAGTTGGTGTATAATTTTCTTCTCAAGTCTTTTGAGCTTGTCTTGTAGTATACTGTGCTGTTGTTTCTTTTTCTTATTTCTTCTTGCTATGTGTGTTAGTGCTAATCCTCGGATGTATGCTTTTGCCGTATCCCACACATTTTGCAATGATGTTTCTTCTTTTTTCTTTAAAAAAGAGTTTCATTTCTTTTTCCACCATCTGTATGAACTCGTCTTTTAAAATATTTTGATTCATTGTCCATCTCGATTTCTTCTGTCCCCTCCATGTAACTTTTCCCCCACAACACTTTATTGGGTTTTTCTGTTTATACATAATACCATTACTAATTGAACAATACTGTGACAATATATATATACATTTATACATCCTATCCAATCTTTTGATACATACTACTTCCATATACCTTCATAACTATTATATACATTACTTACATTTTCTATACTTATGTCTGTTGTCAATCCTAGGTGCATACCATATTGCCTCCATGTAACATTTATGGGGTTGTGATCTGCCCATATGTTTGTTGTTATGTCTACTTCCTGGATGTCTGTTCTCATTCCAGATGTCATCCATACCATATCTATTCTTGACCACGATTGATGTGTATTTGAGTAAAATGTATATTGGTTTGTTTTTAAATTTAGCTCTCTCCATGCATCCTGTAAATCTAGTTCCTGTGTCATCTCAAAGTGTTCTTTCTTTTTTCTTTTACTGCTTCTGTAGTCTTTTTTAACATCCACAATTGCGTTGAAGTCTCCTATTAAGCATATATTTTCATAGTCCGTTTCTATTATCTTTTTATGTGGTCTTTTATGGAACTCTTCCTGCTTATTATTTGGGGGCATATATTGCAATCAGAAGGGTTTGTTTCTGGTTTATTGATATCTCTGTCATTAATATTATTCCTTCTTCATCCACATATATTTGTTTGGGTTTTAACAATTCTCTAATGTACAGTGCTATTCCTCTTTTGATATGCTAAAGACAAATATAGCTTCCCGATTTTAGGGTATTCTACTAGGTTGCCATGTTATTTTTTGATGTGGATTTCTTAGAGGCAGACTATATCCAAGTTCAATCTTTGTAATTTTGTAAAAGTTTGTTTTCTTTTTGCGGGGGAATTCATCAGATAGCATCTTAACTTCCTCATCCCTCTTTTTTACTTATATATGGGTCTTGCTCTTCTGGTTGTTCTTGTCTCTCTCTGCATTTTTGTTCTTGTGCCTTATCGTTCCACACAATCATTTTCCACCCTGACTCTTTCTTCTCGTTCTACAGCTTTTTCATCTGGTTGCTGTTCATCTTGGCTTTTACTTTCTATCTCCTCTCTCCTGATCTACATCTGTCATGAAATGATGTTTAAAGAATTCATATGCTTTGTTGTATCTATCCTGAATTTCTTGTCTTGCCAGGAGATCAGAATTTTTTCAGATATCAAACATCTGAACATTACTTAATCAATTGTGTAGTCAAAAATTGATACTGTCTTCTCTGTGCAGCAGCAGCCAAAAAAGCTAATGCAATCCTAACTTGTATTAACAGAGGGATACAATCAAGATCAAGGGAAGTACTAATATCACTCTATAAAGCCTTAATAAGACCACACCTAGAGTACTGCATCCAGTTTTGTTCACCACATTATAAAAAAGATGTTGAGACTCTAAAGTACAGAGAAGAGCAACCAGGATGATTAGGGGACTGGGGGCTAAAGCATACAATGAACAGTTGCAGGAACTGGGCTTGGCTAATCTAGTAAAGAGAAGGACCAGGGGAGACATGATAGCAGTCTTCCAATATTTGAGGGGCTGCCACAGGGAGGAAGGGGGTCAAGCTATTTTCTAAAGTACCTGTAGGCCAGACAAGGAATAATGGATGGAAACTGACCAAGGAGAGATTTAACCTGGAAATAAGGAGAAACTTTCTGACAGTGAGAACAATCAACCAATGGAACAGCTTGCCCTCGGAAGTTGTGGGAGCGCCATCACTTGAGACTTTCAAGAAGAGATTGGACTGCCATTTGTCAGAAATGGTGTAGGGTCTCCTGCTTGGGCGGGGGGTTGGACTAGATTACCTAGGTCCCTTCCAACTCTGATTATCTGTTATCTGTTCTCTGTTCTCTGACTCTCCTGGGTATCTGTTTTAAGATTTGGATTTCTCCACCCTTGTACATTATGGGTTCGTCTCTTATTCTTTTGTATATTTTGTCTGTCACTGACTTTTGGGTGAACCTCATGGTCACCTCTTTCGGTAATCTGTGCCTTCTTCGTAGTTTATGTGGATTCTAAAAATTTCATCTATGTTTCCTTGTATGTCATGCTTTTCTGTAATACGTCCACCAGCACATCTGTCATCACTGTAGCCAAGTCTTCCTCTTTCTTTTCATCATTCTGAAATCTCAAGTAGAAGGCCGCCTTTAATTTTCAAGAAAAATTATTGTTTCTTCAAGGTCTCTGTTAGCCAAGGTTAATTTTTGTTCCATTTCTTTCATCTTTTTTTCTGTTTGTTCAGCCCTTACTTCTACATTTTGTATTCTCTGTTCATTCTTTGTTATCGTTTGTTAGATACTCCCTATTTTATCATCCATCTTTCAAATGTCCTCTTTCATCTCCCCCATTTCACTTTGATCTCATGATCTCTAGATATGGTTTCGTGGGTCTTTATCTTGGCTTCTTGTATCGCAAGAAGCGTCGCCTGCATATACTGCATAGAGCCTGACTTCTCCATGCTGAACATGCTTTCTATTGATCGCTGGTTTGATGGAGATGATGTTGCGGATATAGGCGTTGATGAGGTTTTCTTTCCTATTTTTGAGATATATGATGTATTTGTCATCTCTAGTAATCATGTAAAAAAACGCTGGGTAATCAGAAAGTATTTATCCAAAATGATAAATCTAGTAGTTTTAATAATTTTTTCCCTTTGCTCTAGGGTTCCCCCCCCAGCCCCTGATATATCTGCTTCAACTCCCTTTTATTGTAACAATGACAACCAACCCACAGTTCAGTAACATATATAGAATATATAGACATAGAATCTATCAGATATATGTATAACTTTAAACAATTGCTACTTAGTAGTTAATAATTAGTAAAAGTACAAGTTAATCTTTCTATCAATTCTTTATACAAAAGCCTTCAGACTATGCATTCTTCAATCTTCTTTTTTCTTTGATGCTTATAGTCCATACTGAATTTGCCCCACTGTTCTTATAGTTTTTTTTGGCAAAGTTTATAATCCATAAGAGACCCAAATCTCATCAAGTCATTAAGATTTTCTCAAACAGTACCTGGATAGTTATAGAATTTCCAAATTCACCAAGGAATTTTCTTTTCTTTTTCAATCTTTCATTTCCAAACTTAATTAACGTCCTCTAAATGTCACAGAAGTCCTTCTGTAATTCTTGTAAGTATTGCATCAGTTATTTTACTTTCAGGCACACACTTCACGAACCTAGATGGCACTCTTGCTGTTTTTAATGCTAAAGAAAAGCTCTTACTGAAGCTTTAATTGGGATTTAAGGGGGATAAGAGTAGCATATTTTCTTAAAAGTTGTTACCAAATATTTAGTCTGGACTTTCCTCCAGCTTAGTCTCCATTTTCTATAAATGCCCTGTGGCTCTTCTCTGGATCTGTCAGAAGCTCCAACCACCTGATTGCAGTTGTTCTCATGGAGCAGAAATCCTGCTCTGATCTTTTTGAGTCCCACTTTCTCCGCTTCTATTTTATGTCAAGGGTAGATGTATTGCAAAGTGTTAGAAATAAAAAGTTCTCATCCTTTGTAATCGTGTTGCTTCTTGATTTTGTCTTCCTAATTCTTGCCTAGTTATCATAGCTTTGGATCCACCATGCTGGCTAATTTCTCTCCTGCTGGCATCAGGAAGTTTTCCTTCGTTCTAGCAGGAGAACACCTTTCTCCACGCTGTCTTCAGGGCTTCCCCTCTGCCTTTGCTAGCCTCTCCAGGGTTTGCCATTCCCATTAAGGCTCGCCAGGCAGGAGAAATCTGGTAGGGATAACAGCGTTGTTTTCTCACTCTGCCTTGCCAGAAGTCCCGCAAATCTACATTCATTCTAAGCCTTTGTTTTCCTGACTTCGTCTTTGCAGTTTCTGGCTATCTGCTAATGTTCTTTTCTTAGCTATGTGTCCTCCTTTCCTTTTTTTGTACTTGTCCTTTTTGTCTTTCAATTTGCAAGAGAGATATTTGTGCAGCCATGCTGGTTTTTCTTGGATTTCTTGTTTTTTTTTTTCAGTTGTATTGTGCTGAACTGGGTTTTTATGATCATATTTTCCAGTTTCGCAAGCTTCTTGAGTTGTTTTCCCCTTTAGGATTTTCATCCAATGAATTTTTTCCAAGTTCTCTCTGAGTTTGTTAAAATTAGCTCTTTTAAAATCTAGGATTCTGGTATCATTATGTTCTATTGCTTGTGTTTGAATTAATATCATTCCAGTGCCTAAGAAAACCATCTAGGAACTGAATGACTAGAGACTGGTTGCTCTGACATATGTAGCTATGAAAACCTTTGAAAGGTTAGTGTTTGCCCACCTGAAAATCATCACAGATCTGCTGCTAGAACCCCTGCAGTTTGCCTACCATGCAAATAAATTGGCAGATGATGTTGTCAATATGGTATTGCACTGCACCTTGCAATATCTTGAATCTCCAATGATTTATGTAAGGGTCCTTTTTATAGACTTCACCTTGGCATTCAATACCATCATCCCAGAAATTCTTGCCTCTAAACCAGGGGTCACCAACCTTTCGGACCTCAGGAACCACTAAATTCTTAATTTTAAATCCTGCAGACCATTAATATGAATGCAGCGCGCCGGTCGCTGAAGCGCTTGGACTCCCAGTGATGGGATGGGGTCCTTCAGGCACTTAGCTTGGCCGTCTATTTCTGCAACCTTAAACACTCAGCCATTTGGACCCATTTCCCGCAGAAAACAAAACACCAGGATCTCTCTCCTCCTCCCCCCCTCTCTTTCTCATTGCTCTCTCTCTCTCTCATCTCTTTCTCTCTCACTCTCTCTCATTCTGATTCTCCGGCGCTCTCTGGTTCTTGTGGTGCTTCTTCGGCCTTTGTTTAGTGCTGGACACACTTGGTCGCTCGGTGAGACGCACGACCTGCTCTCCGCCCCAAGACACTTGCCCGACCCGGCTTCGCATCGTAATGGGCTCCAGGAGGAGGAAGGGATGCTGTCTTCCCCATTGTGAAGTGTGCTAAATTTAAGTGTGCTGCGCAAGGCGCTGCAAGAACAGCAAGCATGCCATGGAGGTGGCGAGAGTAGCGTCAGCCGCAGCCGGGTCAGCCAGTGTCTGAGGAAGTCACGCATCTTCCAGTTGCGCAGCACCAAAAAGGGCCAGAAGAAACACCTGCAAAACGTGAAGCTTTGCTCCCACTTTGGAATATGGAGCGAATCTCCATCCCCCGCCCTTCCCTTCTCAGGCCAGGCAAGGACTGACTGGGAGGGGAGGGTGAGGGGCGGGGCCAGCCAGTGGTGGGTTCAGCTGACAGGAAGCCACAGCAGGAAGACAAAAGAGCTACAGGATGCTGCCACTTGTTGCTTTGGCCTGCCTGCGCTGCCACCCCCACCCCTCTTGGCTCAACAGCACCATTACCTTGATCTGGCCAGCGAGGGCTGTGCTACCCCTTGCACTTTGCACCATCTGCGAAGATGCATATTGCATGTACCATCCTCCCCATACGATGGAGATTTATAGCACCTCCATGAGCTTCCTGGCCAGTCCCATATCACAGAGTTCTAGTCACAGGACTGGCCCATTGGTCATCCCAGAGCAGCTCCATCACCCGGGTGCACTGCGGACCACCAAAATTTTCTCACAGACCACCAGTTGGTGACCTCTGCTCTAAACTGACTCTGTAGCTCTGCAGATGAAAGTAGATAAAATTAGATCAAATGCCAATTCACTTAACCAGAGCTGTGTGCTCTGCTGTCTCCATTTCTCTTCTTTCTCTACACCGGTGATGCAGCTCAAAGGATTCCTCGGTTAAAATACTGAGGTTTGCAGATGATACAATGGTCATTGGTCTCATTTGAGATGATGATGAGTCTGTATACAGATGGGAGATTGAACAACTGGTTCTGTGGTACAGTCAGAGCAATCTGCAGCTGAATACATTTAAAACTGCAGAAATGAAAGTGGATTTTAGGAGGAGCCCTACTATTCTATCACCTCTTATAATATTATACAACATAGTATCAACAGTTGAGATCTTCAAGTTTCTGGGTTCTCTAATTTCCCAGAATTTGAAATGGACACTTAACATTAGAACCATAATTAAAAACACACAACAAAGAATGTTCTTCCTGTGCCAATTCAGAAAGCTCAGAATGCCAAGGAGGAAGTGACATTACTGGTGACACTAGAAGCAAGGGAAAGGAGCTCTCCATCCCCTGTGCTGGCTTTTTCATGTTCATGGGATCTGGAGAAACCAAAAACCACCCTGCAGGGGAGGTGAAGCAAAGGGAGGTGCCTTGTGAGGCCCCAGGGGAAAATGCAATTCCCCTGAAGAGCCCTAGGCTATTGCTCTCTATGCCACATCGTGGAGAAGAGGCATCCAAGATTGCTACCACACAGCCGGCGTCTGTTTAACATCTAAGCAAAGTGCAGGAGCGAAGTTAGTGACAGTGTGAAACTGGGTGAGAACTGTCCCTTTTATTTTAAAACAGGACCCTGAGAAGAATATTCAGAAAAGTGGACTCATAAGTATATTAAATGGCTGCAACCTAACTACTGGAGTAAAAAGTTAATGTCTTAAAATAATATACTGAAGTTAATATTCTAAAAACAAGTGAAGAAAGAAAACAGCAAATTTGTTAAAAATGTAGAAACTGGATTTTGAGATTGGATGGACACTGGCTTTGGGTAGGCATTTATAAAAATGCTGAAATATATATAAAAAACGAATATAGCATTCATTTTTGAAAGATTTGGAATGTATTGGAAGTTTGATTAAAGTGTGATTTAAAAGACAAGACAAAGTGAAAACTAATTTAAGAGCACCACCTGCTGTCAAAGAAAAAAACAACAGATCCCCAAAGTTTTGAAAAGATTTGGTATATGAAGAACTGAAAGTGAAATTCTTAAGACTATTAACAACAGATTGATTAATTTTGAGACACAAAGATTCCTGGATGTTAGATATTGGTTTTTCAGCTTGAAAAGTCATTTGGCTTTGATAAAGACAGTTGAACAATTGGCTGGGAAGAAATAAAGAAACAAAAATAAAAATGAGTGGAATTTGCAAAGAAATTGCATTGGGCTTTCAGGAAATAATGGATAGAGTGACAAAAAGACTTGAAGTCATTTTGAATAAAATACAAAACATGGACGCAGAGCTGGAAACTGAGACACAAACGACAAGAAGAAAGCAGGGAAGTCCAGGAAGAGGAGGGGCTAACTAAAGACAAAAAGAAAATATAAATAAATATATTGGTGGAAGGGGAGAATACTAAGGGGAGGATACTATAAAGGAAATTAAACAAGAACTGGAATTGCAAAAAGAAATCTTTGGGAGAAAGAGGGGTAAAAATAGTTAAATTGAAAATGAGACAATTGAATATAATAGAGAAGGAGGAAATGTTTAAGATCTGGAAGTGGCAGATAGCGACAGAAATGTAAGAGACAAGCTAAGAAATGGAACACTAAAACTTCAACGAGAGTGAGAGATGAAGAGTTTAAAAATAACTATTAGAACTGCATAATTTGCTAAACAAATATGATGAATACTAGTCTACTTGTATCAAATGTGATTAGAAAGGGCATTTTTTTCAAATAATAGTGGCATTTTTAGAAATTAAAAAGGGGATAAATAATGGAAATATTAATTTAATATTTGTGATTTGTTATTACAACTATAAATTTGGTAAACAGTGCAAGTATGATTATTAATATATAAGTGGTAGTAAGAGGAGTGAGGTTAAGAATATAGAGATTGATACAAAAGTAATATATTATAATATTGAATAATTTAAGATTGTAAATTAACAAAGCTACCCCACTGCTCCCCCCTCCCTTTCTGTTGGCAACTCTAAAAGACCATAGAAATATTTTATGAGTTGACAGCTTGTGTTTAAAAAGCATGTACATTCCCATGACTACATTAGAAAAAAAACTGATTGCCTGAACAGAATGTTTAAATTTGCTGGGATAATTACAGTTTAGTTTGAAGCAGAAAAGCATACTGAATTAGCACCTGAAATATTTAGTTTGGTTAGTTTCCTTTGGTTGAAAGTTGGAATATAAATTGAATGCCATATGCTAAATAAATAAATAGCTTTTATAATAGCTTCAAGATCTCAGTATTAGTTTTTTCTGTTCCCATTCTGTTTAAAATCCTTTGTGCAGTTAATTCACTCTATTACTAAAACAGTTGTCATATACCATCCTTTGTGTTGACTAAAAAAATGTAAGTTCTGAAGTTGCTAGAATTCATGTTAAAATCTGTTTTACTTTTTTGAACAGAACATGGAAAAGGGGGAATTAAAGAATTCTGAAATTCAGGAACTGTCTTCAATTAATTCAAATGAAGCTTCTTTCATCATAACTAATATTCCTGAAAATATTTTCAGCATATCTACCTCTGAGATCTCACCAGACTCTCAGTCTAGGTAAATATTTCTGTTTTCTCATTTTGATATTTACTATTTTAAATTTGCTTTGTATATTTTATCCACATGGCTTATTTGTATGAGTAAGCAGCTTTGGTATTTTTTATCCTATTCTCTTTCTTATTGAAATATGATATGATATGTTATTATACTTACATGATATGTGGAGGAAGCAGCATCAGATCGTTGAGAGAAAAGTTACTAAATCAAGTAGGAAAGTATAAGGAGATGGGAAAAAAGGAGCACAAAGTTAGTTATGGAAGATAGAAAGGATAAAGGAAAAGAAGAAATTGGGGTTAAAGAGGAAAACACCAGCAAAACAGCAGCACAACGAATGGAAGACTTGAACAGCATTCTCTCTTCAGCTACAACAGTCCCCTGTCTCCTGCCAGCCTGCTAGCCCTTCCCAGCGGCCTGTCTGAGGCAGAGGACAAAGGCCTATAGTAACCCATCCAAAAAGTGGTGGCTATAAGAAATTGATGGCAGAATTGGTGGAGGGGAGAATTGTAGTAGCAGAGACAGGTAGCACAGCAGCAGAGGCGCATAGAGGTAGAGAGCTCTGTTCTCTAAAGCTGAGTAGCAGGCTGAGCAGAGCAGACCAGACAGCAAAACTGAGGTGGCCAGAGAGCTGAACGGCAGGACATTATGGTTCCTATCTTCAAGAAAGGGGAGAAAAAACAGGCCCAGAAAACTACAATCAGTCTACCATCAATACTTGAGAAGATCCTGGAAAATATAATCAAAGAACAGATTTGCAAACACCTAGAAACAAATGAAGTTCAAATACATACAATGATTTGTATGTTTGAAAAAAGTCATGGAACATTGTTTTCACATGACTACACACAAAATGGAAAGATAAATTTATAACTAAAAGCCAGAATGGGTTGGTTAAAAACAGATCATGCCAAACCAATCTTATTTCATTCTTTGATAAAGTGACTAAATTAGTAGACCAGCAAAATACTGTGGACAGAGTATACCTAGATTTTAGTAAGGCATTTGACAAAGTAGACCACAACCTACTTCTTGGTAAGCTAGAAAAATGTGGAATAGAACAGATCACCACCAGATGGATTTGTAGTTAGCTGACAAACCATACTCAATGAATAGTCCTTAGTGGTACTATAGACCTCCGATTAGTGCCGTGGTGGTACAGTTGAAGGCGGTACAGGGCTTTGTTCTCCATGATTGAGTTCTTTCTGCCAGAGGCCCCTTAGGGGGGTCTTCGATCTTTGAACTATACTGCCTGGAGCAAATAAATCCAAACAGAAAGAAAGAAAAAACTCCCCCATCAGAGGGAAGAGAGTGGCAATCAACCAAATGGGGGACCAGAAATAGAATCAGACTGAATAGAAAAAAAAGAGAAAAACTTTATATAGCAAACATTGAGGATTTTTAAAGTTTTTTGAGAGTGCAGATGGGTCAGAACAACTAATTAACTAAATTAGGAGCAAAAACAGCTCTAAAAAGTTAAAAAGAATTTTAAAGAGAACTTCAAAAGAATTGTGTGTCACGGATTCCTGAAGAATCAAATTAATGAAGGGAGAGTGACACCTAGTGGCAGAGAGGAGCAAATTGTTGAAATGTACTATACATAAACAGAAGATTTGGCTGGGCCTAGACCAGGGGGTCTGCAACCTTAAAAGAGTCATTTGGACCCGTTTCCCACAGAAAACACAACTGGTGTTACTGAGTGGGCACAGCCAACTTTACATCACTGAGTCCCACCCAGTCACATGACACCACCAGCCACACCTACCCAGCCAGTCTTTAGGGCAGAGAACTGGATGTTAAATTATTTGCCACACCTGACCCCGCCTCACCTGTCCCCTCCCTGCCACCTCTTGCCACACCCGGCCTTGGGTGTACTGTTTACCTTTCTCTGTCTTTCTCTCTCTCTGTATCTCTCTCTGTATCTCTCCTCTCCACTCTCTTTTTCTCTCTCTCCTTTCTCTTTCTCTCTCTTCTCTCCCCCCTCATTCTCACTCTTTCCTTTCTCTCCTTCTCTTTCTCCTCTGTCTCTTTCTCTCTCTCTCTCCATTGTCATCTGTTCCTCTCCTTCCCTCTCTATGTCTCTTTTTGTGTCTCTTCTCTCTCTCGGAAAGCCGAGGCTGGGCTGACCAATTGAGCTGTCTTGGGGCTCTTTGCTCTGTTTCTTCTTGGCAACTTTTTGGAAATCACACACAAAAAGAAGCCATGCCCACCCAGTCACATGATCACACTCACCTGGCCACTCCTGCCTAGCCATGCTCACAGAACAGGTAGTAAAAATATTTGCATCCCACCCCCTGCCTAAGATGTTTTATAAAAATGACAGAAGAAATCTGTATACAAGATGTTTGGAGAGAAATGAACCTGAAAAAGACTACACGTTTTATTCAAATAGACATAAATCATGGTCTAGAATTGACATAATATGGATGTTCCCTGAATTAAGAACTGATATACTTGAGACGGAGATAGAACCTAGTGTTTGGGCTGACTGTAATCCAGTAAAATTGATTTGGAGAAGAGTAAAGAAGAATCTTAGATGGATATTGAACCAAGCTATATTAAGAGAGAAATAATTTACAGAGCCAGCAGCAAAGGAAATTGAATTTTTCCTTAAAAAAAATAAGAGAAGATACCTCACTTCAGAATGTATGGAACCTAGCCAAAGCATACTTCAGAGGATTAGCTGTAACCTACATGGCTAAAAAGAATAAAGAGAAAAAGCAACAGACTGTGATATTAAAAGAAGAGTATAAAAAATGGAGCTAGAGCTCCAAAGAGACCCCCAAAAGAAAATGCTTAAAAGACAAACGGAGATAAATAAATATAAATTGAATTTAATAGTCTCAGAAGAAATAGCCCAACAAACTAAAAGGGTAGAAAAAACCATTTTTGAAATGCAAATAAACCAGGAAGATGGCTGGTGTATAAATTGAAAAAAGAAAAAGAGAAAAGGGTGATAAATAAATTGCATGATGATCAGGGACATACACAATTCCAACACGAGACAAAAAAATAGTTAAAGAATATTATGAAAAACTATGATACAGAAAATAAATCAATGGAAAAAATAACACAATAGATGGAAGAAGCCAATCTACCCAAAGTCCTAGAAAATGTTAAAAATATATCAAATGGAAAAGTAACAATGTGTGAGCTAACAGAAGCGATAAAAAGAAAAAAAAAGATAAAACACCAGGCCCAGATGGGCTACTGTCAGAATTCTATAAATGTTTTTCAGATACGCTAATCATGCCACTGAAGGAAGTCTAACAAGCTTCTGTCAGAAACCTAATTACCATATACATGGATAGAAGCGATGTAAATGCTAGATTGCTAAAGAGGATATATATCTGACACAGATAAAAAATTATAGACCAATATCCTTATTAAATGTGGATTACAAAATCTTCACCTCAATAATAGAGACTGAAATTTTTTTTGACTGAATTTATTCACCCAGACCAAACTTTTTTTTTTAACCAAAAATACAAATAAAACACAATTTAAGGATTATTTTGGACACATTAGAATATTACAAAACACATCCAGGGAAACAAATGGCACTAATTTTGTTAGATGTCCAGAAGGCTTTTGATAATGTAAACAGGCAATTTATGGTACACCAATTAAACTGTATGGACTTTGGAAAAGAATTTATGAATGTAATTAAGACTATACAAACAAACAACTAAAGTAATTGTAAATGGGGACTACACAAAGAATTTTAATATAAAGAAAGGAACAAAATAAGGATGTCCACTATCATTTTTACTATTTATATTGACTTTGGAAGTCTTATAGGAATATTAGACAAAATACAGAAATTAAAGGAATGGAGATAAGAGATGAAAGATATAAACCCATGGTGGGATTCTACCGCTTTGGCCCGGTTTGGGCAAACCGGTAGTAAAAAATACTACCATTCGGCTGAATTGTAGTCAAAAACAGCTACCAGTTCACCTGAACCTGTATTTCTTTTTTTTCCCTCCCAACGATCAGCTGTTCCAACGATCAGCTGTGCTGGGATCCCCCTCACTGTATTACTGCTTTGGCCAGGAGGCCAAAAAATGGAGTGTGGGGGTGTGTGTTCTGTGTCCCCTATACTCTGTTTTTTGCCCTCCTAGGCCTCAGGGAAGTCGTCTGGGAGCAAAAACGCCCCCCCCAGGAGGCTTCCCTGAGGCCCAGGAGACAAAGGAAATGGAGCGCTGGGGGGAAGCTGTTGCACCCCCCAAAAGTCACACCCACCCAGTCACATGGCCATGCCCATCTAGCCACGCCCACCAAGCCATGCCCACAGAACCAGTAGTAAAAATATTTGCATCCCACTCCTGATACAAGCTACAAGTGTTTGCAGATGTTTTGGCATTTATCATAGAAGATCCGTTAGAGACTATTCCTAAACTATTAAAAGAAATAGAGGAGTTTGGAGAGGTAGGTCTGAAAATAAATAGAGAAAAAACTAAAGTGATAGTTAAAAATCTCTCACAAAAACAAAAAGAAAAACTGGCAGAAGTGGAATTTCAAATAGTTAAGAAAGTTAAAGACTTGGTAATATACTTAACAGCAAGATGTGCAATGATAAAAGAAGACAATTATATAAAACTACTTAAAGAAATGAAATCAGATTTGGAAAAATGGAAAAACCTACATTTATCAATGTTGGGTAGAAATACCATATTCACCAATATGTATATGGGAAAAAATAAAATCTAAAATACATTTGAAAACCCCAGAATATGTTCTGACCAAGACTTATGGAGACACTAACAAACACATGTTAGTCCCAAACCCCTTTTTTCTTTATTTCAACAGCTGTGAATTTTAGTCATTCACAGCCTTTATAATGAGTCTGAAACAGTTTGTAAATAGTCCCATGGAAGTCTGTCAAAGTCCTTCAGGATAGGTCTGATAAGTGTGCACTTTTATCTTCCTTGAACTGCTGCCAACGGCTAAATATCCAATTAGTTATATGAGGCCAAAACAGAACACAAATTCCGAGCTTTAGGTTTCAAACCGACCAGTACGAACAAAGTTGCTTCCTGCAAAGATTCCTTTCCTTTTGCTCCTCCTTTATGTCTTATGGGAGGGCCAGTCACCTTCAAGCCTTACTCCTGAGTTTTCCCTTTTGCCTTAACTGTTCTTGCCTTCTGGCAGCTCTGTGCACGTGTGCACTGGGAACATGCTCCCCTTGTTCCTCTGCCTCGCTGCTGTCAGATTCTGGAGGCTCTGGAGTCAGTACATAACTCCCATATGGCCCTGGTCCCATCTTTGTATCAGATGCAGGTCCCTTGTCCAAGTCCTCCCCAGATTCCCGGATTGGCTCATGTTCCTCCTCACTGTCTGACTGTTGCCCTCTCCGCAGGCTGCGAATGGACCACAACACTATCCCTCACCACGGGGCCCTTCCCCCGGGTCTGATGGTCTGGATGCGGCCATGATGGAAATTGGTTGTGGAATGTTTCCACCAAAGCAGGGGCATGCACGGAAATCATATACGCCTAAGTGAAATCCTCCGGTCCATAACCCTTCCATTCAATGAGGTACTGGAACCGCCATTTCAGACACTGGGAGTACCAAATGCTGGCTACCGCATACTTGGGCAGTTCATCTCCAGCATGTGGCGCTGGCTGAGGATGGTCAGGTTGGCAGAGTGGACAGGCTGGCCATTCTTGAACAAGGAGGATCTATGGAAGACTGTATGGACATGCAGTGAGCGTGGCAATGTCAGGCAGTAGGCGACAGGGTTGATAAACACCTCCACAGGAATCAGGTCAAGTTACCGGTGGTCTAGCTTCTTGACCGGCTGGTCTGATGGAAGGTGCCTGGTGGACAACCATACCTGATCCCCTACAGCCAATGGCTGCATTGCTCACTGAGAGCGGTCCACGACTCTTTTATAGTTCTCTTTGGCTTTCTCCAGATACCAATTCATGGACAGCCTGCAACTTGGACAGTCAGTCATTAGTCACCAGAATCGGAGAGTCAAGTTGCATGAGGGAAAAGAACTGAGAATGCTATCCCACATTGGCTAAGAAAGGAGTTGTTTGCGTGGAGGGATTGTACTGTGAGTTATTAAACACAGACTCTGCTACTGCCAAATAATCTGACTAATTGTCTTGTTGTTGGTTTACAAAGAAGCACATGTATTGCTCCAGGATCCTGATAAGTTTCTCAGTTCCGCCATCGGTTTCCGGATGATGCACCGACAACAGGCAGATTTTAACATCCAAGGCTGTCATCAGCCTTTTCAAGAACTGGGCTGTAAATTGAGCCCCTTGGTCTGAAATAACCCGATCAGGTAGGCCATGCAGCCAGAAGACATGTTGGATAAACATGCGGGTGGTGGTGCGAGCTGTCGGTAACCCACAATACAGAATGAAATGCACCATCTTCGTCAGCATGTCTACCACCATGAACACAGTCATAAAGCCAGAGTACAGAGGAAAATCTGTCAAGAAGTCCATAGAAATGGCGCCTCAAAGTTTCTATGGTATTGGCAAGGAATGAAGCAGCCCTGGGGGAGCCCCCGTCGCCAACTTGGCCTACCAGCATCATACACAGGACATGACATAGGATTGGATGTTGTGTTTTAGTGGGGCCACCAGAAGGTCTGAGAAACTAGATTTAAAGTTTTGAAGAGGCCGAAGTGCCCCACCACATGATTATCATGGCACTGTGACAAGATAAGTCCCCGGAGCAGCCCCACCGGTACATAGAGCCTGTCTCAGTATTGCAAGAGTTCCTTGGTGAATATCCACGGAGAGGTGGCCCCCACCTCTTGCTTCTGTTGTTCCACCCAAGCGTCATGACGCTGCGCCTCCTGTATCAGAGCCCGTAAGTCCACTGGTTCCTGAACTGGGGAGAAAGACTCTATGGGCAGAATAGTCCAGAGCGGGAGCTGGTCCGCCCTTTGGTTGCGACTACTTGGGAAATAAGTAACACGGAAATTAAACTGTGCAAAGAAGAAGGACCACCGAATCTGGCATTGGTTTCTGAATGGTCTTCAGGAACTTGATTTTTGTGGTCCGCCCGGACCTCAATTTGATGTCATGCCCCCTCCAAATAATGCCTCCAGACCTCAAACGCCACCTTAATGGCCAGTAGCTCCTTCTTCCAGATGGTGTAATTGTGCTTGGAAGAATTGAGCTTCTGTGAATAGTACGCGCAAGGGAAGAGGGTACTGCCGGATGTGTGAGCCTGGAGTAATACCACTTCGACCATAACATCGGATGCATCTGCTTCTACTATGAACAGAAGCCATCTTTCAGGACAGACTCTTTCATGAAAGCCTGTTTCAAGCTGAGTGAGGGGCACGTCAGGGAAGCAAAGCTGGGGATGAAGGACCAATAATAGTTGGCAAACCCAAGGACTCGCTGGACATCCTTCACTCTCTGAGGAGGTTGCCAGCAGCACAACGACTTGACCTTGCTCGGCTCTATCACAATGTCATCGGGAGAGATGCGATGCCCCAGGAACTCGATGGTGGACTTGAAAAACTGGCATTTCTCCAGTTTCATGTACAAGCGGTTCTCCCGGAGTTGTTGCAGAACCAGGCACAGATGGTGTTGGTGACTCTCCCTCCAGTTAAAGTAGATCAAAATGTTGTCGTAATTCAGGACAAATTGATCCAAAAGATCCCGGAAGATGTCATTCATAAAATGTTGGAAGACAGCGGTAACATTGGTCAACCCAAATGGCATGACAGTGCATTCTAAATGCCTGTGCCTGGTACCAAATGCTGTCTTCCACTCATCTCTGGGTGGATCTGCACCAAATTATATACTCCACACCGGTCCAACTTGGGGAAAATAGTAGCCTATTGGAGCTGTTCCAGCAGTTCAAGAATCAAGGGCAAAGGATACTGATTGCGCACCATGATGGTGTTTAACTTCTGGTAATTGCAACAAAGCCTCAAAACGCCAGTCTTATTTTTGACAAACAGTACCGGGGAAGACAGTGGCGACGATGAGGGCCAGATTAAACCCCGGGTGAGATTCTTGTCCAGAAAGTCCCACAACACGGCCAATTCAGGGTCTGACATTGAGTACAAATGGCCCATGGGGAGTGCCGCATTCAGCAACAAATCAATGGGACAGTCATAGGGCAGGTGCGAGGGCAGTTGGTCTGCCTCCTGCTCGATGAAGACATCCATGAAGTCCGCTAGTTCAGAAGGCAAGGACACCCCAGGTGGACTCAGCAACTGGCCTGTGCAGACTTGGCAGGTGTGGTCCACGCATTGCAATCTCAGGAAAGTGATAAGGTTCTGGGACCAGTAGATCAGTAGATATGTCCTGAGCCATACCAAGCCCAAGACCATGGGGAAATGCAGGCCGGAAGTAATATAGAACTGAATGGCTGCCTCATGAGAGCTAATGGTGAGGTGCAAGGGTTGCGTGATGGCCTTAATAAGCCCAGACAAAAGCACCCGGCCATCGATGGTCTCCACGAGCATGGGAGGGTCCACTGGACACTAAGGGACTACATACTTAGCTGCAAATGCTGCGTCCATAAAGTTTGTGGTGGCGCCAGAAACGACCAGGACGTGTGCCAGAATTCCATGTGTGCTACTGGACAGAATACTTGTGCCACCAAGATCAGGTGCTGAGGGAGTCCAGAATCCATGTCTACTGGGCATGGTGTTGGTGCGCGCCCGACCCAGATCAGGCTCTGTTTCCCGACAGGGTTTTCTGTGGCTGTGGAGCAGGCACAGGGGTTGATGTCCCTTGTTTCTTCTTGGGGCACAAAGCCCATGTGTCCAGGTTCCCCACAATACAAACACAACCCACTGCACGCCACCTGTTCTCAGTCACTGACATGCAGGGTCTGGTGGTGCCTAGGTCCATGGGCTCCTCCCACAGAGCCAGGGTTTCACGCATGACAGGTACCACATGGGTCTCCCTGGAGGCACAGCAAATGTCCCATCTCTGCAAGTGGGCGTTGATCCTGAGGCAAAGATGAACCAGCATGTTGAGGGTCATTGGACAGTTGACCCTCACCAGCTCGTCCTGCAACTCCTCCGACAACCCATCTTAGAATGAGTCCATGAGGGCAGCCTCTTTCCAGGCTGAATCCTGGCTAAGCAGCCGGAACTCACTAATATATTCCTGCAGGGGTTGCCAGCCCTGCTTCAGGTCCTTCAGACATTGGGCAACTGTCTGTGTTTTGATGGGGTCCTCATACATGAGCCAGAGGTGGTCACAAAACCCACTAAAATTATCTAACAGAGGACTATCCTGGACCAATAGAGGCATTACCCAGCAAACTGCAGAGCTGGAGAGCAGGCTAATCATAAACCCCACTTTATCTTGGTCCATGGGGAAGTCTTCTGCTCTCAGGCTTATACATAACTGGCATTGTCCCAAGAAAGCTAGAAACAGGGCCTGGTTGCCATCAAATTTATCAGGCACAGCCACTGGGTATTTCCTTCGGGGAGAAGGTGGAGTAGCATAAGCTTGGAGCTGGGCTATCTGGTTTGCCAGCAGAGACAGCTGTTGAGTAAGCTACGTGTTCTCTGCAGGAAGTTGCTCCATTTTTAATTAGAGGTTTGTTTTGTTTAGCAGGAAGCAAACTGTTCTGACCAAGACTTAGGGAGAAACTAACAAATACACGTTAGTCCCAAAACTCTTTTTTCTTTATTTCAATGGCTGTGAATTTTAGTCATTCACAGCCTGTAATGAGTCTGAAACAGTTTGTAAATAGTCCCATGGAAGTCTGCCAAAGTCCTTCAGGATAAGTCTGATAAGCACCCACCTTTATCTCCTTTGAATTGCTGCCAACAACTAAAGTGTCAAATTAACTGTAAAAAGCCAAATGGAGTACTAAGTCCACACAGAGCTTCAAGGTTTAATCTGAACAGAGCGAACAAAGTTGCTTCCTGCAAAGGTTCCTGTCCCTTTGCTCCTCCTTTAGGTCTTATGAGAGGGCCAATCAAACCTTACTCCCGAGTTGCCCCTTTTGTCTTAACTATTCTTGCCTTCTGGCAGCTCTGTGCACACGTCCACGTGCGCACTAGGAACATGCTACCCTTGTTCCTCTGCTTCGCTGTTGTCAGATTCTGGAGGCTCCAGTTAGCACATAACTCCCAGATGCCCCTGGTCCCATCTTTGTATCAGATGCAGGACCCTTATCCGAGTCTTCCCCAGAATCCTGGACTGGCCCATGTTCTTCCACACTGTCCAACTCTTTGTAATGGAGGAGGAACAAGTGAAAGAAGTATGGGCAAAAAACTTTGGTTACAATATTAAATTAGATAAATGGCAAAAGTTATGGGAAAGGAATAGGAAAGTAACCTTGGCCCGTTCTTGCAAAGAAAACCTATACAAAATGTTCTACAGATGGCACCTCCTACCGACAAGATTGGCAAAAATGAGTAAAAACATATCACCACAATATTGGAAATATAAGACAGTGTTAGGGATATATTATCATTTGTGGTGGTCATGCACCAAAACAAAAGAATTTTGGTAGCAGATTAAGATATGGCTGGAAGACATGCTAGACCAAAAAATAGAGTTCAGACCAGAATTGTTCCTATTGGAAATTATAGAAGGAAAATATAGCAAAGGAATGATATATTTAATGTTGCATGTTATAACTGCAGCAAGATTGGTATATGCCCAAAATTGAAAGAATGGGAATATCTCTGAGGAAAGTGAAATAATGAAGAAAATTTTGGTATGTGCAAAAATGGATAGGCCAACGTTAGAAATTAAAGATAAGGGTGAGAATAAAATGAACAAATGGTTAAGACTTAAAGAAAGGAACAAAAAACCAAAACAAATTGTGACACTTTATAACAGTGGTCACCAACCGATGGGCCACTGCCCACTGGTGGTCTGCGAGAAAATTTTGGTGGTCTGCAGAGAAATGTCACTCCCAGAGCACTCCCCCTAATCCAGGCTGCACGGGAGCACAAGGCTGTGCAGCCCACATGGCCTGCGGGAACCCTCCCCTCCCACTTCTCCTTACCTGGCAAACTTGCCTACTAAGTTGCTATTTTTCCTTTTTTTTTTCCCTGACCATCAGCTGTTCTGTTGTGCTGGTAGATTTCAGATTAGGTAGAAAGCAGGAAATCGTTGGATTTCTTGCTTTCTAGCTCATCTTTAGATCTTCGGCTCTGCTTTTAAGGATTGAAGGTTCTATTATTCAATTGCAGACTCAGATAGCCAGTGACAGAAACACAGATCTCTAAGTGAATCTGTGATTCTGTGAGCAACTCAATCTGCCTGCCTGCTTTGCCTGATATTAGGTAAAAGTTTATCTCTTTTTTATAAAAAAAATCAATATTTGCATAAATATTTATAATATTTAGATACAAGCCATGCCCAGTTGGTCACATGACCACCAAACCACACCCACAAACTAGGCTACACCCAAGAACCGCTTGTTAAGAAATTTGAATCCCACCCTGCCTCTTTGTGTTTGTGTGAGTTTGTGTATGAGAGAAGGAGAGGGAGGGAGAGAGG
Source organism: Pseudonaja textilis (assembly GCF_900518735.1). The sequence continues at coordinate 15,681,463 of NW_020769329.1, forward strand.
TTAGAGCAGATCTATCTGTCTGTCTGTCTGTCTCTCTCTCTCTCTTCCCCCCACCCTCTCTCCCTCTTTCTCTCTCCCTCAAGGTCCCTTCCAGCTTCTGATCTGATCTCTTTTTATCAGGCTCACTTAGTCATGGCAAGTTACTGACACCATATTATGTTTTTTTAAAAAAAAAACTCAGTAGTACTTTTTCATAATTGAAAGGAAAGCGAAGGGAAGGGAAGGGAATAGAATAGAATTCTTTATTGGCCAAGTGTAATTGGACAAACAAGTAATTAGTCTTGGTGCAAATGCTCTCAGCATACATAAAAGAAAAGATACATTCATCAAGAGTCAAGAATCATAAGGTACGACACTTAATGATAGTCACAGGGTACAATAAGCAATCAAATCATACTAGGAAACAGTCAATATACATCGTAAGGATTCAAGCGACAAAGTTACAGTCATACAGTCATACAGGCCCCACACGCCTGGCCGGGCCATTTTCTTTCCACTTATTTCTTCTGCTTTTGGCTGCATGCAAGGAAAGCAGAAAGTCTTTTTTTCTCTCCCCCAAACTCCAGAAGAAATTAGTCTTTGGGACCCTGCAAGGCATCCTGCTCCAAGAAGCTACTTGAAAACTTTCTCTTCCGCACTTCCACATGCTGCAGCAGCAGCATCCTCCACCTTCTGCTTTTCTGGGAAGGAGCACCGGACAGGGAAACACCAACAATGTCTGGGATTAGGAGAACATCTCCTCTGGAGTTTTGCTGTGCGCATGCACGCGCATATCATTCCAAGCTTGGAGACTTGCAAATCTGAGCTTGCAAATTGCCAATCATGCCTGGGTTTGGGGAGAAGGTCCTCTCCTTCCTCTGTGGGTAAGTCCCCAAACTTGGAATGTGCTATGCGCATGTGTGCACACATTTGACTGCCAGCAATTTGGGGAGGTGAGGAGCTTGTGGGGCACCAAATTGTTCCCACATTGAGTTCGTTGGTGCAACAGGATAGGATAGGATCGAACAGGATAGGACCTTGGAGGTCTTCTAGTCCAGGGGTTGCCAACCTTTTGGACCTCAGGGACCTCCAAACTCATAATTTTAAATCCCGTGGACCAGAGACCCTGGGATAATCCCCCCAAAAGTCTGCAGGAAAATTCCCACCCCGTTTTCCTACCGATCAATCATTCTTTATTTGGGATTGCAGGATACCATCTCCAGCTCCGTTCTCATCGGGGGCGAGGGCGGGGGGAGACTTGGCTCATGCAAGGAAAGCAGCAAAAGCAGCAGAAGTCTTTCTTTCTCTCTCCCCAACTCCGCCAGAAAGTTGGGGTGGTAGATTTTGGTTTAAGGCATCCAGTAATAATTCTGCTAGCTTCATTCAGAGCAACATCTACTTTCCCAGTGTGTGCTGATTTATACCAGACTGGGCAGGTGTATTTGCCTGCTGAGTAGCAAAGACCTAGAGCTGTTGTCTTAAGGATTCTAATTTTCTGAGGATGTTATTTGGTCTACTGACCTTCAGTTTAGTATGCTATTATATGTTAGGACCCTATCTAGAATAACCTTTAAATATTTAAGCCTGAGACAATGCTCCAGTAACGTCCCTTATATAATATGCAGCTTCCTAGCAGCCTGCTTTTTGCGAAGATGGAAGGCAGATACCTGAGTTTTTCCTGGATTTGGTCTTAATTGGCTATCACAATAGTATCAATCCAGCTCTACCAGCGCTTCAATTAAATGTTCAACCTCCTCAAATGTTAGGGTACACATATAGTTGTTAGTACCTTCAGGGAGAGCTCATCATTGGTGTAAATATTAAAAAGAGTTGAAGCTAATACACTACTTTGTGGTAAACTGTTCCTTTGGTTCCTCCATCTACTTTGCCTTCCCTGGAACTCCACAAAAAACATATGGTTCGGAAGCAGATTCATTTTAATTTTTAAATTAAAATTTGGTCATAAAGTAAAATAATCCACAGACCATTCAATAAACCCTGAATTATGTCCCTGCTCCATTCCATTTGATATCAGTACTTTTCATTTCCCCACATTTCTTCAGTATAAAAAGACATATCACATCAAAGAATATCTGAATCCATATCCAAGTCTGATATTATTCTGGCTTAGCTTTATACTGAACAGGTAGTCTTGGAATCACTTTATATGACAATGAAGTCATCTAAGATGTTGATTGATCACTTTGACTTGGAAACTATTTCAAGAAAATTTATTTCAGTGAAAAACTTTTAATGTTTGTTTAGCTTCCTCTTTTTCATGCTGCTTCTTTTCTACCACATCCAGTTCTTCAAATATCTGAATTTAGAAAACATAAGTTTGCATACATTTCTTGCTAGCATTTAAACCTCATTCAAATCTTGGATTTGAATTGAAATGTAGATCTAAAAGCAAGACAAGTATTAATTTTTTTAACAAAACATTGAGTTTGACATATCTATACTGTAATCTTGTTTTTTATTTATGTCTAAATTGCATTCTAAATCTTTGGTTTGTTTCCACCTCCCTTCAGTGCAATAGAAAATTCTAGTGCTGATATCCTTATAGTTAGCACTACTGAAGCTGAGCAGTCAGAATCTGACTGTGATATAAATGAGGCACTTGAAACTGATTCTCAGAGGGAGCCTTCCTCGCTTGTCACTTCCCCAGAGGGGTGAGTATTGAAATGATTTTTGTCATATCTTAGTGGCAGTTCTGTACTTCCTATTTTATGTACTCATATGTTTGGTGCTGGACTGCTGCCGCTTCGGACAGGCTTGCCCATACCAGTAGTTCCGACCACTGGCTGGGTCCACCCACCCACCCCGTGCTATCCCATCCTATATATCTGGCTTGCTCGCCTTGCCCACACAGCCCAGCTGATTTTTGCACATTGCCCTCTGTTCACCGAGGCTGCCCCTCACAGGAAATCCCTGTGTTTTTGCAGCCGCGTGCAAGCTCACATTTTCGGTTCTGCACTAGGTGAACCGGTTGTTACATTATGTGCAGCCCACCTCTGCATATGTTTATATAATAACTTATTATAATGTATTAAATTTTTAATGACAAATGTAGGTGGAAATCTTTGTTTGAAAGTTTACATATTTTATAGCCTTGTAGGTCAGCATACAGAAAATATTTCTTCACAAAGGAAAGGGAAGATGACGAAATCAGAATTTGATCCCAAAATTTCTGCAAGTGAGCAAAAGACAGCTCCAAAGTCTGCTTTGAATGCTTCGGGTAACATAAGAACAGAGGTAACTAAACTTTTCCTCTCCCACTTAAACTATTCCAATGAACCTTGTTTTCTTGGGTATTATATTTGGGTTATTTCCAAATATTATTAAATAATATTATTTAATATAACAATAATATTATTAATAATATAATATAATAATAATATTACTAAATAATATAATTTAGTCTGCAAAGACCTCTGCTGTGTAAAAAAAAGGATTTGTTTCTAAGTACTGCTCTCTGAGTTTGGAAAAATGTTATTAAGAATTTGAACTACATGAATTTACTCAGCATTTCCAATCCATTTAAATAGCTGCAGCTTAAAAGTGGAATTCTATAGCGAACTAAAGATTTCATAATTAATATATTAAAATCAGTTTTCTGTAATTCACATTAAAATAATTCTTCCACTTATTTGTTTCAGAGCTTTGCTTTATTTTTTTTATTGAAAATTAAGCAAGTTAACACTTCATCTCATTTGAAAAACTGGTTTTATTATAAGATCAGAAAAACAAGATTCTAGTGTTAACTCTTTTCCTGCTTTATCCTATACTTTGTTCAAAAAAATTATGTGGGGAGAATTGTTTTCTGGGTTGTTTAAACAAGGAAAACAATAAAACAAAGGTAAATACTGAAGAATGTTGATGCTTCCAAAACAAGTGAATATTGCATCTGTGAGGAATAATTTTAAAGAAGGTACACAGCTACATCTAATTACATGATAAGGAAATGGTTTAATATCTCTCATACTTTATTTGAAATTCAAATCGTATGAAAAATACTTTTGTCCTGCATAATTCTACAGCCTTTATTTATGTCAAATTATTTTTTGTTGATTTACTTATGTTGATTTATCTTGCTGCAACAAATCTTTTTTTCCTGGTATTTTGTTGTGTTGTATTCTTTATTAAAATAATATCCTACTTTTCTATCAGAGGCTTATACTTTATATTTTAAAATGACTTGCAATATGTTATAAATAATACCTTACAAATCAGTGGTGGGATTCAAATTTTTTTTACTAACAGTACTGTGGGAGTGGCTTGGTGGGCGTGGCAAGGATCTCCAGTCAGAGATAGCATTTGCCGATTCTCCGAACTACTTAAAATTTCCGCTACCGGTTCTCCAGAACTGGTCAGAACCTGCTGAATACTACTTCTGTTACAAATAAAATAATAACAGTATATTAAACATACAATAAAATAAATAGTACAAAAACTACAAATACAATCCATCTGATTGGATAACCTCTGAAACACCTTATGGCCTCAATCAGGTCAAGAACAAGACAGAATAATATGCTTAATGGTCTGCCTTGCTGCTTAGACTCTGAGAAGGCTTTCTCTTTTATTTACATAAGCCATGTATCAGAGTTTGCAGCACATCTGACCAGCATACAAGTAAATAATTCTGCTGGATTCATCCACATAAGAAAAACTTATCATATACAATACCATACAGCAGAAGTCAGCATACAAAATCAGGAACACAGAAGCAATATTCATAGAAGCAAGTCATTACAGAGTAGAGAGATACAGAGGTCTAGGTTACAGAGGACAAATCAACTCTTATATACAGTTCAGCAAGTCAAAGCCATGTCCAGATTCCAAATTGTCTCTTATGGCCCCATACAAACAAATATGTTTCAGTTTCCAAACAGCTCCCATTGGCTGACCTGTTACCATGTCTATTCCAATCCATCCCCATTGGCTGACCTGTTACCATGTCTATTCCAATTCATGAACTATACTGACACTCCTCTCTTCATGACTGGAATAGAAATAAAACCAAATAATTTAATATTCATCCCATGCTCTTCTCCACATAATGGCTTGATCATTATATGGGCCAGATTATCCTCTGAAGAATATTAAAGCAAGATAATTAATTTACATTTGATAAATTACATTGCAACATTTAATGTCCACATGCTTGCTTCTATTCCTTACTTTGTCACCCGTTGCCATTTTTATGCAAGCAGAATTATCCTCGTATACTGTTACTGTGTCATTTACTTTTACGCTTAAATCCTGTAATAGCTGTATGTACCAAGTTACCTCTGAACAAAATTCAGATAGAACTATAAATTCTGCCTCTGCAGTAGAAATGGCTACAGTTGTTTATTTTCTGGACTTCCAACCAATTAAAGCTCTCCAAACAATACCACAATCCCAGAATTAGACTTTCTGATTTTTACATCATTGGCATAATCACTGTCAACATAACATTTCAATTTCAATTCTTCAGATACCTGTATTTGAAGACCCAAGTTCACAGTTCCCTTCAAATACCTGAGAATCCTTTTTATACCCATCTAATGCAACTGCGTTGGTGCAGCAGTAAAGTGATTTAGGATGCTTAGTGCATAGCTGCACAAGCTATGTCTGGTCTGGACCACTGTGACAGACTCCCTATTGCTGACTGATAAATCTCTTGATCACAGGCTTCACTTTTGTCCTCACCTAAACTATTATGAAAATCTGGGCTCATAGATGTTGGAACAGAATTACAATCCTTTATGTTGTATCTTTCCAACAGCTGTTCAATTTTCCTTCTTTGACCACTTTTCTCATAACCACTTTTCTCAGTTTTTCACATCTTTACACCAAGATAATTTTGCATTTCACCTAAGTCTTTTATTTCAGTTTTTTCTCTAAATGGTTGGCAAATCTCTTTTTCTGTGACACATCCTTTGCAATAAAGCAAAGATCATCCCCAAATGCTAACAATTGACAATCCCCACCTTGTAATTTTACAGCATACCATATTTTTCAGAGTATAAGACACACTTTTTCCATCCCCCAAAGTAGGTGGAAATTTCTGTGCATCTTATACAGCAAATGTTGCTGAAGTCCTGCCCACCCACTGGCCCCCACCCTTTGGCTTCTGCCTCCCAGCAATTTGCCTCCTTAAAGCAAACAGCAAACAACCTGTTTCAGCTTCAGCACAGCCTGATTAGCACAAGCAGCTGATTGTCAGTTGGATTGGCCTCCTGATGATCAGTTGATCGTTTAAAATATAGGCTATCACTAATAGGCCTAACAATTAATTGGCAAGGCAACTGCTCTGCAGAGCTTCCAGTTGTATTTGGAGCAATTATTTGAAAATAGCTCATTTTAACAAAAGAGATTGCTAAATAAATTTCTAGGCTGAAAATAGGGTGTGCGGTGGTGGCAATAGGCTATGGCAAACTCTGCAGCCAGAAACAGCTAATCATTAGGAGGCTGATCAAATGGATGCTGTACTGAAATGGAAAAAGGCTGTTTGCTGTTTGCTGCAAGGAGGCAAATTGCTGGAAGGCAGAGGCAGATTTTTTTTCTTGTTTTCCTCCCCAAAAGCTAGGTGCATCTTATACTCCAGCATTATAAATGTATTTTTATACTTTAAACCAAAAGCAGTGTTATTGCATGAATTACATAAAAATGTTTTTTCAAATTGGGTATGCTGTGTTTTTTATTGTGGTTTTTTGCCTGGATTCATTTTTGACAGAGTTGATAAAATATTATTTGGTATAGGATAGAAATTTATTTAACAATCTCTTTTATTAAAATGATTAATTTCAAATTGTTCCATATACAACTGGAAGCTCTGCAGAGCAGTTGCCTTGCCAATTAATTGTTAGGCCTATTAATGATAGCCTATATTTTAAATGATCAGTTCAATATAAACTGATCATTTGGGTACTCATCACATTGCTTACATATAATCTTGATCTTTTGTTAATATCAATAAACCTTATAATTCTGCTGCCTTGTACAGAGAAATGCAGGAGAAATTGACCCTACTTCTGTAATAACCCCAAAAGACCCAGGAGATATTCCCACATTTGATGAATGGAAGAAGCAGGTTATGGAAGTGGAGAAAGAAAAAAGTGAGTTTAATTGTTTTTAAACAGACAAATTCTCCTTTTCAAATAAAATGGTTAAGGTTCATTTTGTATTGCAATTTTTTGGTTTCCTTTAAAAATAACATGCTGTAATTTTATTTGTTATCATTTTATTTGTTATCATTTTCTATTCTGAGATGCATTATACAGATTTTCTAAAGGAACTTTTCTAAAGAAAGCATTTGTTAGCAGCTTTTCCGTTCCAATGAGCACGTTTCCATTAAAAAGTGACCTTAGCTTTAATGTTGCAAGTCTGCTTACAAAGTCATATGAAAGACAAAGTTCAGCTTCTTTGAGTTCTGTGGTTTTTTGTATGAAGACATACCAGTAATAAAAATCATATGGTCCTTAGTAGTTCTTAAAAGTAGATAAATACAATCTCACATGAACAACAACCCATGACATTATACCATATCATCATTTATTTTTCTAAAAGAAAGCCCAAATAAAGAAGCTATGTGTGAAAAACTAAGTACACTCTTACTGCTTTCATAGGTATGAAGAGGCTAAGTAGCAGCCACTACAAGAGATACATGGACACCTTCCCTCCTACCCAGAAAAAGTAGATTCATGAGCAGGAGAAAAAAGTACAAGAATTTGAATAATTTCATTATAACTAGGACTTATATTTTATCCATAGAATTCATTACAGTTTAATTAACTTTTGTTTAATAATCCTATTGATCAGAGTCTTTGTATCCTTGAATGAGGATGTTGAAAAGATGCCCAGCAGATTTATAGATGACACAAAGCTAGGAAGGTTTGCTAGCAGAATCAGAAGTCAGGGTCAAGGTTCAAAAGGTTCTTGAGGCTTGAAGATTTGAGTATTTTCCAATAAATAGCAAGAAATGTAAGGTTCTGCATTCCAGAAAAATCAGATAGTTATATGTCAAGTGGTATTCGGCTCAGCTACAGCACATGTGTGAAAGAGCTAGGAATCTAGATTATAATTTAAGCATGAGCCAGCATTGGATTGCATCAAGCAAGTGATGAAGTATGGAGAACAACAAAGACTGAGAACTTGGAGGATAAATTCTGTGAACAACTGTTAAAAGAACTAGTATGTTTAACTTGAAATAAAAGGTGAAGGGAGACATAAAAAACAGTCTTCCAATATTTGAAGGACAATCATAGCTGAGAGAAACTAAGTGGTAATTAGGACATAATCTGATTCTGGTTTGATGACTGTGGAATGGCAAGATAAAGAGAAGACATTCAAATAAATAATAGGTGTCAGTAATTTGTTCAGATTCTGATGTTACCTTCCTCCCCTTGAAAATTACTGATTTATTTTAGAAAGATTTATGTACCATAATTTCTGAGTAAATAAGTTTAATATAATAAAACATAAGAGTAGCATATATGTTTCTTAAAAAAAGACTTCTATAAAGTAATGAACTATGATGTACTTACCTTTAAAGAAAAATGTATCCACCAGGAACATGAATATTTCATTAGTAGAAAATGGCTTCTGGGGACAGTTTTTATCTCCTGTGTTTTCTGTGTTTTGTAAACTTCTAGTAGGATACCCTATTACACGGGTGTCAAGCTTGATTGTGTCACGTGATGCATTGTGATGTATCGCAACGTTTTTGCCATTGCAGAGGTGAGGTAGGTGTGGCCTGCACATGACGCATCCAGCCCACAGGCCACCAGTTTCATACCCCTGCCCTATCACTCATATCTCATGACTGACCTTTATGAGCTGAATGTGGAGAGAAAGAGCGAAAAAACAAAAATGAGAGAGAGAGAAAGAGAGAGAGAAAAAAAGGGGGAGAAAAAGAGAGAGGGGGAGAATGAGAGAGAGGAAAAAGAACAAAGAGAAGGGGAGAGAGAGGGAGAGAGAAATGAGAGAGAGAGAAAAGGGGAGAAAAAAGGGAGAGAATGAAAGAGGAAAAAGAAACAAATGAGAGAGAAGGGAAGAGAGAGAGAGAGAAGGAGGAAAAAGAGAGAAACAAATGAGAGAGAAGGGGGAGATGGAGAGAAATGAGGGAGCTGGAGGGACAGA
>NW_020769329.1:15690580-15764238 GCF_900518735.1 Pseudonaja textilis
GGGGAGAAAAAAGGGAGAGAATGAAAGAGAAAGAGAGAAGGGGGAGAGGGACAGAGAAAAGGAGAAAAAGGGAGAGAATGAGAGAAAAAAGAAAAGAGAAAGAAAGGGAGAGAAATAAGAGAGAAAAAATGGGAGAAAACGGGAAAGAAAAATGAAAATGATGGATGGAGAGAAAGAGAGAGGAAAAAGAAACAAATGAGAGAGAGAAGAGGGAGAGAGAAATAAGAGAGGGAGAGGAAAAAGTTTGTGGCTGCTGATGTTTTCTGTGGGAAACTGATCCAAATGGCTCTTTGAGTGTTTAAGGTTGCACTCCCCTGCCTTAGGCTGTATAATAGCTTTAAATAACAATTGAGATTTTATAAATCCTTTTATATACACTGTTCAAAAAAATAAAGGGAACACTTAAAGAACACAATGTAACTCCAAGTCAATCATACTTCTGTGAAATCAAACTGTCCACTTAGGTAGCAACACTGATTAACAATCAATTTCACATGCTTTTGTGCAAATGGAATAGACAACAGGTGGAAAGCATAGGCAGTTAGCAAGACATCCCCAATAAAGGAGTGGTTCTGCAGGTGGTGACCACAAACCACTTCTCAGTTCCTATGCTTTCTGGCTGATGGTTTGGTCACTTTTGAATGCTGGCAGTGCTTTCGCTCTAGTGGTAGCATGAGACGGAGTCTACAACCCACACAAGTGGCTCAGGTAGTGCAGCTCATCCAGGATGGCACATCAATGCGAGCTGTGACAAGAAGGTTTGCTGTGTCTGTCAGCGTAGTGTCCAGAGCATGGAGGCGCTACCAGGAGACAGGCCAGTACATCAGGAGACGTGGAGGAGGCCGTAGGAGGGCAACAACTCAGCATCAGGACCGCTACCTCCGCCTTTGTGCAAGGAGGGACAGGAGGAGCACTGCCAGAGCCCTGCAAAAGGACCTCCAGCGGGCCACAAATGTGCATGTGGCTGCTCAAACGGTCAGAAACAGACTCCATGAGGGTGGTATGAGGGCCCAATGTCCACAGGTGGTAGTTGTGCTTACAGCTTAACACCGTGCAGGACGTTTGGCATTTGCCAGAGATCACCAAGATTGGCAAATTTGCCACTGGCGCCCTGTGCTCTTCAGAGATGAAAGCAGGTTCACACTGAGCACATGTGACAGACATGACAGGGTCTGGAGATGCCATGGAGAACGTTCTGCTGCCTGCAACATCCTCCAGCATGACCAGTTTGGCAGTGGGTCAGTAATGGTGTGGGATGGCATTTCTTTAGGGGGCCGCACAGCCCTCCATGTGTTCGCCAGAGGTAGCCTGACTGCCATTAGGTACCGAGATGAGATCCTCAGACCCCTTGTGAGACCAAATGCTGGTGCTGTTGGCCCTGGGTTCCTCCTAATGCAAGACCTCATGTGGCTGGAGTGTGTCAGCAGTTCCTGCAAGACGAAGGCATTGATGCTATGGACTGGCCTGCCTGTTCCCCAGACCTGAATCCAGTTAAGCACATCTGGGACATCATGTCTTGCTCCATCCACCAATGCCACATTGTACCACAGACTGTCCAGGAGTTGGGGGATGCCTTAGTCCAGGTGTGGGAGGAGATCCCTCAAGAGACTATCTGCCACCTCATCAGGTGCATGCCCAGGCGTTGTAGGGAGGTCATACAGGCACATGGAGGCCACACACACTACAGAGCCTCATTTTGACTTGTTTTAAGGACATTACATCAAAGTTGGATCAGCCTATAGTGTTTTTTTCCACTTTAATTTTGAGTGTATCTCCAAATCCAGACCTCCATGGGTTCCTAAATTTGATTTCCATTGATAATTTTTGTGTGATTTTGTTGTCAGCACATTCAACTATGTAATGAACAAAGTATTTAATAAGAATATTTATTCATTCAGGTCTGGGATGTTTTATTTTTGTGTTCCCTTTATTTTTTTGAGCAGTGTAGTATCATCACTTCATGTTATAACTGTTAAAACTAACATGGTATTAACGTGTAGTTAAAATAAAAGGCTTCAGAATAATTACAGGTAGCTGATAATGTGGTATGGAAATTACTTGATAAGTTTAGTATCAAAGAATGTTAACTTTTATGAGTTGCTTTAGCTTCAGAGTTTGATAATAAAGATTTAAAATGTTTAATATTAATGCTCTGGTACATTTTTGTCTGGTATGCAGGTCAGTCAATGCATCTTTCTTCCAATGGAGGTCAACATACTACAAAAAAAGTAAAAAAAAATAGAAATAATTATGCTTCAGTGGAGTGTGGTGCCAAAATACTGGCAGCTAACCCAGAGGCAAAGGTAATATTACCTAACAATGGTATAGTTTATATTTTTAGAAAACTGCTGAATGTGGGTTCATTTGTTTGTAGTAAATATATTTAGCTGCAATCAAATTTGAAATATTCTATGGTACAAATAAATTAAATTTCTGATCAACATTATAAGAGGTTTCCACTGCTGCTTGTAGAATAAATCAGCCTGTCATTTGTCAGAAGTAAAGTGCATTAGTTTCACTGAGCAGTGATAATACAAGGCAAAAATATCCATCTTAAACAACTTGGCAGACATGATTTTAGGTTGGAATAAAACATAAAATTGTGCACCCTTTGTAATTCTGCCATTAATTGTATCTGAGTTTGTACATATATTAATGTGTAATGATATATTCTACCAAAAAGCCAAAAAATAGTTAACCAACTTACCAACTAGTTTCTGCTAATGAATTATGTTCTCATTTGTAATAGAGTACATCAGCAATATTAATAGAAAATATGGACCTCTATATGCTAAATCCATGCAGTACTAAAATCTGGTAAGTACATTTTCAGTAAAGTGACTGTTAGAAAACTGAAGTGAAGAATTTTGCAAAAGTAAAAAAAAAGATTTCAAGAAGCAGTGCTAGTCACAAACACGTAGTATGCATGATTCATTATATATGCGGTCAAATTTACCAACACTTAAAAAGCCAGATAATGAGACCATCTTGGGGATGATCTATTCCCAGTGTCTCACCCTTCAGGTCCCCTAATGATGTGCTCATTGCTGATTTAGTCCATCCAACTTATTGCTGATAATCCTTTTATTTTTTTTCCACATTGCCCAGCATTATGGATTTCTCAAAGAAGTTATGTCTATGGATAATATGTCTAGAATATGATACTTATATTTTTTCCACTGTGTTTCTCACTTTCATTATTGCAGCTTGGAGAACATTTTCAGCTTTCAAAATAATGTCATCAGTTTAGTACACATTTATGTTTCTTCCTTTAATTTTAAAAATATATTAATCCTCTCTTAATTCAGCATATGGATTTAATGAATAATAAAACAACAACAAATAGCTTTGTCTCACTTCTTTGCTGAGTTGGAATCAGCTCTTTTGCCATATTTTGTTGGAACTATGTCTTACTGTTCGACATATAATTTGCATGAGTATATGTTTTGGGATTTCTATTTTCCTAAGGTTATTCCATGTGGTTAACATGGTTAATATAATCTAATTCCTTCTTACAATCAATGAAGAACTTCTTTTTGGTATTTTTCAACTTTATTCATTGTCCAGCATGTATCAACAAACCAAAATAAACAAATAAAAAACCGCTTTATATATTAGACATCAGTAGTGACTGGTTTAACTAAAAATATCAGATAATGTTATAATTGAACATAAGATGTAAAATGTCAGAAAATTTCTGCCATAGTAGTACATATTGCTTCATTCTTTAATTCGTGGAGAATATTGCTTTTTCTATGATAGATAAGTTATACCTTTCCAAAAGCTATTCATTAATATCTTGAATAATATTGTTTTTCAATTTCTCAGTACAATTTTTAACCATCCCCCATATATGAGCAGTCATAATTTCTGACAAGCACTTAGCTGCCAAAGCTTTATATAATATAGTTGAACTTTATATAATATAGTTGAACATATTATCATTTTCCCATAAATATACTTATGTATATTAAACGTTGTTTAAAAATGTATCAAACATTCACCAGATCCTATCAGGAATCAATAAATCCTCAAATTTTTGTCCAACAAAGAAAATCCAGTACATTCTCTCCCCACTCTCTCTCCCTCTCCCTCCCTTCCTCCCCCCCTCCTCTCCCTCTCCACCTCCCTCCCTCCAATCCATCCATCCATCCATATAGAAAAGTTTGAATAAACATTAAAAACAATTGAACAAAGTGCGACTTTCCTGACAGTTATTTTGCCATACATGCTATAACATCTCTTCCTTATTTTACATTGCTAAGTTGGTGCTATAAACATATATAATTTCCTATTTACAACCCTAGTTTTCTTGCACATTCTTTTTACATAGTCATTATATCCACTGTATTACATTATCTTCAGCTTAAAGTTCATCCACCTTCCGTCTTATGCAGCATCAAAAATTTTTCCCTTTGTTCCAACTTCCTTTTTTCAAATCTAACCATTGATACAGTTTGTTCAAGACTTTATAATATTCTGTTTCATCCTTATCTTTAATTTCCAGTGTTAGCTTGTCCATCTCTGCACAGACCAATTTTTTTTTATTATTTCACTTTGCTCAGGGATATTTATCTTCTTCCAGTTTTGAGCATAAACCAATCTTGCTGAAGTTATAACATGCAACATTAGATATATCATTTCTTTGTTATATTTTCCTTCAGTAATTCCCAGTAGGAACAATTCTGGTCTGAACTCTATTTTTTGGCCAATCATTTCTTCCACCATATCTTAATCTGCCACCAAAATTCTTTTGCTTTGGTGCATGACCACCACATATGATAATATGTCCCTAACACTGTCTTATATTCCCAATATTGTGGTGATACGTTTTTACTCATTTTTGCCAATCTTGTCGGTGGGAGGTGCCATCTGTAGAACATTTTGTATAGGTTTTCTTTGCAAGAACTGGCCAAGGTTACTTTCCTATTCCTTTCCCATAACTTTTGCCATTTATCTAATTCAATACTGTAACCAAAGTTTTTTGCCCATGCTACCATTACTTCTTTCACTTGTTCCTCCTCCGTTTTATATTCCAATAAGTATTTGTAAATTTTCTTAATTGTTTTATCCTCTGTTCTTAATAGGATTCTAACTAATGTGGACAATTCTCTCTGTATACCCTATTCATTTTTTATCTTTCTTATACCTTGATTGGATTTGTAGGTACATCCACCATTCCAATTATATCCCTTCTCTTCATTCTTGTCTGGATTTTAGTTCCCCATTCTCACTTACTATATCTTTATATCTAGTAACTTTCCCCAAGTTGATAAAATTTGGTTGCTTTAAGGCTTCTAACATTGAGAACCATATTGGTGTTTCTGTGTAGCTCTGTTGTTTGATTTTTGTCCATACCCTAAGCAAAGCTGAACTTATGTGATATCTCTGGAAATACTGGTGAGCATTATGTCTTTTGTCTCACAAGAGTGCATGCCAGCCTAATTGTAAATCATGGCCTTCCAATGTTAATAATCTATTTTTTAAAATGTATCCATTCTCGCACCCAAGTAAGTGTAGCTACTTGGTAATACAACTCCCAGTCGGGCAAGCCAAAATTCCCTCTTTCTTTGGCTTCTTGTAATAATTTCAATTTAATTCTCAGTTTCCTCCCCTGCCAAATAAATTCCAATATTGTTTTATTCAAATTTTCAAAATATTGTTTCTCTAATTTTATAGGTATGTTTTGGAAAAGAAATAGTAATTCTGGTAGTAATAGTCACCCAGTTCGAAGCCTTATAATCAGCATAAACAATTTATATAATAAATTATAATAGTAAATCTATTCTTAATAGTATTACTAGTGATAATATAATAATGTTACAAAAATATGCCAAAAGTACTAACACCTTCTTTTCTTTGAATAAAGGGTGAATACAAACACTCTTCGTCATCTGCAACCACAGTACATTCTTGTCTCTTCTTTCCAAAGAAATTCCAAATAGTAAAAATCCACAAGTTGAAATGAACTTCTAAGAAAATATTTTAGTTCTTTCAGTTCTTTCAGTTCTTTTAGTTCTTTTAACAGGTAGTTTCCTTTTTTTGGCCAGCAGGTGTCCCTCTTGCTCTTCTTTCTATATTTAAGACAGTGTCAAAGATGCACTGTCACTCTCCAAAATGTCGGTCAGTTCGTCAAATTGTTCAGCTTTCCTGTTTTAGACCAGTGGTCTCCAACCTTGACAACTTTAAGACTTGTGGACTTCAACTCCCAGAATTCCTCAGCTAGCTAGCTGAGGAATTCTGGGAGTTGAAGTCTACAAGTCTTAAAGTTGCCAAGATTGGAGTCCCCTGTTTTAGACTATTACAAATCTCAACTAATATAGTCCTCAAAACCTCCAATCTGGATTTCTCTTTGTCTGTTGCAGTCCCTTTTCCTGTCAATGCAGCTTCCCTTACTCTTTAATACAGTTTATGGGATTTTTATTTTCCCCAAAATCTTCCTCGCTGCTTCTCTATGGGGGAAGGAGAGACCTCCACCCCATTTCTATCTGGGCTCCTCCTGACCTGCAATCCACTGGAGAATCCTTCCGAAGGGTTCTTCCTTCTAGATTCACTCGTCAGAACTAATTCTGGCCAGCTCCAGTCACCCCGTTGTTCTGCTGCTTCACCGCTTATGTCGTCCAGCTGTCAAGCTTCTGTGTCGCCCATTACGGGCCATCTTCTTCCCCACTTGGTCTACCAGGATCTCTTCTGCCTTCAAGCTCCGGCTGTTGCCTGAAACTCTCTCCGCCGATTATCCTTCTCTTCCGATCCCCCTCCAGGGAATCATGGCTCCAGAAAGCCAGTCGAGCGGCTGGGAAACGGTTATGCGCTACGGTGAGCCATTTGCACAGCCAGTCAGTTTGACAGCTGCCTCCCCCCCCCCCAATATATCTTTTTTGATGAATCAACTTTACTCTCAAATCCCTTTATACCAATCAGACATTTTTAAAGAACAAGAAGCATTGATGGGACATTATTGGTGATTCCTTACTTAAAGTATATTGGATGTTCATTATCTGTATTCTACTGTACAAAATTTCAGTATATTCCTGCCATCTGAATCAGAATCTGACCTTTTTAATTTATTGGTTTCTGAATTGAAGAAATGTTTTAGAAGAATATCCTTGTTTTTTCATATCTGTTTCCTTATTTGATAGCTTTACTTCATGTTTCTAACAGTTCGCCAATTTTTATTTTTATTTTTTGTCCTTTGTTTTTTTATCTCCTCCTCTCTCCTCCCCTCCCCTCCCCTCTCCTCTGTCATGTTCTATCATTCAACTTTATTCTTTGTTTTTTTGGTCTTCAGTAATCTTTACTTCCATTCATCCATAAGAACTTTTTTTTATTTCATTCCATGGTTCTTCTAGTTCCCTTTCAATTAACTTCAGATCTTCAAATAAGTTCTTTTTTCTTCAACAATGGTAGCTCATGAACATACGATAGAAACTGGTTCTGTCAGGTCCCAGATATTTCTACAGGGACGCTGGCATTTTGGTGGGAGGAAGGAGGGAGGAATGGAGTGATCTATATATGAAGTTTCTGTTTCTGTTTCTTGTATTACTGTGTTAATTGCTATATGAAGTTTCTGTTTGTTTCCCTGCAATGATATAGTGTGGGAGGGGTTTGGTTAGCACAGCTTTAAATAACTGGTTTTAAGTGAAAAGCTTCAGTTCTTGCCTAGATCTCTTGTTATCACAAACATTTTAATAAAAGCTCCTTTCGGAACTACTGCACTTTCAAAAGTCCTGCATTTTTGTAAAAATTGGAGAGGCAAGACCTTACATTTGGCAAGAATTGCAAACTGGTCAATCCGGAGAAATAACAGCCCAACCTTGGGGACTGTGCACATCATGTCTGCCCAGGGCAGTGATCACAAACAGGCTGAAGACTGGGAAAGAACCCCCCAAATCTCAATTGAGGCCCTCTATGCCTGGGTCGAGGAGGACATTGTCTTAAGCACCGCTGCCAAGCCGAGATGGTTCATCGGTGTTGGGAAGATGGAAGACTGGGGTGGCAGAACCAAAGATGTCACCTTCACCCCTGGGAACCAATGACCTAGTTGGAAGCAGGAGATGGGAGACCTTTACAACAATAATGAACTGGAAAGAGACCGGTCCAGTCTATTCCTGAAGGAAGTCGCGAAACTCATGAAGGGGGGGCCATCCATGGCATGTGGATCGAGGACACGCAGGCTTGTGCTGCAGGCCAGTTAGTACAAAAGGAGACTACCGATGAACGAAAAGGATCCCTGATTCCAGGGGCTGTCATGCCCCTGTCAGAGTCTGAATCCGAGGAGGAAGACAAACAGCTGACAGGGAGTGTGGCTCCATCGGTTGTGGAGGAAACTGGGGAAGGGCAAAGTCCAGCTGGACAGAGCAGGGAGTGATAGAACAAGGGAGAGTGTCAGATCCGTGTATCTGTCATTTCTTCAGAGGAAGAAGAAGAGGAGGGGGGGGGACTGATAAATAAATCCTTTCTTGATGTAACCTGAATATATTTAATCTTATGTCAAATTTGTATAACCCACACATGATACAATGGAGGGAGAAAAGCCAGATGGCCAGAACCTATCATCTCTGAGAGGCACAGCCAGGAGATGAGAGGATCATAAAAATTCCACAGTGAGATGTGTCCTGGGAATCTCTAGAAAAAGTTCGTTCTAAAAAGTGGGTGGGGGAAATTAGGTATGCCCTGGGAAACTGAAAAAGATCCGTTCCTACAGAATGGGTGGGGTGGGGAATTAACATACTGGCTTTTGTTTCACTAAATACACATTGAGATAAGGGGAGGGGTTCTAAACTGCCTTATCCTTGTATGCCTGAGGAGCCTCAGACGCTGCTTTGAACTCCTGTTGAGATGAATTGTCTCATGTCAATAAAGGATTCCTTTTGATATCTTTTGGTTTACTTTTGATACCTTTTGGTTTTCAGAAGTTCATTCTTGTTAATTGAATGGGAAAAAGTTCTGTAGTTCAGAGGAAGACCCAGGCCCACCCCCACTTCATCCTAGAGCATGCAGGGAGGAATGGAGGAGAGCAATGTGGGTTGCGTGGCTTACAGGGGAGAAAAGGGCCCTGATTCCCTTCATTAGGTACACCTGGGAAATGAATTTAAAAGAGATGCAAGCTGAGAGCGGCATCTCCTGGGAACAAACGTGAGTTTATCTTGGGTTGACTTTGGTTATCTGTGTTCCTGGCATCGTCCCAAAAGGGTTGAATTACTGCTGTTCCTTCACGTCTGGAATTCCTTCTCTTGCCCTGCCGAACTAATTACCTCATCTTTCCTTGCTTGGATTTATCATTACAGTTTTTGTTGACAGTGTTTTGGACTTGAATCTCTGCAGCCAAAGGCTGTTCTTGGGAGAGTTCTTCTCCAGCCCAGAAGGTAACCAGGACATTGGGGGCAAAGTTTGAGCAAATAAAGGGACCCCTACTTATTATTTGACTGTATTGCCTTTGTGCCATGCCCCGGGTCATCACAGGGGCATTGGCTGAAACCACAGGGACTACTGATGAACCCATTTGCACCATGGAAGATTCACCCAGGAGACATCTCAATGCAAAGCAAGGCTTGCGACTCGAGAGGAGGCTTCCATCCTTAGAATGGAAGGCACCTCCCCTTGGCATCAAATTCAGTGGGAATCCCCCTCAACAGGGATTTTTCCTTGCACAGGTACTGACCTACATGCAGGAGTATGGGAAGGATCTTCCTACAGAAGGTGCCAAAGTCAGGGTTGTCACCCTGTCTCTAGAAGGATCAGCTGCATGTTAGATGGTGAGTCTCGATAATGCAGATACACCTGAACTCCGCAACTTCAACCATTTCATGAGAGCCCATGACAGAGATTTGAGGACCCCCTAGCCATCCACAAGGCTAGAGGCCATATAAGGCACATCAGATAGGGATGCTGTCCAGTCACCAAGTACATCAAAGAGTTTCATGCTCTGACTTGCCACATAGATTGGCCAGAGGAAATACTTGTGTGTTGGTTCAAAGATGGTTTAATGACCTGTACAACGCCTGCGTTGCTTTTGGAGCCCCAGTCCACCTGCATAGCTGGTGTGTCTTGGCTGAAGAAACTGAAATTGACCAAGCTTGAAACCAGTACTATGCAAACTGTTCCTATAAGAGATCCCCATCAGAAGGGAGAAGGGAGGAAACCAAATCTCGCTCTGCTCAGCCATGCTTGGACGCCTGCTTCCATTGCGAGAAGGAAGGTCACTGCACAAATGAGTGTCATGTGAAAATGTTTGCACCACTCAAAAGATTCCCATCAGGCAACCTTGAAGTGTAGGCAGGGGTGGGATTCTACCGGTTCTGTCCAGCTCTAGAACCGGTAGCTCTGAGGAGCAGCAGACATAGAACCGGTTCTATGTCTGCTGCTGTTTTGACCCACCTGGGCTCTTACCTGACCTTTATTTCCTGCTTTTTCAACCTTATTTGCTTTGCGTGGCACAGCTGTGGTTGAAACAGCAGGAAAAAAGCACTTTTTCAACCCATCCAGGCAGCAAGCCGACGATGTTTCACACACGTGTGGAGCATGTAACGTAAAACGCAAAACATAAATCACAAAACATAAATCACCGAACAGGTAGTTACACCAGTCAAATCCCACCCCTGAGTAGGGATTTTCCCAGGCTGCAAATGGCTCACATAAATTCATCCCTTCCAGCTCCCCATATTTTCCAATCATCCCCCTTAGTCTCTGTTGTCAGGTTCCAAATAGAGGACATTTTAATTTTGCCACATCATAAACCATTAACCATGTTAATGCTCTAAAAATTCCTCAATTCTTCTTGAGAACTGGAGCCCCATCCCACTTGAGGGGCCTATCAACTGAGAATATCGTCACCTTATTTTATTTATCTGCTTATCTGTCAATGAGGATTTCTTAGTAAAATATATAGTTTACTGTTGCCTTTTCTCATGCAGTGTGAAATAATATTTTTCCTGTTGTCACTCATTCTTTCAATGCAAGAACACATGCTATTTTCCAATCCAAGTATTTAAAATTCCCTATAGTTAAGATTTGGCAAAGGTGTAACTGGCTTTATCTTTATTCAGAATTTTTAATTCAGTACTAAGTTTTACCTTCTTGCAGTATTCTTAGCTCTGCAGTCCCACGATCACTTTTATGAGAAAAAAAAGTTTATTTGAAAGAATGCATACTCTTTGTAGAACACATGCATCTCCTTTATAATATTTGACAATGAAGAGAATGAAGCAAGCGGTATGGTAGTTAAATGTCCCCAAGATAATTATTAAGCCTTTGCACAGAGATTTTTATTGTATTGCTGATGCTTTTTTTGTATGAAAAGCAATGAATAATACAACTGAGAAACTTTTAAGATCATTTTGAAACACATCTGGGATCAATTGCCATGAAATGATTGTTGGCTCAGTCAATAGTTTTACCTGTTCTTTGAGAAGTAGCAATGCAGTTCATAATTTAATTTTTATCTGTCCTGAAGGTTTGTTGTTGAATTGTGTGAACCCATACAAGTAAAACAGCTGGATATTGCTAATCATGAGTTATTCTCATCCACTCCCAAGGATTTTCTGGTGTCTATCAGTGACAGGTATGTCTCATGATAAGAATACAATTATAGAGTTTATTGTCACAAAGTTCAATGAAACTGAATAAAATTGAAGTCATTTTCAGTATTTGTAATTTTATAATTTTTACAGTGTTCATGATTTTAGTATGCTTATTTAAAGTTTAATGTTCAGACAAATATTTTTTAACAAATTCACATTTACAGTTCTTTTCTTTGCAGAAAAAATTGAATCCTTAACTTTATAAGTACATAAGGCATCAGGGAGTTTTTTATTATGGTTACACTGAACTGCTTTTTAAAAATAATAAATTTAGGCTAACAGGCTACCTTAAGTGCTTTCCATTTTAATTTCACATAATTATATCAGATATGGCATGCCTTCAACACAGAGAAAAATCCAATACAAAATATTAATGAGTAACTTTAATGCAAGAACAGGAAGAACAATACCTGGAGAAAAAATGACTGGCCTGTATGGAAGTGGTGAAAGAGTGCTTTCTGATTCTTTTTATGCATTGTTCTCCTAGGTATCCAACAAATAAGTGGATCAAGCTTGGCACTTTTCATGCCAGAGATGAAAGAAATGTCCAGAGTTTTCCTCTGGATGAACAAATGTATGCCAAATATGCAAAGGTAATTTATTTTTGGTGATTACAAATTTCTCATTAAAAACAAAGAGAAATTATATTATTAGTGGTGGTGGGATTCAAAAGTTTCCACCACCAATTCTGTGGGCGTGGCTTGGTAGGCATGGCTGCAGGGGGGTCATGCGGCTCACACACATGCGTAAAAACTAAGCTACTGCACCTCTCAGCACAGCACTGCACAGCAATCTGCCCTGTCGCGCCAAACAGCTGAGAGGTTAAAAAGGACCTAGGAGCAGGGGCAGGTGGGTGGGCCCAACTGCAGAGCATCAGAGAGACTCGGAGCAAACCGATTCTCTGCCAGCTGATCTTCGGTGCTACTGGTATGCCAGAATTGGGCCAACCAGTAGAATACCACCACTGATTATTAGGACCACATAACTACCAAGCTATGTAAGGAAATATATGTTGGCCTACTGTTATGCATGTGGATAATAAATATATGCATGCATTTAAGCAAAATTGACACTTGTCAGAAGAGGATAGATAAAGTAAACCATAGAAGGGACCACTTAGATCAGTGGTTCCCAAACATTTTTAGTCCACCGCCCCCTTTGTGCTACAAACTCATCCTTGGTGCCCCCCACCTAGGGGTAGGATTTAAATTTCTGTGGGCATGGCCTAATTTGAGGGTGTGGCTTGCTGGTCACATGACTGGGTGGGCATGGCTTGTTGGTCATGTGACTGGCTGGCGTGGCTTGCTGGCTGGGCGTGGCTTACTGGTCACATGATCAGACAGGTGTGGTTTGGTGGTCATGTGACTGGGTGGGCATGGCCAGGTGACTGACAAACCAAATACAAGTGGTCCTCACTTAATGGCCGGTTGTTTAACAAGTGTTCTAATTTATGACTAGCCTCCCCAGAGCTACTTGACCTGTTTTTGGAGTTTTGACAGCCATGCACACACATACAAACACACTCCCTTCTAACCCTGCTGGAGCAGGTCATTGGACTAGAATCAGCAAAGCATCTCTGATTAGATTCTAGTAGTGAATAAAATCTAATCAGAGATGCTTTGCCGATTCTTGTTGATTTGTTTTATTTGTATTTCTTTATTTTATGTTGCTGAATTGCATTGACATGTGTGTCTCTTCTTGTGCACAGCCCAGAAGCTTTTGTGATTCTTTGTAGCAAAAATTACCGACCTCTGGCTTTGCTCTACTTTTCAAACGTGCCGCCACTGCCGCGTTTTAGGTGCCAGCCCTGCAGGTCCGCCCCATTGAGCCTGCTGAACTGGAGGGACCTGCCCAAGCAAGTCTGAGTGAAGCAGTGCACCAAGTCAATGGGATGAGCCTGAGAAAGGGAAAGAGAGAGAAAGAAAAGAAAAGAAAGAGAAAGAGAGAAGGAAGAAAAGAAAGAGAAAAGGGAACGAAAGAAAAAGGGACAGATGAAGAAAGGGGGATGGAAGGAAGGGACAAAAAGAAATAAAGAAGGAGGGAGGGAGGAGAAAGATAATGAGATATCTATTCTAGTCCAATCACCTGCTCCAGCAGGGTTAGAAGGGAGTGTGTGTGTGTGTGTTCTCCTTGTAATTTACCAGTGCATTTTGGTTTTGCCTTCTTCAGAATTGGCACTTTAAAACATTGGGGAAAAGTAATTTTTTAGGGTGGAGATCTGGTCCAATGGATCCTCTTTAAAGCCTCAACAAAATGTGAGAGCTTTCTGAGAGTCTTGATCATGTTTCCACAAAACCTTTAATAGAAGCTAAAGATGTTTCATTGTGGAAAAGGGCTTCAGTCTAAACTAGGCCTCATTTCAATCTGATGCATCAGGTCTCCCCCCCCCCCCTCTCTCTCCCTCCCTTCCTCCCGACTGGCTTTGCTGTACTTTCCCAATGTGCCTGCGGGGCCGGCGCTTCGAACATAGATGGATGGATAGATAGACAGAGAGAGACAGGTAGGTAGATAGGTAGGTAGATAGATATATTGGTAGGTAGATAGGTAGGTGGGTAGGTAGGCAGGCAGGCAGGCAAGCATGAAGGCACCTTTTGGATGGATGGATGGATGGCTAGGTAGATAAGTAGGTAGGTAGGTAGATAAGTAGATATTGGTAGATAGATAGGTAGGTAGAAAGGCAGGCAGGCAGGAAGGCAGGTAGGCAGGAAGGCAGGCAGACAGACAGAATGCGACAGCGGTGGCACTTTGGGAAGGTAAAGTAAAGCCGCTGTCACTGCATTCGAGGCACTGGCTCCGGAGCAGTATAACAGTCAATGGGGCGTTCAGACCCGGCGCCTTGAACGCCCCCCTGCCGCCTTTTAGCGCCCCTCTGCCAGTCCCCTTGGGGCCGTTAAGAGGCGGAAGGGGGCGTTCGAGGTGCTGGCACCGCAGGCTCACCCCATTGACTGTTGCACTGGAGAGGTGCAAGGGGTCAATGGGGTGAGCCTGCGGAGCCGGCACATTGAACGCAGTGGCAGCACATTGCGAAAGTAGAACAAAGCTACCTGGCCTGGGCTTCCTCAACCCTGCCCTGCTCCAGGAAGGAGGGAACAGCACCGCCCTCTACGACGTGAGTGCCCCGAGAGGGGGGGGCAGCTTGGTAGGCTGATCTATGGCAGGAGGGGCACCCTGTGAACTTGCTGTCAGGCACGGCAACTACAAAGAGGGGCAGGCTTGGCTGAGCAAGATCCTGGATATTGGGCATGTGGTCAAAGCTCCCCTTCCTCTGCCTCCCCCTAGGTCAGGGGTCTGCAACCTTAAACACTCAAAGAGCCATTTGGACCTGTTTCCCACAGAAAACAAAACACCGGGAGCCCCAAGTCATGGGTGGGCGTGGCAACTCAATGTCACTCCCACTGAGTCACATGACCCCCCAGGTTTTGTGGTTTTCTGTGTTTTCTATGGGGAACAGGTTGCTCTCTCTCTCTCCTCCCTCCCTCTCCCTCTCTATCTTTCTCCCTCTATCTCCCTCTCCCTCCTTTCCTTCTTCTCATCTCTTTCTTTCTCTCTCCCTCTCCTCTCTCCTCTAACTCTCTTTCTCTATGCCTCTTCCTCCTTCTTTTGCTCATTCCTCAGCTAGCCCGGATTTCCAAAACGAAGGAAGAAAAAAGGATAGCGAAGAGCCCCAAGTAGAGCACACAGGACTTTCCGAGAGTGGGAGAAGCTTCTTTTCTTTCTTCTTGGCAAGTTTTTGGAAATCCAGGTTGGCTGAGGAATGAGCGCAAGCCGTGGCAGAGGGTTCCTTCCTCCCTCTCCCCTCCTTCTCCTCTCGTGCGCATCCTCCAGGCCCCACCCCAGCCGGCTCCATGGCTGTTCTCTGCTCTTGCAGCACTTATGCATAACACTCAAATTTAGTACACTTTACTCCATCCCCTCCCCCTCCTCTTGGAGCCCATTACAATGAAGTGCATCGCAGCTGCCGTAATCGAGGCGCCGGCGCCGGAGTGGTGCAACAGTCAGTGGGGTGACCCTGCAGGGCCTCGAATGTCCCCCTACCGCCTCTTAAGTGCTCCCCTGTCAGCCCCCTTGCCTCTTAGCGACCCCCTAAGGCATCCCACCGCCCACTTAGGGAACCACTGAGTTAGATTATCATATAAATCAGGGATGTCAAACTGGATTTCATTGAGTGTCGTATCAAAGTTGTATTTGACCTTGGTGGTGGTGGGGCTCATGGCCAGGATGGGTGTGACTAACTCAACGTCACTTGTGTTGGCGGCAACTAGTGGTGGCCAAGTGCTAAGGCATCCTGCCTTAGCCTCCCTCAGACCCTCCCTTCCCTCTCATAATATGCTTCCTCCCTCCCTTTTTCTCTTTTTCCTTCCCTCTTCATTCTCCTTTCTTCTTCCTTCCAATCTTTCCTTCTTTTTCCTCCCATGCTCTCTTCCTATTTTTCCTTCTTTGCCTTTCCCTTTCTCCTTTCCGGTCCCTTTTTGCATGCTCAAATGCAAAAGGGGAAACATTTCTCCTTTGGTTTTGCTTTTAGTTTGTTTTGATAGCCCTCTGCCAGTGAAAATGGACCTCCTGCAGTCCTCTCCCAGTGAAAATGGAGCTCTGGGGGTCGGAACTCTCAGGTTCTGTTTTCGGCTGCGATGGCATCCTGCAGCCCTCTGCTAGAGAAAACAGAACTCACAGGGGCCACATCTGTTGTCTTTTTTTGTTGTTGTGATCTGCTGCCGTCGGGGTGGGGGTGGGGAGTTTTTTGTTTTGTTTTTTTGTTTTCCCAAATTTTTAGTTCTATTGTACTTTACTAATTTATTTGATTCTTTTTGTAAGTTTTTATTGTTTTTATTTTTTTGTTTTAAATATGGTTTTACATTGTGTAAGCTGCCTCGAGTCACCATGGGCGAATAGGTGGCAATATAGATTAAATAAATAAATGTGGCTTTCCCAAGCTCCATTTTCACTGGCAGAGGCACCGCAGGCCAGATGTAAGCCTGGAGTTTGACACGCCTGATATAAACCTTCGATAGGAATCATGTTTATAGTATGTTTATAGTATTATGTATCTAGTTTAGAGTCTTATAGTTTATACTGTATGTATGATTCTAGTAGTCTTGATGGGCAGCTATTCAAATTCTGCTTATATATTAAAAAATGAGCATTTGTCACCTGTTAGTGGATTTCTTCTTAATCTCTTCCTATCACCAGTTCTTTTTCTCACACTCTGATAATTGCTTTTCTGTGACTTGAATATACATTATTCACTCTCAGTCCTTAGAAACCTATATTTGAATGCTAAATGTATATTGCATGTGCTGTGTGAACATATGTGTGCATACAGAGTGAAACTGATTATGAGCCCTTTTTAGTCAGTATTCAAAATATAGGGCTAAGACTTGGTCATGCTTATTGATGATTACAAGGGAGATTTGAGTGGTGGGGAAAGGAGAAGAGTTGGTGACCAATTGGTCCCCTGGCAGTATTCAGTGCCATCTACTATGGTATCCTTCTGAGCCATCTATTTTCAGGAGCTGGATTTGTAATCATATAACAGTTTTTAAGGCCAGGAAGATTTGAATGGGTTAAGGCTCAGTCCTGGCACAGTAGAATAATCCCCCTGAAGCCATCTCTCTGGTAGAATACCATCTTTGATTGATTGGTGACCCTCCCATTACAGAGCAGCTGTGTAGTCTGGAGGATAGTCTTGGAGTCATGTCATCTATGATAGTAGGCAGAATGAAATAAGAGTCTTTGGGTAGAAGTGATTATTCCTGGAACAGAAGGCTTTATTGATTGTCACGCATTCCCTGTGATCTCTTGCTAGATTACTACAACATTAATTTGACTAGATTCTTACAAAGCTTTTAAAAACATTTGCCATTTAAAAACATTTGGAAACTAATTTGGTCCAAAATGTAGTAGTCCACCTATAAACAGTTTCTATCTGTTTTATCATTTGCCATCTATGTTGTGGGAGCTTCATGGATTTTATTTGGCTTCTGGATGCAGTCTAAGTTGTTGGTCAAAAAAGACTGTTAAATCAAAAAATGGCCTTGTCTCAGTAGGTTAGAAAACAGTTAAGACCTCACTCTTTCAAAATCGTTCGAAAACACAATCAGTGTGTTGTTCCTAAGATGAATGAAGGCATTCCAGTGAGTGATTTATATTTGTTGTTTAATCTTGATTTTAAAAATATGGCAATCTCATAAAAAGAAACCCATTTGACTCATTAGTTGCATGGATTTTATTAATATCAAGAATATTAGGCTAGAAATTTCATTATTGCTATAACTGGTGGTTCTTTCATTCCATTTTCTTCGTTATTTGCTCTTAGCTTCTATTCACTATCACAACAGTTAATTCTGATTAGGAAGAAGAATGCACTATCCTAATGGTGATGGATTCCTACTGATCTTTGGCATTGGCAGTTTTTTCTAGGGCATTGGCAGTTCTTTCTTTGGCATTGGCAGTTTTTTTCTATAGAATAGAAAATAAAATGAAAAAATAGAAAGTGCAGAAAAAGGAGAATGAAGAAAAACAAAATAAATATATAAAGTGGCTTCCAATCTTCATCACAACAAATACAAAGAAACTTAATAACTTTTCATACCCTGCAAGGTTATCTCTTCCTCCCATATTCAATTTCTTATTTATGAGCAAATCCATGACACATCAACTTTTCAATCCTGGTTTCAGCAAAAAGTCCATATATGGTTGTCAGAATGTTGTACAAATGTTTTATTTTAATCATGATTAAAAAAACCAACTTTATATTCCTTCCTTTTACTTTTAACGATACTAATTTTAATTCAATCAAATATTGCCATAGGATTTGATTTCAATTCTTCTTTATCCCAGCACTTAGATTTCTCCAAGGTTTTAGCAAGCCGTTTTTGTAAATCCAGTAAGAAAACATTTTCCAGCTTATTCTCTTGATTTGTCATTTGTATTTTCCTTTTGATTTTTTAAATCAGCCAGTTTTTTTTTTAATAATTTTTTTTTATTTTTTAATAACAAAATAAACATAAACATACATAACAAAATAAACATAAACATACCACAAAAAACATAAAAAGATCCTTCTTCATAAATTTACATACAGTGCATCGATTGGTTTACCACTTTTTTTTGTGCATCCATTTCCTAGTCACCAGTATAATTATATTACATAATAGCTCATATTATCAATCAACAATTGTATAACCTAATATCATCACTAAAAAAAAAAATCATTTATAATTTTGTTAATTCATATTTTAACGAGATAACTATAGTTTGCTTAATTTATTTTGCAATAAATCATAAGATCATACCAAATCTACCTTAATAATGTTTTATAAAGATAATATTAAGAAAAAAAAATTTTTTTATGCTAAATCTGAATATTCTATCATGTTTTATTATCTAACCATTGATAAAAAAGATCCCAAACTTCATAAAATTGTTTATCTTCTTGTTCTCTGATTTCAAATGTCAATTTGCTCATTTCAGCACAATCCAATATTTTCTTAATAATTTCTTCTTCTGATGGAATTTTCTCACTCTTCCAGTTCTTAGCAAATACAATCCTAGCCGCTGTTAATATATTTACAATCAGATACTTCAAATTTTTATTATATATATCCGGTAAGATTCCCAATAAAAAAATCTCTGGTTTCAAGTCTATATGTGTCTTTGTCATTTTTTCCAACCATATGCGAATTTTAGTCCAATATTTTCTAGCGTCCTCACAAGTCCACCACATATGGTAGTATGAGCCAGGTATCTGATGACATTTCCAACATTTTTCAGATTTGTTCTTAAACATTCTTGCAATTCTTGTCGGGGGAAAATGCCACCTGTAAAACATCTTATACAAGTTTTCTTTATAAGCTGTTGACATTGTCATTTTATAATTTTGAGACCACAATTTTTCCCAATTCTCCAAATCAATCCCATATCCAAAATTCTTCCCCCAAACAATCATCGTTTCTTTAACTTGTTCCTCCTCTAATAAAATTTCCAACAAATAAGTGTATAATTTTTAAATCATTTTTTCATCAGTACCTGTCAAGATCCTGTCTAGATCAGTCAATTTATCATAAAATCCCTCCACTTTAGAATCTATAAGATACCTTGAATGTATTTGCGCATATGAAAACCAATTCATCTTTATGCCTTGTTCTTCTAGTTTTTGCATTGTTTTAAGTTCACTCTTTTCATCCAATATTTCCCCATATCTAACTGTTTGTTCCTTCTCATATATTATAGGATAAGAAAAAGCTTCAATAGTTGATAACCAGACTGGGATTTTCAAATAACATTTTCTCTTAATTTTCTCCCAATTCAACCATAAAGACTCCCTTATATAATGTCTTCTAAAATAGCCCTGTGATTTGGTTCCCTTATACCACAGAAAAGCATGCCATCCCAGTAATAAATCATGCCCCTCTAGAGTCAACAATCTAGTCTTTCTTAATGTTATCCAATCCTTAACCCACATTAAATTTGCAGCTTGGTAATACAACTCCCAATTCGGGAGGCCAAAACCTCCTCTAATTCTAGCATCTTGCAGGAGTTTTAATTTTATTCTGGCTTTCTTACCTTGCCATATGAACTTCAACACAATTTTATTTAATTCTTCAAAGTAATCTTTACCAAGCCTGATTGGTATGGTTTGGAATAAATATAAAATTCTGGGTAAAATATTCATCTTGATTGTTGATATTCTACCTATCAATGACAATTGTAGATTTTCCCATTCTTTCAAATCAGATGCTATCTGTTGTTTAAGTTTGATATAGTTATTCTCTTTCAATGTAGTACATCTTGACGTCAAATATATCCCCAGATATTTGACCTTATTCGTAACTTGAATTTTCGATAAATCTGCCAGTTCATCTCTTTGTTTTAATAACATATTCTTTGTCAAGATCTTTGTTTTATCTTTGTTTATTTTCAAACCGGCCATCTCACCATAAATCTCTATCTTTTCCAGTAGCTTTAAAGCTGTTCCTAGAGGATCTTCCAAAATAAAAACCAAATCATCCGCAAAGGCTTGCAATTTAAATTCCTCCTTCTTAATTTTCATTCCTTTTATATTTGGATCCTCTCTAATGTTTCTATTCAGCACTTCCAAAGTCAATACAAATAACAAAGGTGATAATGGGCAACCTTGTCTTGTGCCTTTTCTTATATTAATAGAATCTGTAAAATCTCCCTCTATCATCACTCTCGCCGTTTGTTTGTCATATATGGCTTCTATTGCTTGAATAAATTTTCTAGCAAAGCCCATCTGTTCCAATAACAAAAACATGAATCTCCAATTCACATTATCAAATGCTTTTTGGGCATCTAAAAATACCAAAGCCATTTGTTTTTCAGGGTGTGCCTCGTAATATTCCAAAGTGTCCAGAATTACCCTCATATTATCCCTAATTTGTCTCCTTGGCAGGAATCCATTCTGGTCAGGATGAATAAAGTTATTTAGATATCTTTTGAGCCTTTCTGCCAAGATGGAAGCAAATATTTTGTAATCTGCATTCAGTAAAGAAATAGGTCTATAGTTCTTAATTTGTGATGGATCAGCCCCTTCTTTTGGAATAAGTGTGATATAAGCTTCTGACCATGTTTTAGGTATTTTCTTATTTAACATGGCTTCATTCATAACTTCTAACAATGGAATGCTCAACGATTCTTGTAATGTTTTATAAAATTCTGCCGGGAGCCCATCTGGGCCTGGTGCTTTTCCATTATTCTGCCTATTAAGTGCTTCCGTTAGTTCCATCATTGTTATGGTACTTTCTAACATTTTTTCAGTCTCTTCAGGTATCTTGGGTAGGTTAGCATTTTGTAGATAAAGCTTAATTCTTTCCTCATCAAAATCCTCCTGTTTATATAATTGTCCATAAAAGTCTTGGATAATTATCTTTTTCTCCTTGTTACCATAACAAATTTGACCTTTATCATCTATTAACTGTACTATTCTCCTAGATTCTTTCTCCTTTCTCAATTTGTATGCTAGCCACCTACCTGGTTTATTTGCATCTTCAAAATAGTTCTGTTTAGCACTTCTAATTTTTTGTGCCAACTCCTCTTTCTCCGCCTGACCCATCTTATGTTTAATTATATCCATTTTGAATTTAATATCTTTTTTCTGTGGCATATTCTGCAATTCTTTTTCCAGTTTTTTATAATCATCTTCTAAAGCTTTAATAGTTTGCCTCTTCCTAATATTTTTTTTCTTTGTATAGTCCATTATTAATCCTCTCGCATATGCCTTCATTGTATCCCAAACATTCTGCATTGAAGTATCTTCTTTTTTATTTTTAATGAAAAAGAAGGCCAATTCTTTGTCCATCCATTGTGTAAAGTCTTTTTCCTTTAAGATAGCGTTATTTAATGTCCATCTAGATCTTCTTCTTTGTCCTTTCCATTTAATTGTCATAGGGTTATGGTCTGCCCATATACCCGTTTCTATATTTATTTCTTGAATGTTAGATATTAGTTCTGATGAGGTCCAAATCATATCTATTCTGGACCATGATAAATGTCTATTTGAATAAAAAGTATATTGCTGCGTTTTACCATTTCTTTCTCTCCATATATCTTTTAAATTTAATTCATCTACCATTTTAAAAAAGGATTTAGGGAGAGTCTTTCTATTTTGTTTTAATGCTGTCGCTGTATAGTCCAATTTATTATCTACAATTCCATTAAGATCTCCCATCATAATTATATTGACATGGTCCAGTCCAATTAATTTCATATGTAACTTTTTATAAAATTCTTCTTGTTTATCGTTCGGAGCATAGATTGCAACAAGTAATATTTTTATATTGTTATCCACTATTTCAACCATTAATACTCTTCCATCTTCATCAGTATAAACCAATTTTGCTACAATAGTTTCTTTAATATACAGGACCACTCCTCTTTTCTTACAGTTAGTCAAGGAAGTAAAAATTTTCCCCAGTTTTGGTCTTACCAATAATCGTTGATGTTGTTTTTTAATATGTACTTCTTGTAGGCAAATTATCTCAAATTTTAACTTCTCTAATTTATGAAAGATTTTTCTTCTTTTAATAGCTGAATTCAATCCATTTATATTCATAGAAATCAATTTTTTTTCCTCCATGGTTATGTTTTATATTTAGGTCTAACAGTTCTTGTGGATCTTACTTCACGTTGTTCTTTGGTCTCCATTTGTCCACCTACCGCACCTTCTTCCTTCCCCGATCTCATCTGGTCTTCTTGAGGCTCAATTGCAAAGGTTTCTTTTTCTGTCTCTATTTCTCTTCTTCCAAAAAATTTGTTGTGGAATATTTCTGCTTTCTCAATTGAGTCGATTCTGTGTCTCTGTTCTTGCCATATAAACATTAATCCTTCTGGGATCAACCATCTATAATTCACGTCTTTTTCCAATAATTTTTTGGTCAAAAATCGATATTCTCTTCTCATCTCTCTCACTCTTCTGGGGACTTGTTTTAAAACCATAATCTCTTTACCTTTATATTTCAGCCCCTTATCTCTTGCGACTTGTAATATTTGTGTTTTAATAGTCTTCTTAGTAAATCTGACATGGATCTCCCTTGGTAGCTTATTCCTCATTGCATATCTTGTAAAAACACGATATATCTCATCTACTCCGTCCATCATCTTTTCCTCTGTTATCTCCAAGGCTCCAGCCAGAATTTCTATCATTACAGCCACCAAATCCTGTCCTTTTTCTTCCTCAATATTTTGAAATCTGAGATAAAATTCTGACCTATCCATCTCCCACTTCAACATCCCATTCATATCTTGTTGCACCGTTGTTAATTTGATAACAATATTTCCAATTGTCTCATCTCTTTGTTTATCTTTCTCCTCGATTTTTTGGAGTCTCTCCTCCTGTTTTGCCATCATCTGTTGAAAGTTTTCAATTTTTTCATCAGTCTTTGCAATTCTTTGTTCAATACTCTCTGTTCTTTGGTCAATGCTTATTTTGAGTTCTTGTATTCCTTGTATAATCGTTGCTAGATCCATTTGCCAGTTTTTGTGTATCCAGAAAAGTATCCTTTTCCAAATTAGTCTGGCATTTGAAGTTCCACATTCTGTAGTTTCTTTGTCTTGTGAAATAAAATTTGTTCCAGATCTGTCTTCATTAACATAAATGTGCTATGAACTCATAGAAGCAGACCTCATTTCTCATAGTGTTGATATTGTAGTTGCTAACTTCCAGCTTCATTCTTCAGAAATCTCCTGTACTATGTTGAATGTTAAAACGTTTTGTCATTTTGTAAATCCCAGTATTAACTGACATAAGTGTATATTTTTGGCTTAGAATCTTTAATCCCTCTACTAACCAGCTTGTGAAATAATAACTTACCTTTAACTATGACTTACAATAACCAGGACAGCCAAGATAAATTTGCTTCCCACAAGAAGTTGCTTATTTGTATAATTGATTTTAAAATCTTATAATAAAAATAACATTGCAATTTTTTTAAAAAAGTAATTTTTATTGAATTTTACACAGTTAAAACAACACAAATATAAAACAACGCAAATATAAAACAACAAAACAACAAAACAACACAAATACGATTTTTACAATGTTGTAACATCTACTTTCCTTGTTTTAGTTAACTATCTAGCTATATATTTATATATACATTTATTTATTTGTATGGTATTCAGCTTTTAAAGCACAACTATAATGACGTGGGAAAATACCCGAACAAAGCTGAATACCATACATATAAATACCCGTGAAAACTTAAGAAAACATTTATTTATTTGTATATATTTTTGTTCTTACTGTTCTATCATGCAACCAATTGTACCAATGTACATTGCAAATTTATTTAGACCTTTAATCCATTTCTGATTTTCTTAGACCAAAATCTTATTTAATTTTTTGCTGATTATTTCAAATTCTTTAATTCTTAAGCTTGTAATTATTTTTTCTTTTTTTCCTACTTGAAGATTTTCCAAACTTAGTGTTCCAAATGTCTCTTAATAGCTTTAAAATAGTTAATAGGCAATTTCTGAAAGTGATTAGAAAGTTAGGTTTGTAAACATGTTGTCTTTAACTATTTACACCCAGATTATGAGGAAGATGGCTGATCCCTTTGTCTCCAGGACTCAAATCCAAGTCCTATTATCTCCTTGTGAAGAGCAGCCATGTGGATGCTTTGCTATCTTGTTATTTGGAGTGGCTCCAAAGAACTGATGTATTCACTGGTTCTTGTTTTTTACCATAGTCACCATATGGTGATTTTTAGTTCACCATACCTCCCTTGGAAGTTGAGCTGCTATGAGGATTATTATTCAAACTATCTGATGGATAAAGTCTCTCAAATTTGCTCTGACAGGGCTGCAGAGGTGCCTGAGACATAGTTTCAGTGGTGGGAATTCAATTTTTTTTTACTACTGGTTCTTGGGGCATGGCTTGGTGGGCATGGCATGGCTTGATGGGCGTGGCTTGGTGGGTGTGGCAGGGGAAGGATACTGTAAAATCTCCATTCCCTCCCCACCCCACTATCCTGCTTTCCAGCTCCATTCTCTCGTTCAGAGCAACAAAAGAAGACCCAGCCGATCAGCTGGGACTCAGGAGGCAGAGAATAGATGGGGGCAGGGTGGTATTTGCCGGTTCTCCGAACTACTCAAAATTTCTGCTATCGGTTCTCCAGAACTGATCAGAACCTGCTGAATACCACCTCTGCATAGTTTAGTAGTATGATCTGGGATATGCTTGAGTCAGGGACTCTTGAGACAATGAACAGGGTTCAGCTACCCATTGATTGGATCTAAGCCCCTCCTGTTTCAGAAAAATGTAGACAAGATGTCCTGCAGTGGAGTATAAAGAGGTGTTGCCCTCTTTGAAGGAGGAAATATTACCTGTTGTGGTTTGCCAGCAGCCTGTACAGATGGCAGCAGAATCGGACAGTCGGGAAGAACAGGGACTAGTCCGGGAGTCTGGAGAGGACTCAGATGAGGGTCCTAGGTCCAATGGGGCAAGGACCATCTGGGAGTGGTGTGCTGACTCCGGAGCGTCTGGAGTCTGGCAGCAGCGAGGCAGAGGAACAAAGGGAGCCTGTTCCCAGTGCATGTGTGCGCAGAGCTGCTAGAAGGCAAGAGCAGCTGAGACAAAGGGGACAACTCAGGAGTAAGGTTTGGAGGTGATTGCCCCTCCCCTAAGGTATAAAGGAGGTGCAAAGGTAGAGAAATCTTTGCAGGAAGCAAAGTTGTTCACTGTTCGGATTAAATCTTGAAGCTCTGTAAGCACCCACCTTATGGACTTTGTACTTTTGGTTTTTTACAGTTAATTTGGCACTTTAGTTATTGGCAGCAATTCAAAGGAGATAAGGTGGGTGCTTATCTCGAGGGACTGTTTGGGACTCATTATAGGCTGGGAATGCACATAATTCCCAGCATTGAAATAAAACAAGAGTTGTTTGGACTTAATTACAGTCTCAGGAAGCCTTGGTCAGAATATAACCTGCCTTTAAAGAGGCATAGAGCATCCCTCCTCAACGGACTATCCTTGGAGGTACTGTGTTTTCATAACTCTCATTCAATTTCTAACTTTTCCTTACAGGGTGTTGAGAAGGTGGTCAGCCTGCAGTTGATAAAAATTCTGGAGGAACTACATTATTTCAGTAAAACTTCAGGCAGAATTTAATACTGAGACAGTTGGCTGCACTTCCACCTGTGATAGAAGCAAGATGCGCTCCTACATCTCTCAGCTACTTTTCTTATTGTTGACCATAGTAACTCTTTATTTCTGCTCCGTGGATAGAGGACACCTTTTTCAGTAGTTTTCTTTTTTTCTTTCTCTGAGGCCAATATCAGATGGGGTGGGGGGAATTGTATCCTACCCCATTATTTGTGAGGTGCCACAGAATTTTACTTTCTTTCCCTCTTCGTCAACATCTTTTGGAACCTTTGGGGTAAGATTGTCCACCAATTTAGGGTTCAGTATCATTAGTACACCATACATACACTGTGCTACAACAGCACACTGTACATCAATACACAGTATACTGATGATACTCAAAGTCATTTTTTAACCCTTTGACCAGACAAGACAGCTGACAGTATTCTGTCCCAGTATCTGGATGCTGGCTTTGGATGATGAGAAACTTTTTTCTAATTTAATGTTACCAAGATAAAGTGGCTGTGAATGGCTCAAAAATCCATAGCTCCTTGGTCTTTGTAGGATTGAATTCAATGATGTAGCCCCATGATGACGAACCTATGGCACGCGTGCCACAGGTGGCACGCAGAGCCATTTGTGCGGGCCCGTAAGCCCCAGTCAAACTTACCTGCACTGCGCATGTGCATGCCTCCCAGCCTGTTTGAGGCCGTTTTCACCCTCCGGGGGGCTCAAGGGAAGCCTCTGCAGCCTTTGGAGGCTGAAAAACAGACCCATTTTGTCATTTCTGGTATTTGGAAGCTGAGAAATGGACCCGTTTTTCAACCTCCAAAGGCTGTAGAGGCTTCCCTCGAACCTCTGGGAGGCTGAAAAAGGCCTCAAACAGGCTGAAAATCAGCTGGAAGGCGCACACATGCACGGTGTAGGTAAAGGGGGGGGTGTTGCGTGTGCATGTGCAGGGGGGGCGCATTGCATTGTGAGTGCCAGCATGCGTGCACTTTCGGCACACCACAACAAAAAGGTTCGCCATCACTGGTGTAGCCTATTCAAAGATGGTGCTCAGTCTGGGGGTCTTCCTGAATTTACAGCTCCTGCTTGTTGAGCAGGTGACAGCTATGGCCTGAAAGGCCTTTGCACAGCTTCATCTGGTGTGCCAGTTGTGTCTCTTCCCAAATTGTATGGTTCTTCAGACATGCAGTCGCATCTTGATTACCTTATGACTTGACTACTACAAGTGCCTTACAGCTGATCTAAAATCCAATAGCACAGGCATTGCATGCACATGTAATTTCCTTGCTTTGCGATCTGCAGTGGTTGCCCATTTGCTTCTAAGTGCGATTTAAGATGATGGTTGTTATTCTATAAAGCCCTATACGGCACAGGCCCCAATTACTTGAGGAACCATTTGTCTGCCATATCATTCTCACTGATTCAATCCAGCAAAGTTGGCACACTCTGGGCTCTGGATTGACTAAAGCTGTCGAGTCCTGAAAATACACCTTCACTGTCATAGCACCTGCTCTTTGGAATAAGGTTCACACACACACACATACCCCAAGATTCAGATAGACCCATCCTGATGATGTTTCTACGATTCTTGAATATGTGGCAAAAGTGTTTGAATGCTTCTTTAAATGGTATAAGGTTGTTTTTCCTCTTTTCCATTTATATGTCTTATATTGCTTGTTCTTGATGATTATATGTTTTACAGGTAGTCCTCGACATACAACCATTTATTTAGTGACCGTTCAAAGTTACAGCAGCACTGAAAAAGTGACTTATGAATGGTTTTCACACTCACAACCATTGCAGCATCCCTATGGTCAAGTGCTTGGCAACTGGCATGTATTTATGACAGTTGTACTGTCCCAGGGTGACATGATCACCATTTATAAACTTCCCACTTGGCTTCTGGCAAGTAAAGTCAGTGAGGGGAGCCATATTCACTTAACAATCACATGATTCACTTAACAACTGTGGCAAAAAGGTCATAAAATGGGACAAAACTTATTTAACTGTTTTATTTAGCAACAAATTTTGAACTCAATTGCGGTCATAGGTAAAGGACTACCTATATTAGTTTTAATGTTTACTTGTAAAAAGCCCAGGGTCATTAGTGGTCAGGTGGTATATACATTTAATTGCTTCTAATTACAATCTAATTACTATTAAATAGTAATTGCTATTATTTCTACACTTGTTCAAGAAGGCAAACAAGAAAAACATAATGTTAAGTATTCATCTATCCTTCATTAACTTTATAATCCCATTTCTTTCATTTAAAAAGAAATAGAAGTAATATAGGGAGGGAGATGGGCAGTTAAGAAATACAAAATATAAATAAATAAAACAGACCCCTTTTGTGGATACTTGTTTACATATCTGTGTAAGCAGCAAAGTACTGTTGCTTATATCAAAATAAAAAAATCATTATTTTTTTTGAAATTTGAAAACCATGTACATCTCTAGACTAAAATAGTGACATTTATTTCTGTTGTATTAGGGTTTTTTTCCCCTCTAGCATTCAACTGTAATTTTGAAGCATGCCAGGTATTTGGTTACATAGCAAATAGCTGTGATAATTTGACTGTGTGTTGTGACTTATAGTGAGCATCTTATCATTTTCTGTAAAAGCATCACTGTATATTGGGTTGGTGGGAGAGGGGAGGAAGAACAATTTATATTCACTGTTATTAATTGACCAGCTAATTTATTGCCTGCAGCATGCATGTATTTGACTGATGCTTTTTTTTTCTTTTCTCTTACTTCAGATGTTCATCAAGTATATAAAGGTTAGCAATATCTTCATAATATTGAAAACCTAAAGCATGAGTACACATTTTTTTTGGCTCTGCACACTAATGCATGAAAAGAATAGAGCCTGACAATATTCTTTCTGTTAACTTGATGTGAAGTTTTGTTTTATCTTTAATTTATATAAGAACTATTAATCATTTTTACTTTTCAGTTATTAAATACTCTTTATTTTTCAGGTAGAGTTGGTATCACATTTTGGATCGGAACATTTCTGTCCTTTAAGCCTTATAAGGTATTAATGAAAAATATTATTTCTATGCTTTTTATATCCTTAAAACATGATATTTCTGTTTGATGATATTTGCAAATATTATTCATTTAGATTAACTAGTTTTTCAAGGCAAAACTATACAGTATTTGAATATATAAAGATCAATGTGAAAAGGTTGAAAAATCAAGTCTGTTGCAAGATCAAATCTGGGTTAGTCATTGGGACCAGAGAACCTCTGGAAACTTCTCCCTACCAAAATGTATGCTTCAGGATATCGTTGTTCGTTGTATTAATATGGTGCCTTCTTATTGATTGATTGATGTTGATGGCTGATGACTGGCTGTTGTTTATTTGTGCTGCCAAGTCCTTGGCTTCTAAGTACATGATCAGCTGGTAGTATACCTGTACTCCTGTTGACTGGTGTTCTGACCTAGGCTTCACAAAAGCATGAAACGGACTCCTTGTCCCAACAAAACCCCTTTTTTATTAGGCTAATATGAATTCCTATCATTCACATCCAGCAAAGTTCTGACAAACAGTCTTTCAAGGGTGAATTGCAACCATAGTCCTTATCAGGCTTGGAGAGTTGCCAGGCTGATCACTTCCAAGCACAACACTGTACAAGAAAATACTTGGCAAGGAGTCTATGAGTCACGAACAAATCTTCACACTAATTAAATGAACTAATTGTCTCCAGCAAACACCACTCCCCTTTTGCTCCTATTTATTCCCCATGGGAGGGGTCATTCACCACCCACCTGTGCCTTTATTCCCAAGTTGACCCTTATTCCTTAATTGTTCCCTTCTTCTGGCAGCTCTGTGCATGCGCACATCGGGAACAGGCTCCAGCTGTTCTTCTGGCCCACTGATCTCTGACTCCGAAAGCAGCTGATAACTGTGGGACAGCTCTGACCCCATTTCTGCCTCTAATGCAGAGCACTCATCAAAGCCTTCCCCAGACTCCAGGACTGGCTTATGTTCCTCCCCAACCTTCTCACTGTCTGAGTCTGCCCCTCTGTCTGAAATGGCCCTATCAGATAGGCTGTGCAGCCAGAAGATATGGAGGATAAACTTGTGGGCAGTGGCACAAGCCGTCGGTAACCCACAACAAAAAATTAAGTGCGCCATCTTCGTCAGCATGTCTACTGCCATGAACACAGTCATAAATCCAGAAGACATAGGCAAATCTGTCAAGAAATCCATGGAAATGGCGCCCAAGAGTCTCCAATGTCAACAATGCTTGGAACAGCCCTGGGGAGGGGGCCGCCTGTCACCAACTGGGCCTGCCGGCATCGCACACAGAACGTGACGTAGTTTTGGATGTCATGTCATAATTGGGACCACCAGACGGTATGGGAAACCAGGTTCAAGGTCTTGAAGAGGCCAAAATGCCCACCGCAGGATTATCAAGGCACTGTGTAAGATAAGTCCCGGAGTGGCCCCACCGGCACATATAGCCTGTCTCTGTACTGCAAGAGTTCCTTGATGAATCTCCATGGAGAAGTGGGCCCCACCTCTTCCCTCTGTTGCTCCACCCAAGTGTCATGCCTCTGCTCTTCCTGTATCTGATTCCGTAAGCCCATTGGCTCGTGAACCATGGAGAAGGACACGGGCAGAACCGTCTGGGGCAGGAGCTGGTCTTCGTTATAGGAGTAGTTGGGTTTCTGTTAGAGGGTATCTGCCCTTTGGTTGTGACCACTTGGGATATAGGTGATGTGGAAATTGAACCTGGTAAAGAAGAGGGACCACCGAATCTTGTATTGGTTCAATTTCTGAGCAATCTGCAGGAACTCCAGGTTTTTGTGCTCCATTCGGACTCCTGAGCGCCGGCTGTTTTTTTCAGTCACCGACAGGTGAGGCCTGGCTGTGCCTAATTCCATGGGCTCCTCCTGCGGAGCTGGGGTCTCATGCACGATCGGGACCACCCAAGTCTCCTGGGAGGCACAGCAGTTTCCCTGTCTGCAGCCGAGTGTCAATCCGGAGGCAAAGATGGACCAGCGCATTGAGGTTTGGAGGAACATAGACCCGGACCAGCTCGTCCTGCAACTCCTCTGACAACCTATCCTGGAAAGTGTCCATGAGGGCAGCCTCATTCCAGGCCAAATCTTGGCTAAGCAGCCTGAACTCACTTATATACTCCTGCAGAGGTCG
Source organism: Pseudonaja textilis (assembly GCF_900518735.1). The sequence goes on from NW_020769329.1 coordinate 15,721,938, forward strand.
CTGGCCCTGCTTCAGGGCCTTCAGATGTTGGATGGTGGTCTGCATCTTAATGGGATCCTTATACATCAGCCTGAAGTGGTCACAAAACCCCCAGAAATCATCCAGCAAAGGGCTAGCCTGGACCAGCAGGGGCATGGCCCAGCAGAGCTGGTGAGAAGGTTAATCAGAAACCCTACTTTATCCCAGTCAGTGGGGAAGTCTTCAGCTCTAAGGCTAATAAAGAGCTGGCATTGTCCCAAGAATGCTGGAAACACAGCTTGGTTGCCATCATATTTATCAGGAACCGCCACTGGGCATTTCCTCTGGGGAGGTGGAGCAGTGTGAGCTTGGAGCTGAGGCACCTGGGCTGCCAGCAAAGCCACCTGTTGAGTGAGCTGAGTGTTCTCTGCATGAAGCTGCTCCATATTCATGGAGGTTTGTTGGGGCAGGAGACAAACTGTTTTGACCTAGGCTTCACAAAATCACAAAACAGATTCCTTGTCTTGACAACCCCCCCCCCCATTTTTTTTTCATAAATTTATTATTTTTATATTTTAAAAAACATCTCTTTTGGTGAACAACGTGGTTCCAGGTTTTTATATTTCAATACAAACACGACCATATTTACATATTCATCTTTCATATTAAATTTCATATTGTATTACTTATTCCATTTTCCTTTAAATATTCTCAAATATTCTTATATTCATTACACTTATCTAAATCCAGTTCATATTGTAGTTTATTTCATTTTAAAAAAATATTCTTATATCTTGTTTTACATTATTATCTAAAATTCTTATTTGATTTCTATGTTCATTACATATATTTACTTTTATCTGTCACATTTGCAATTTTATTACATATTATTATTCCATTCATTGTTCCATAAGTTTCATCCTGATTCTAATAATCCAAAAGTTGTCCCCTTTAATTGCAATTTGAGTTGCCACTCCTTTAACTTATACACTCCCCCAATTTATTCCCTTTAATTCATTATAAAGATTTACCATAATATAGTCATTATTTAATTACCACATTCTACATTAATAACAATAATCTCCTAACTGCTACATATCACATATGCATATATATTTTAAGTCAGATTCCACATATTCTTTTTCTCAATTACATTCTAAATCATCTATTTTCAAAGGTATTAATGTATTCAATTAATTTTAGAAACTGATAGTCTTTCCATTACAATTCTCAAAACTCATTTTAACTTTATTCATCGCTTTATTAAATATCAATTAATATTCTTATAATAAATTCTCATTTCAATTAAATCTATATCTGATTTAACAATAATCCTTAAAGAAAATATCAGTTCCAATCTTTTCTATTTTTAAATCTATTTTCTTATATATCACAACACATTATCTTGCAAAATTCCCCTGACTATTCTTCTACCCATTGTCTCTTATCCTCCTGACTATATAATTTCTTTTCATTTTTGTTTGCTTTCTGCTTCCCATGATTTTCTGGTCTTTTCTCTTAATTCCCCTTTTTTCCTTTATTATTTCCCTCCATGTTTTATTTCAATTATTTATTTTGTCCTCCTCCCTTTCTTGATCTTTCCTCTGTAATTTCTTCTTCTACTGTTTCCTTTTCCTTTGTTTAACTTTCCAAACATTTCTCCCTTTTATTATCACATCAAACCTCAAATTTTTAACTTTAATTCTTTTTTTCCCTTTTTAATGTTCATTGGTCCACTTGTTCTTTAGAGCTGGTTTCTGTTTTGTTTAACTTCTCACCCTCTGGTTCTCTTTGTTCTTCTTTAGTCTGTGTGATGACCTGGAGTGTACCACAAATATAACAAAAACCAAAAGGTAAATAAAGGTCCTTTAATGCCTTCAACTTGGCTTCACTGTTCAATTGTTCACAGTTGGAGATTAAATTATTTTCAAAATAACATTCCAAACAAAAGAAATACAGTTCAAAAACAAAGCAAAAACCAAAAACAAACTGCACTAAAGAAAGTTCCACAACAAACCAGGATAATTAATTACAAACTTCAAGAAGATAACCAGGTACAGTCCCTTGGAAGAATGCCAACCTAGATAAACCTCATCCAGAAAAAACACTCTTTGTCTTCAGCATTTGCTAGCATACTAGGTCCAAAATCTTATGCAGATCTCACACTTGCAACCCATGAAGAGGATCATGGCCCCCTCCTCCTGTGTAGACCACGTTTTTCCCTTATCCTCTCCTCCCTGGGTGCCCTAGGATGGATAGGGGATGGTCCCGGGTCCTCCTCTCACTGCTCAGCTGGCCTCTGCCCTTCTCTAGCCTCCTCCACAATCTCTGGAGCCACACTTCCATGCCCTGTTAGCTGTTCCTCCTCTCCCTCAGAGTCAGTCTCCACCAGGGGCATGACAGTCTGCGTCATCATTTCTGATTTTTGTAGTATAGTACTGTACATTTCCAAGCTTTCTTTCATCATTTCCTTTATATTTTGTAGTTCCAATCTTATTTCTCCCATTTTATACTCTTTTTTCTTTTTAATATTTATGTCCAATCCTATTGTCCATTAGTTTATTTCAACCAGTGTCTTTTATATTTAATTTCAACAGTCAATATCCATAAATCTTTGTTTCTAGGTTGCTTCTTTTGATTTCTTTTCCAACTTTTTCCCAAAGTTACCAAGTAATCCCAGGGCAATTTCTTCACATATCTTTTTTTCCTCTGTAGAGTTCCAGTATTTCACTTTTCAGGGTTTTAATTTTCTTGTAATGGAATTCCTCTTATTTCATTTCAAATTCCAATTTTAAAAAGCACTTTTCAAAGAGTCACTGAAAATTTTCCTTTACTTCTAGGTGGCGCTCTCAGTTTAGTTTCCAGGCTCCATCCTTTCTTTTCACTTTCCCTTTTTTAATATTTTATTAATTTCACCAATTCCAATTATTAGCTATTATTTCTTTTTGGAATAGAATAGAATAGAATTCTTTATTGGCCAAATGTGGTTGGACACATAAGGAATTTGTCGGTGTAAATACTCTCAGTATACATAAAAGAAAAGATACATTCGTCAAGAGTCAAGAATCATAAGGTCCAACACTTAATGATAGTCATAGCAATCAACCATACTAGGAAACAGTCAATATAGATTGTAAGGATAAAAGCGACAAAATTACAGTCATACAGTCACAAGTGGGAGGGGATGGGTGATGAGGAATGATGAGAAGATTACTAGTAATAGTAGTACAGACTTTGTAATAGTTGAACAGGGTTGAGGGAATTATTTGTTTAGCAAAGTGATGGGTTTCGGGGGAAAACTGTTCTTGTGTCTAGTTGTTCTGGTGTACAATACTCTATAGAGTCGTTTTGAGGGAAAGAGTTGAAACAGTTTATGTCTGGGATGTGAGGGGTCTGTAAATATTTTCACAGCCCTTTTTTTGACTCATGCAGTATACAGATCCTCTATTGAAGGCAGGTTGGTAGTAATTGTTTTTTCTGCACTCCTAATTATCTTCTGAAGTCTGTGTCTGTTCTGTTGGGTTGCAGAACCAAACCAGACAGTTATAGGTGCAGATGATAGACATAATAATTCCTCTATAGAACTGTATCAGCAGCTCCTTGGACAGTTTGAGCTTTCTGAATTGGTGCAGAAAGAACATTCTTCGTTGTGCATTTTGATGACGTTTTTGATGTTAGGTGTCCATTTTAGGTCATGTGATATAGTAGAACCTAGAAATTTGAAGGTCTACTGTTGATACTGTGTTGTCTAGTATTTTAAGAGGTGGTATTATGAGAGCGTTTCTTCTAAAGTCTACCACCATTTCTATAGTTTTGAGTGTGTTCAGTTCCAGATTATTCCGGTTACACCACAAGGCAAGTTGTATAACCTCCTGTCTGTATGCGGATTTGTCGTTGTCTGAAATGAGACCTATCACTGTTGTGTCATCAGGAAACTTCAGTATTTTAACAGATGGATCATTTGAGATGCAGTCATTGGTATATAGGGAGAAGAGAAGTGGAGAAAGCACAAAGCCTTTGGGTGGGGGGTTCTCTACTAATTGTATAGGTATCAGATGTGATTCTGCCTAGCTTCACCTCCTGCTTCATGTATATTAGGAAACTTATGATCCACTTACAAGTGTGTTCAGGTACCACTAGTTGGTTTAATTTACTTAGAAAAATGTCTGGAATAATGGTATTGAATGCTTAAATCGAAGTCTACAAAGAGGACCCTTGTGTAGGTATTTGGAGATTCAAGGTGATGTGGGATGTAATGCAGAGCCATATGAACAGCAGCATCTGTCGATCTATTTGCTCATTATGCAAACTGCATAGGATCTAACAGTGGATCCTTGATGGTTTTTAGATGGGACAGCACAAGCCTTTCAAAGATTTTCATAACTACAGATATCAGAGCAACTGGTCTGCAGTAATTCAGTTCCTTGATGGAGGGTTTCTTTGGCACTGGGATGATAATAGAGCATTTGAAGCAGGAAGGGACATAGCACATCTCTAGTGATCTATTGAAGATTCAGGTGAAGATGGGGGCCAATTGGTCAGCACAGACTTTTAAGCAAGAAGGAGTTATCTTGTCTGGCCCTGATGCTTTTCCTGGCTTTTGTCTGTGAAATAGATCTTGCACTTCTTTTTCTGTGATCACCAGAGGTGAATCCAATGGGTTGGGGCCAGTGGTAGGAGGCTTGGCTGTTGTTGGTGTGTTTGAGATGGGGGTTGTGGAGATAGGTGGCTGTAGTTTCCTTTCAAACCTGCAGTAAAACACATTCAGGTCATCTGCTAATTGTTGATTTCCTTCTGCCTGAGAAGGAGGCTTGCTGTAGCCAGTGATGTTTTTAAGAGTTTTCCACATGTTTGCTGGTTCATTTGTTGAGAACTGATTCCTTAACTTTTCAGAGTAGCTGCTTTTTGCTGCTCTGATCTCTCTTGTTAATATGTTTCTGGCCTGATTGTATAGCATTCTGTCACTTTTTCTGTAGGCTTCCTCTTTGGAACAATGTAGCTGCTTAAGTTTAGCTGTGAACCAAGGTTTATTGTTACTATGTATTTGCAGGTTCCTTGTTGGTACACATAAGTCTTTGCAGAAGCTGATATATGATGTTACAGTATCTGTGAGCTCATCTAAGTCTGCAGAGGTATCTTCAAAAACATTCCAATCAGTGCAATCAAGGCAAGCCTGGAGCTTCAGCTTTGCCTCATCAGACCAAGTCCTCACTGATTTAATTGTTGGTTTCATGGTTTTAAGTCTTTGTCTGTAGGCAGGTACAAAGTGAATCATGCAGTGGTCAGAGGGTCCCACAGCTGCTTGTGGTAAAGACTTAATAAGCATCTTTTACTGTTGTGTAGCAGTGGTCTAAAATATTTTTTTGCCTCTGGTGGGACAATTGACATGCTGGAAATATTTTGGAAGCTCTTTCCTTAAATTTGCTTGATTGAAATCTCCTAAAATAATGGGAAGGGAATCTGGGTGTTTGGCTTCAGCCTCCATAATTTGATCAGCAAGAGTTTGTAATGCCTTGTTTACACAAGCTTGTGGAGGAACACACACAGCTATTAGGAGAAATGAGGAGACCTCACATGGAGAATAAAATGGCTTGCAGTTGACATGTAAAGGCTCTAAATTTTCATAACAGAATTTATATATTATACCATGTTCTCATATAATAAGGCCGGGTCTTTTTTTTTTTTTGAGCCCCCCCCAAAATGGTTAGGACATCTTTTTGGGGGTGAATTAATTTCTCCCCCCTCATGCACCCTCACCTAGGGCACCCTGTGGACAGCTACGCCTCGCCACCAGCCACTCCTAACGGCCAATCATGGTGGAGCATGGAGGGCTCCCTACCCCCACCAAGCACCTTTGCTGCAGACCCAGGTCAGCAGGTGGGCGGCAGGGATGTCTGCCGGCAGCGTTTCAGCTGCTTTTCAGGCCTCCATAGCTTCCATGGTTCCCACCAGTGCTGGTGCCTCTCATCAGTGCTGTCTCCAACAACAGCATCTGAGTCGCTCCCACTTTTCCCCTCTCCCCGTAACAACAGGAAAAAATTTTTTTGAGGTATCTGGGAGCACTGCACGCTGCTTGGGTTTAATCCCGAATGGCTGGGTGGGTGTGAGAAGAGCCGAGCGAGCATCTCTGCTGCTGTTACCCTTGGTGCTCCAGCCTCGGACTCTGCAAGTTTCCAAAAGTCCTGGTGCGCAGCCCGTTCCTGCATTTCAAGCGTGCCCAGGCCGAGCTTCAGCTGTCCCTCTCTTGCCAGCGCCGTTTCCAACAACAGTGGCAGCAGCGTCGGGAACCAAGGAAGCGTTTCAGCTGCTTCTCGGGTGGGGGAGCCGCCTCCATAACTTCCATGGTTCCCACCGCTGCTGGCACTGTTGGAGATGGCGCTGGCGAGAGAGGAACAGCTGCAGCTCGGCCTGGGCATGCTTGGAATGCAGGAACGGGTTGTGCATTGGGACTTTTGGAGAGGCCGAGGCTGGAGCACCAAGGGTAGTAGCAGCAGAGACTCTCAGCTCTTCTCATGCCCACCCAGCTGCTTGGGATTAAACCAAAATGCAGTGCGCGGCGCTCCCAGTTATCTCAAAATGTTTTTCTCCTGTTGTTACGGGGATGGGGGGAAAGTGGGAGCAACTCAGACGCTGTTGTTGGAGACAGCGCTGGCGAGAGAGGCACCAGCATCGGTGGGAACCGTGGAAGCTACGGAGGCCTGAGAAGCGGCTGAAACACTGCCGACGGACATCCATGCTGATGCCACCCGCCTGCTGACCTGGGTCTGCAGCAAAGTCGCTTGGCGGGGGTAGGGAGCCCTGCGTGCTCCACCATGATCGGCTGTTAGAATTGGCTGATGGCAAGGCGTAACTGCCCGCGGGGCGCTCCTAATGGCAAGTTCCCCCCGCCTTCCCCCCCCCCAAATTTTGCATGTTTTAAAATAGGCCTAAATTTGGGGGGAGGTGCATAATTTCATTTTATGCCTAGAAAACATGCTGGGTCTTCCTATTGGGGGGGGGGTGTATTGTTGGAGATACATGGTAGTTATATTCTGAGACCAGCTGTTGTTGATATATAAACATAATCCGCCACCCTTTGTTTTACCTGTTTTTGTTTTCCTCAATTCTGTCTGATCTTTAATATCTGAAATCTTGGGATGTAAATGGTGTTGTCCCCATGAATTTGTGGATTAAGCCAGGTTTCAGTAAAACAAAGAACTCCTGAATTGTAAAAATCAGAATTCCATCTATTTAAGAGATGTATTTCATCCATCTTGTTAGCAAGTGAGTGCTAGTCAGAAAAATTGAATGGAGAGGAGTTTTTTTCCTCCTATTCCTTAATCTGTTTAAAATTCCTGCTCTTTTATTTCATCTCCTTTTTTGGCGCTGCAACTTCTTTGCTTATAATCCACAGCATTGGGGGAATTAGTTAGAATCTCCTCCGTGTTTGCAAAGACAGAGGGTGTGAGGAATCAGAAAGCTGCTCCTTAAGGAAACACTGCCTAATTCTTAGCAGATGTTCTCGTGAGTATGAAATCTGTAGTGAATTGCAGATAATAATAATAAAGAAACCATTAAAGAGCATTTCACTGAGGCAGCCATCATCAGAGCCATCTTGGATCAGAAAATCCTTTTCAGAAGATTTATTTTTAACATGTTCAATTCCAGCATTTAATTATGCCCATTTAGTGCCAAAATCCAAATAGTTATCCAGTTTAATTTCCAAGTCTTTTATAATCAAATGTTTTCCTCTGAATTTTCCACCTCCAAATTAATTCTTTTCAAAGTCCAAAGCCAATTTCACAGATTTCCAATTTTCTTCTCTCTTTCTCTGGTCACTGCTTCAACAATCTTTCATAAAAAAATGCTTTATTTCTTAATTCCGGGGTACCTTTTATTGTCCATGTATTTCGCCTGCCTCACACGCTGCTCACAGCTTCATAGCTCCAGCACAACTGGAAGTCCCGACAAAACCCTTTTTTATTAGACTAATGTGAATTCCTATCATTCACATTCAGCAAAGTCCTGGCAAACAGTATTTCAAGGGTGAATTGCAACCACAGACCTTATCAGGCTTGGAGAGTTGCTAGGTTGATCGCTTCCAAGCACAACCCTGTACAAGAAAATACTTGGCAAAGAGTCTCTGTGAGTCAGGAATGAATCTTCACACTAATTAAATGAACCAATTGTCTCTTGTAAACACCACTCCCCTTTTGCTCCTATTTATTCCCTCTGAGAGGGGCCATTCACCGTCCACCTGTGTCTTTACTCCCAAAGGATCCTTGTTCCTTAACTGTTCCCTTCTGGAAGCTCTGCACACGCACACATTTGGACAGGCTCCACCTGTTCTTCTGCTACAATGATCTCCAACTCTGAAGGCAGCTGATAACTGTCAGAACGGCCTAACCCCATCTCTGCCTCCAACGCACAGCACTCATCAGCCCCAGGCCCATGTTCCTCCCCAACCTCCTCACTGACCGAATCTTCCACCAGTTCTGCTGGTCACTGGCGGGCTACAACAACTTACCCCATTTCCAGATTTTAATCATTTCCCTGGTTATTTTTGTATCTGCATGGTCAACAATCTTAGTAGTGAAATTGAATGTATGTCCTTGTTCAATGCAATGTGAAGGCTACCAATGAACTCTCCTTGTCTGACTGCTTGCTTGTGTTCTGGTGGTAGCTTCCTCCCCACCTGTCTTACCATAGTCACAGGGGCAATCCATGCAGAGGATCTGTTAGATTACATTGGAAGTACCACTTCCAAGCAAACTTTGTAATGCATGATTTTTCCTCGTATGGTAGCCTCTGGGCAATGTGCAATGCCCACTTTGCAAATATTAGAAGCTGCATTCTGTTGCTTCAAAAATGTTTTTGATACGTGGCTGGATGTGCCATATAGTTGGTCTTATACCTTCTTTCTTCATTTATCTTTCTCGCGTATTGTGCAGAAATCTTGTTATAAATGATACCCATTCTGCCTGAATGTTCATGTAGGTATCTTCTGTCCAGTTGTCTAGTTTGCTAGGTACTAAAGTGGGTTCTTAACACTTGCCACATAGTATTGAAATTAAAAATGCTTGGAGTGTTGGTTGCCTTGTGATAAAACATGGTTTCTAGGCTTCCATTTTCCTATCTGTTGACAAGCACATATAAAATTAGTAATTGTTTAGCCGTTTCTTCCTCCATTGTGAATTGTATGTCTGGAAAGATGGAGTTCAGTAGGGTATGAAAGTTTCAGCATTTCTTTTGATGATGACAAATCTATTGTCCACATAGTGGCGCCACAATTTAGGTATGTAGTTTTGAATGCACAATGTTCTAATTGACAAAGGACTGTTTCTGCAATGACTGCTGATAGTCTGGATTCCATGGGTGTCCCTTTTATTTTCTCATACATTGCCCCTTTGAATGTGAAAAGGGTATGTTGGCAGTACTGGAATACGTTCATGATATGTGTCCAGGTTAGCTTAGTCTGATCTGTGTTGTAACTTTTTCAGTTTTTTTTTAAAAAAACTATTACTTTGTATGTTGTAAAGAGGAACAGCTGTAAATAGGGACACTACAACAAAGCTGACCATGATCTTGTTAAGAGTCACATTTAAGCCTTGTAGTTTCCAGAATCCACCATCCTGTCCTGCCATTCTGTTGGAAGGCTGGGAGGAAGCTTGCTCGCATTTTAACTTGTTTTTTGCTTTTGCTGTAACTGCTTGAGAATTAGGGAGGGGGAGCATCTTCAGAGACAAAACTTTCTCTCTCCCAGCTGGTTTTAGCCCTTCTCCAAAGCCGTCATGCCCTGAGGATGAACTATGATTTCTTTGGATCTCAGAGATTTTCAGTACAATCTTGTAGCATCACATTGGTTGCTGATGGACTGATTAGAATGGCTGGGCTTGGGGAAACAAAAGAATGCTCTTTGCATTGTGCGGGCTTTTTCAGATTTCACCTTGTTCTCCTGCAACCACTTTACTCTCAGTAAAAGTTCTTTTGATTCAACAGATTGGATTAAGAGTCTTGCTTTCCTGGGGGACTAGCTGAGCAGTTCATTACATTAGGCGAAATCTACAAAGTCAGTCAACACTCTGCACATGATGTCAGCCAAGGCAGAAGACCAGGAGTGCTGGGGAGAAGCCTCATCCAGACCTTCCCCTCAGCTGGACCTCTCCCAGTGGACAGAGGGGGTTGGAAGCCTGGAAGACTCATCAAGACCCTGGTGGTCCATTGGAGTCAGAAAGAAGGAAGTTTAGGAAGGAAGAACCAACGGGGTGGCCATCATCTAAGACAGGCAGCAGTGAGAGAGGCAATTACAGCTGGAAGAGCTCAAGGAAGAGGAGGAAAGCAAAGAACCTGATCAATCAAATCTAATAAGCCATGAAGTAAGCCATGTGGTTCATGATGAATGCCTTTCAAACCCTGAAGACATGTGAAGCACATATCAAGGCTGCTACCAGCAAGCCTCAGCAAACCCAAGGGGAAGAGGATGGAGGGTGAGCTTCAATACTAGACATCACTGCAGGAGTTTCACCAAACCCAGCCACTGCCTCAACTGTTGCAGGTGCAGCACCTAGGGAAGCCGCCAGGGCTGCTGCCCCTGTGGGAACTGGCTAGGCAAGAGCTAAGCACCGAAAGACCTCACCCCTTCATGTGAAGTCCAATGGAAACCTGCAGCAGCTGGGACTCTTTCTGGCCCATGTTCTAACCTATGTGTAAGAGTATGGGCAGGGGATCCCTGCCGAAGGTGCCAAGGTGAGCATCACCCTAGGCTTGGAAGGGCCGCAGCCTACTGTATTGTGACCCTACGCAACGCGAATGTACCAAAGCTGATAAACTTTTATCACTTTATGACAGCACTTGTTCAGTGATTTGAAGACCCCCTTGCCAATTGTAAAGTGAGGGACTGCATCAAGGCATCATGTGGTGGCGGATAATTTCACAATCTTTAATTGCTTCATAGATGGGCTGAATGACGACCTGTACAATGCCTGCATCTCGAGAGGACTCCTTCCATCCTTCACAACTGATAGGTGCTGGCTGAGGGGATGGAGATTGACCAAGTATGCAGCCAGTACCGCTCAACCCAACTGTGGAAGAAACCAGCCCTGGGGAAAAGTGGTGGTGAAACTGCAAAACCTGCAGCCACCTGCTTCAAGTGTGGCCCGGAGGAACACTGTGCAGCAGAGTGCAAGGCTAGCCGCCCAGCCAAGAAGCCCCCTCTTGGGTCCCTTGGGAAAGCCACCAAGACCCCACAACGGGCCAGAGAAACGGCGCTGAAGGGAGTGGAGATCATTGAGTTCACCCCATCATTGAAGCAGGATGAGGGAACTCTGACCCAACCAACTGATGGCCAGGGATTAACTGACATCGATGATGACCTCCCGGTAATAAAGGCGGAAATAAAAAGTGGGAATTTTTGTTCAATAGTAGTTTTTTGAAGTTTGCTAAACATGACAAGCAATATGAATCTCACAAAGATCAGAGCAGGAAAAAAAATGCCTCATAAGGATCAATGATGGCATCTAGCCCTTCCAATCAAAAATCTATTGAAGACATGTTACAGAGGAAACGAACAAATTCGTATAAAGATCTAAAAGCAATGTTACAAAACATGTAAGAGGCAATGTTCAAAAACCATGAAGAGATGAAAAGAGAGATCAGTGTGGTGAGAACGACACAAGTGAAATCAAAGAGAATGCAGATAATGGATGGAAAATGTGAAGCTTTCCAGCAGCAAATAACCAAGAATGAACAGAAACTATTAGAAGTGGAACAAAGTATGGAAAAGGAAGAAAGGAGGGTAGAGGAAATAAATGCTATCACAGATAAAATACGGGACTATAAATGTAGCAACACAAGAAAAGGAAACAAAAGAACCTTACCAAGAACCTTTTTCAAAATGGCCAAATACCTAAATTTACAAGAAAGAAATAGGGAGAACTACTTGAACAGGCACAAATCGTGGTCCAGGATAGATATGGTGTGGACCTCAAAGGAGATGGACTAAGAAATTAAAGAAGTCTACATAGAGCCGAATTTTTGGGCTGACCACAATCCCATGAGACTTTACTGGAAAGGATACAAGACTACACCAAGATGGACATTTCAACAGGCAGTCCTAAAGGACAAGGATTTCAAACTGAAGCTGGAGAAAGAAATGGATTTCTTTTTCAAAGTGAACAAACAGGAAGATACATCCCCACAAATTATTTGGGACACAGCAAAGCATATATGAGAGGAGTGGCAATCTCATATACGGCAAAGAAAAACAAGGAGAAAAAACAACCACAGGAGAACCCTTGAGGATGACTATAACAGATTGGAGACATTATTTCAGAAAGAACCACATAATAAAAGCCTGAAAAAGCAAATGGATTTGCTCAAACATAAACTCTGCAAGCTCGAAAAAGAGGGCCTAGCCCAACAACTTAAACTAACTAAACAGAACTTTTTCGAAAATGCGAATAAACTGAGAAGATGGTTAGAACAAAAACTAAGGAGACAAAAGGAAAAATGACGGATTGATAAATTACAAGACAAAGATGGAAGATGCACTACCAGCAGGATGCAAAGAAAATCGCTCAGGTGATTTAAAACATATCGGTATGTTTTAAAATAATAATAATAAATACTTTTTTTGTCATTGTACGTATATACACAGTATACACATACAACAAAATTCACATAACACTCAGAGACCAGACCTAACATGCACACACACATGATAATCCCCAAACACCCACCCACCCACCAAAATTCCCCACCCCCTAAAAACACACAAGCATCCACACAACAGACCGAGTAATACTGTCCAACAGCTCACTGATGGTGTCCTTAAATTAATTGATAAGTGCAATTATAGCTCGCATTACCAGGTGGGATTACCAAAAATCTCAGAGGAAATAAAAATAATGTTGAATGAGGAAATTAGAATTTCAGAAGTTACAAAGGCAATTAATAAACAAAAAAACAGTAAGCCCAGATGGCTTACTGACAGAGTTGTACAAAGACCAACAAAATATTCTGGGCCAACCTTTATTGGAAGTTTTCAACACAGTTTTAGAAGAGGCAAAAATCCCCAGATCTTGGACAGAAGCTAATATTATCTTGATACAAAAAGGAAAAAGCAGATCAGACACTGATCAAAAATTACAGACCAATGTCTCTTTTGAATGTGGTCTATAAGATTTTCACAATTATAGCTGAGAGACTTAAAAAATTTTTTTAAATGAATTCATCCACAGAGATCAAAGTGGTTTCTTGACTAAAAGAAAAATCAAACATAACATAAGAACAATTTTAGATGTCCTTGAATTTTATGAATTATACAACAGACGTCAAGCAGCACTACTCTTTTTAGATGCCCAAAAGGCTTTTGATAATATCAAATGGTTGTTTTTATTACAGCAACTTAGATACATGGATATCGGCAAAAAAATTTAAAAATATAATCACAACGATATACTCAAAACAAGAAGCCAAAATAATAATAAACGGAGAAGCAACAAACAATTTTAGTATATCAAAAGGAACAAGACAAGGGTACCCTCAATCACCATTATTATTCATATTTACATTGGAAGTATTAGCAAGGACAATTTGGCAAGAACCACAGATAAAAGGCCTAGAAATTAAAAAAGAAACCTTCAAATTACAAGCATTTGCCAATCTGGTGTTCATTATGGAAGATCCAGAACAATCCGGCCTGAAACGTTTAGAGTTACTTGAGGAATATGGCGATGCTGCTGGCTTAAAAATTTATAAAGAAAAAATGAAAATGATAGTCAAGAACATGAATAATAAACAGAAAAAAATTCTGGCCACGAAGTTGGACATCCAGATGGTCAAAAAAATAAAATACCTAGGAAGCAACATCTCGGCATGTTACACCACGATTAAAGAAGATAACTATCAGAAATTGCTGAAACAAATAAAAGAAGATCTGGAAAGATGGAGCAAAATAAGTCTCTTTATTAGGAAGAATCAGCAATTAAGATCAGCAATTAAGATCACCATTCTACCCAAAGTACTCTTTTTGTTCCAAAACATACCAATAAAACTAGACAAAAAATTCTTTGGGGATTTGAATAAATTGACATTAAATTTATTTTGTGGGATCAAATTGAAATTATTACAAGATGCGAAAGAAAGAGGAGGATTCGGACTTCCAAAATGGGAACTATACTATCAGGCAACAGCACTTACTTGGATTAAGGACTGGATAAACTTAAAAGATAGAAGACTTACTACACTTAGAAGGCCACGACCTACAGCAGGGCTGGCATGCATTTCTGTGGCATGGCAGAAACACCATTTACCAATACTTTTTAAGGCATAAAATTTGACAAGCCTTATTTTTGATTTGGAATAGAATTAAATTTCAAAATTATATGGAACTGCCAACCTGGATATCGACGCTAGAAGCAATAGTGTACCCAAATTTGTATAACCTAACAAAAGCCATTACTTACAAAGATATTATAAATGACAAGGGGCAACTGAAGTTGAGACAGGACCTAAAACAACAAGAGGTAGATATGGAATGGTGGGCTTATCTCCAAATTCAGTCAAGGTATGAAAAAGATAAAGAGTTGGGAATTAATATGCATGATTCAATATTAGATAATAGGGGTGATGCAAAGAGCTCAACCTTTGGGCAGAGCCTAACAAGTTTTTAAAAGCCCGCCAAAATTTGGAGGTGAATTGAACACCCCTGTCTGAGATAATTCATTGGGGAGCTCCATGTAGGCGATAAAATTTTTGCTAGTGCCTTGGCTGTTGGGATCTTCTAGCAGGATATAAAATGGACTTATTTTGAAAAAAGATCCGTTATAACCCAAATAACTTTCCCGCGCAGTTCCACTATAAAATCCATAGAAATCTCCAGGTTGCTGAAGGTTCTGCTACAGTTTGTAGAAGCCCTGGGGATTTTCCTTGCCTTCTTTTTGCAGTTGCACAGATAGGGCAGCTAGCAACATAGCTCTTAATGTCTTTTTTAAGGGATGGCCACCAGAATTGTCTTTTGATGAGGTGCAGGGTTTTTACAAATCCAAAATGTCCAGCTATTTTGGAGATTTTCACAAAAGCCAGAATGAACTGATGGTAAAAGTTTGCAAAACCCAGGAAACATATTTGTTTGTGGATTTGGGGCTCCCAGTCAATGATGGCTTTTACTTTTGTGGGTCCCTCTCTATTTCCTTGTGGGATATTCTATATCCCAGGTAGTCAATTTGTCTTGGTGAAACTCACATTTAGAGAATTTTGCATAGTCTGACGGCTTGGAGTTTTGTGAGAATTTCTCAGACTAGTTTTATGTGCTCTGTTTTTGTTTGGGTGTAAATTAAAATGTCATCAAGATAAACTAGGACCCCTTTGTATAAATGTTCATGGAGTACTTTGTTAATTAATTGCATAAATAAAGCAGTGGCTCCTTGTAATCCAAAAGGGGGTACTTTGAATTGGTAGCATCCCAGCAGGGTATTAAAAGCAGTTTTCTACTCATTCCCTTTCCTAATTCTGGTATGGTAGTATGCCTCTTGTAAATCTAGTTTTGAAAAGATTTTTCCTTTAGAGAGGTGGGCCAGCATGTCCTTCATAAGGGGAGTGGCTACACACTTTCCACGCTGACAGTGTTTATATTTCTGTAATCAACCAAAGGCATAGGGTTCCATCTTTCTTCTTGTGGAATAGTGCTGGGGTTGCTATTTTTGGTCGGATGGGTTTGATGAAGCCTCTTTTTAAATTTATATTGATAAATGCACTGAGTTCGTCTAGTTCTCTGGGGCAGAGGTCGCCAACCTTTTGGATCTCAAGGACCACCAAACTCATAATTTTAAATCCCAGGGACCACCAACTGGTTCTGTGGGCATGGCCTAATTTGTGGGTTTGGCTTGGTGGTCATGTGTCTGGCTGGGCAAGGCTTATATGTAAATATTATAAATATTTATATAAATATTGAATTTTTTATAAAAAAGCAATTTTTACCCCAAATCAGGCAAAGCAGGCAGGCAGATTGAGTTGCTCACAGAATCATTTAGTGATCTATCTGCCATTGACTAGCTCAGTCTGTCACATAAAATTTGCTTGCCGTGAGTCTGCACTGAATAATAGAACCTTCAGTTCTAAGGGAGGTTTGGCTGTGCTTAAAAGCAGAGCCAAAAATCTAAAGACTACTAGAAAGCAAGAAATTCAACCATTTCCTGCTTCCTAGCTAAACTATATCTCCCGGCACAGCAGAACAACTGATGGTCGGAAAAAGGAAAAATAGCAATTTAGCAAATAAGTTTGCCGGGTAAGGAGTGAGTGGGTGGGGAGGGTTCCTGTGGGCCATGTGGGCGGCGCAGCCTTGTGTTTCTGTGCAGCCTGGATTAATTGCTTTCGGGAGGTGCTCTGGGCGTGAGATTTCTCTGCAGCCCACCAAAATTTTCTTGCAGCCCGGGGACATGCAGTATATTTGGAAGTTTATTCCCTGGCAGGATCTCAATGGCACAATCCATGGCATGATGAGGTGGAAGTTCATCAGATGCCACTTTGCTAAATACTTCAGCCAGATCCTGGTATTCTTTGGGGATGCTAGTAGGCTCAGCAGGTGGCCGGCCATGGATTTTTCTCTGTTGTCTTTTCTTTCCCTTTTTTCCTTTGGAATGTTTGCGAATGTTCCATGTCCCTGGAATCTTACAGTTCCTTTCTTCCTGTTTATTTTAGGGTTCTGTAGCCATGTGAACCCTAGGCCATTCCATTCCCAGAGCTACTATATACATGAGGGTCACTTACCAGCGGGTCGTTTTCCAGATCACTTTCAGACTGGCTCCAGTCTTCTCGGGGTGCCGGAGTTCGTTCCTCTGGGTTTGGAGGGGAACAAAACTCCATGACCTGTTGGCTTCTCAGCACGGTTCCTTTTCCTTGGGGGGTGGATTTTGCAAGTTTCCTCCCTGACGGGTAATCAGGCTTTCTGGTGGAAGTTTTTGAATGGCACTCTACTGCATGGTACCGCTCCTTCCCACACTTAAAATGACCTGATGGCCTTGGTGCCATGGTGATTTGGGGTTTGAATGGTTCCCACCCCAGAGATCTTCTCCAAGCTGTGCCGGTGCGGTATTGGTTTCAGGTCATGTCGATTTCTACCTTCTCTGTCATCAGGTGCCATTCGTACAGGCGGCTAGGGGCCCCACGGGCCAGGCAAGCGGTGTATGGGTCATCGTTGAGCCGATATTTGAACCAACAGACTAGAATATCCTCTGGCCAGTCGATTCAGCTGGCCAGGTCACGGAATTCCTCAGTATATTCATCTACAGGGTGACAGCTCTACTTTACGACTCTAATGTGGTCGCGGGCTTTGTGATTGGCAAGGGGGTCTTTGAAGCAGTGGCATAGTGTTGTCATGAATCAATGGAAGTTTTGCATCTCTGGGGCTTCGGCATTGTGGATGGTCACTATCCATCTGGCCGCTGCCCCCTCTAGGGCTAGAGTGACAACTCACACTCTTGCCCCCTGGCTGGAAAATTCTGCCCATACTCTTGCATATAGGTGAGGACTTGAGCCAGGAAGAACCCGAGTTTCTGGGGGTCTCTACTGAATTTTACACCCAAGGGAGGGCCTTCCTCTTCAGCTGCAGGCCCCTGGGTTGGCCGGGCACAATCGCCTGGGCTGGAATGGCAGGAGGTTGATACCTGGCATGGCTACTGCTCCACCATCTTGGTCAGCTACTTAATCAACTGTGAGTGATGGCTTGGGGTCCCTCAGCTGCTGGTTCACCTGTGCTCCTTCGTCAGCGACCCAGTTCACCCCAGACATTGAGGTTTTCCAGGGCTTCCATCACAAGGTGGTTGATGTGCCGCTTCAATTGATAATCTGCCAGCGGTTCCTCAATTGGCTCTTCCTGATCAGTAAGGATTTCCAGCTCCATTTTCCACCCGGGCTTACAGCTACCCTGGGTGAGGGTCACCCCCCTGGTTCTTCCATCCCAGTTGTCTCTTTTTCCTACACCAATAGACCATCGAGGCTTCATGGAACTTTCAAGGACAGCTTCAATGTCTTCAATGGGACATATGTAGCCAGTGTCAGGCTGGGTAGTGGTCAAGGTTTCTGCCCAGCACTTGGCTTTCCCTTGTTCGCTGCTTTGTTCGGACATTGGCACAGGATCCCCTCGGTAGACTAAAATTTGGAAGGGGAAAAAAATTCTCTCCAGTTTGACCACTATTGCAGAGCCTGCTTTATGTAAGGATCAGCCTCTCCCCCCTTATGAAGAAGTATAGACTCTTGAAAACTTTGTATTTCAAAAGGAACATTTTATTGAAAAGGGGTGAAAGCAAGTCAGAATTCAAAGCAGGCTTTGAGGTCCCTCATGGCATGAAACTAGGATAAAGGAAACTAGAGACCGCTCCCAACAGTCTGATGTGGATTGCACCAATACACAGGTGTGGAGATGTTGTTGTACCAGCCTCTCTGAGAAACAGATAAGAAGAGTTTTTCGGCCATCTTCCAGTGTTGCAATCCACATGGCCCTCCCTCCCTTAACATTCCCCAAGAGGTGAGAATTTTCCAGGCATCTGAGGTGCCAAGCAACGGTTATAAATCAGGTGCAAAGTTATACAAAAAGACAAGGCAAGAAATAGGATACATAGAGAGGAAAAGGAACCAAATATAACAAATCTACCCTTCTTCCACCGAAGAATGGGAGATACACGTATCTGACACCTGAGATCATTTTTCCCCTGAAACCTGAACCAGTCCCAGAAACTTTAATGGTAGAAGAGCAGCACTTTGAAATCAGGGAAATTCTAGACTCCCATAGACATAGGGAAACCCTTCAGTATTTGGTGGCATGAAGGATTTCCTGACAGTTCAGAATGAATGGATTTATCATTGCCATGTTAGAGCCCCTAGACTTATGAAATGTTTCCATAATCAGTACCCAGACAAACCCAAATGACATTCCTTTTGTTCTCTATTTCTTCTCCCCCTGTTTGTTCTGTTCTCAAGGACTAACAACGCTATTCAGAGCACAAGTCTGCCGCAGTTTTATCTGTGTGTCAGATCCACTATCCGCCATTCTGTTGGAAAGCCGGGGGGTGGGTGGGGAGTTTGCTGGCATTTTAGCTTGCTTTTTGCTTTTGCTGTGATCACTTGGGAATTGGGTGGGGAGCATCTTTGGAGACAGAAAGAAGGGGGAGTGTCTTCAGAGACAGAGCAAGCTCTCTCCCGGCCAGTTTCAGCCCATCTCCAAAGCCATCATGTCCTGAGGGTTAACTGTTATCTCTTCACACCTCAGAGATTCTCAACAACCTTGCAGCATCATACTGGTTGCTGGTGGACTATTTAGTGGGGTTGGGCTTGGGGAAACAAAAGAATGCCGTTTGCATTGTGTGTGGTTTTTCAGATTTTGCTTTATTCTCCTGCAATCGCTTTTCTCTCAAAGTTCTTTTGATTCAATTTAATGGATTAAGAATCCTGCTTTCCTGAGGGACTAGCTGAGGCAGTTCCTTACAGTAGTTTTGTCAAAAATTACATGAATGATGTGATCATGCTGTTAGTGCAGGAGCCTTCAAACTTGACAGCTTTAAGACTTGTGGACTTCAACTCCCAGAATTCCTCCTCCAATAATGTTAGCTCAGGAATTCTGGGAGTTGAAGTCTACAAGTCTTAAACTTGCCAAGTTTGAAGACCCTTGTGTTAGAGGATAGGGTCAGGCATTGTGCTAACCATTTAGCCAAGTTGTAGGTAGGGGTATCTTGTAGTGCTACAGTAGGTCTGAGGGGACTCTTTATTTTGTGTATGTTGGGGAATCCATAAAGTCTTGCTGGGGCGGTATCTGTTGCTTTCATTTTCCAACATTCTTTTTCTGTTATATAGTTTTGTTTGAGTTGGCTAAAGTAAGCATACAATTGTGTGACCATCATTCTCATCACTGATGTCTCTGCTGGCCCATATGTTGAGGAATCATTGAGCATGTCTTCATGTCATAATCTGTGTGGTTTATCACCATCGTTGAGCAGCCTTTATCTGCCAATAAAATAATGACCTGATCTTTCAGGTCTTTCAAGATGTGTTGCTCCATTGGGCTAAGTGTATTATTTGGTTTGTGTGTTACCAGCATTGCCGATAGTCTTTGTCTGATAACATGTTTTTTTGGCCCTTCTATCTCTGTTGAATATGAATTCTAATTTATGCACTACATAAATATGACACATTGAATAGCCCCAAGCATACACTCTGGTAGAGAGAAGGTCCCTGAGGATGGGCTCTACCATGAGTCCGAAAGCTTGGAAAGCTAAAACTCTGATTTCAGTGACTGACCCAGATTGGATCTTGCAACATTATCCTGGGATACATATATTCACCTTCATTCATAGTCAACTCTGTGATAATCTTTAGTAAGAACCAGGGAAATGCATTGCACTTCAGTTTTATCAGTGTGCTAGTGTGAAATTCATCTTTTATGTAAAAGGAAACAATCATGTTTTGTTACTTCTTTAACTAGTTTAATTAAAATATGATTTACAGAGTGTTTGGAACTAGCATGGTTGAAGAATATGAAGAAATTGCTGATTCACAATATCATTCTGAAAGGCAAGAACTCTTTGATGAAGATTATGGTAAGCAGTTGCTCACAATTTAAAATAAATTATAGTTACATAATAATCAAGGAAGGACTTACCTGGAAGACTTCATTTCATTTATATATAAATTAGAGAACAAATCTGAATTAATGAGTAAGTAGGGTAGTTAAAAGAACTGCAATTAATCCCGGCTGTGCAGAAACACAAGGCTGCGCCACCCACATGGCCTGTGGGAACCCTCCCCACTCACTCCTTATTCGGCAAACTTGCCTGCTAAATTGCTATTTTTCCGACCATCAGCTGTTCTGCTGTGCTGGGAGATTTAGATTAACTAGGAAGCAGGAAATGGTTGGATTTCTTGTTTTTTAGCTAGTCTTTAGACCTTCGGCTCTGCTTTTAAGCACAGCTGAACCTCCCTTAGGACTGAAGGTTCTATTATTCAGTGCAGACTCACGGCAAGCAAATTTGAGAGCCAATGTCAGATAGATCACTGAATGATTCTATGAGCAACTCAATCTGCCTGCCTGCTTTGCCTGATTTGGGGTAAAAGTTGCTCTTTTTTTAATAAAAAAAATTCAATATTTATATAAATATTTATAATATTTACATAAAAGCCATGCCCAGCCAGTCACATGACCATCAAGCCACACCCACAGAACCGGTTAGTGATCCCTGGGATTTAAAATTATGAGTTTGGTGATCCCTGAGGTCCAAAAGGTTGGCGACTCCTGTTCTAGTTCAACCCCACAAACAAACAGGAGACCCTACACCATTTCTGACAGGTGGCTGTCCAGTCTCTTCTTGAAAGTTTCCACTGATGAAGCTCCCACAACTTCTGAAGGCAAGCTGTTTCATTAGTTGATTGTTCTCACTGTCAGAAATTTTTTCCTTGTTCAGTTTCCATCCATTATTCCTTGCCCGGCCTTCAGGTGCTTTGGAAAATAAAAGCTTGACCCCGCTCCTCTCTGTAGCAGCCCCTCAAATATTGGGAGACTGCTATCATATCTCCCCTGGTCTTTCTGTTCACTAGACTAGACATGCCCAGTTCCTGTAACAATTCTTTATATGTTTCAGTCTCCAGTCCCCAATCATCTTGGTTGCTCTTCTCTGCACTTTTTCTAGAGTCTCAACATCTTTTTTATAGTGTGGTGACCAAAATGGGATGCAATATTCAAGGTGTGGTCTTACTAAGCCTTTATAGAGTGGTATTAGTACTTCATTATTAAACTTCATTTTGTTAGATACGGCCCAGTGTTCTAGTCTGTCAAGATCCATCTGGATCTTGAGCCTATCTTCTTGGGTGTTAGCTATTCCTGCCAGCTTAGTATCATCTGCAAATTTGATAATGTGGAATTGGATCTGATAAAGAGTATAAAAGGCATGGAGAGGCTGAGTCCCGACTGAGAAGAAGCCAAGAGAGGTGCTTGCTGGGTCAGAGGATCCTCCGCCCTGAGGGAAGCCTCGAAATGCAAACCCAGGCTATGTTTCAGATGTGGAAAGGAGGGCTATAGGGCTGCAACCTGTCAGGTGCCTAACCTCAAAGGTCCCAAGCCCATCAAAGACCAAAAAGACTCTGAAGAAGGCAAGGGAAAAGTCACGGGTGCACACCAAATCATAGAAGTATCCCCCAACCAGTGAGGGGGAGAGAACTCCAACTGCCACCGAAGCCAGGCTGACCCTTTCTGAAAGTGACAGTGAAGGGAAGGACAATTTGATGGTAAGTGGAACTGTTGCTCCTTTTACTTCCCTCATAGTGATGATAGTGCCCCATTCAGGAGTGAGAGTTGTAACGGCTCTAATAGACTTGGGATGTACCTGATGCTTAGTCAGCAGACAGTGAGGAGTTTAGGATTGAGAGTAATGAAGCTACACCAGCCCATGAAATTCAAACAGGTTGATGGCTCAATTATAGGAGGGCTGTCTGCTTCCTATCTGACCAAGCCAATTAGCCTGAGAATGGGGGTTCACAAAGAAATTACCCAATTCGTAGTGGCTCCGAAAATGGCAAAAGCCATGATATTGGGGTTAAAGTGGCTGAAGAAGTAGAGCCCAACAGTATACTGGGGAAGGGACAGGGGCCACTTAGTGATAACCTAGGAGAGCCTAAAATCTACAGGGAAGAAGCATAGCGAGCCCCAGCCACAATCGGGAGGAAAGGAAGGAAGTCCATCTGGGCCTGGTGCCTTTCCATTATTTTGCTTCTTGAGTGCTTCAATTAACTCCATCATCATTATATTGCTTTCTAACATTGTTTCAATCTCTTTAGGTACCTGAGGTAAATTAGCATTCTGTAAATACTGTTTAACTCTTTCCTCATCAATATTCTCTAGTGTGTATTTCCCATAATAATCTCGAATAATTTCCTTCTTCTCTTTTCTGCCATGGCAAACTTGGCCTTGGTCATCTATTAATTGCAATATTTTCCTTGATTCTTTCTCCTTTCTCAATTTATATGCTAACCATCTACCTGGTTTATTTGCATCTTCAAAATAGTTCAATTTGGCACCTCTAATTTTTTGTGCTAATTCTTCTTTTTCTATTAGACCCATTTTATGTTTGGTTATATCCATTTTTAACTTAATGTCCTTTTTCTGTGGCATTTTCTGTACCTCTTTTTCAAGTCCTTCATACTCATCCTCAAATGCCTTAGAGGCTAATCTTTTCATGGTATTTCTTTTCCTTGTAGAGTCTATTATCAAGACTCTGGCATATGCCTTCATTGTACCGCATACATTCTGGATTGATGTATCTTCTTTTTTGTTTTCTCCAAAGAAACAGGCCAATTCTTTCTCCATCCACTGTGTGAAGTCTTTTCCCTTTAAAATAGTATTATTTAACGTCTGTCTAGATCTTCTTTGTCTTTTCCATTTAATTGTCATTAGATTGTGATCTGCCCAAGTACTTGTTTCAATATTTATTGCTTGAATATTAGTTAACAGTTCTGTTGACATCCATATCATATCTATTCTGGACCATGATAAGTGTCTATTTGAGTCGAAGGTGTATTGTTTAGTTTTAGCATTTCTTTCTCTCCATGTATCTTTTAAGTTTATTTCATCTACCATTTTAAAAAAAGATTTAGGGAGAGTCTTTCTATTTTGCTTTATTGTTTTCTGTGTTGTGTAGTCCAATTTATTGTCTACAATTCCATTGAAGTCTCCCATCATAATGATATTAGAATAGTCCAGTTCAATTATTTTCATATGTAATTTTTTATAGAATTCTTCTTTATTGTCATTCGGGGCATAGATTGCAATCAGGAGTGTTTTCATATTATTGTCCATTATTTCCACCATTAATATTCTTCCGTCGTCATCAGTATAAATCAATTTCACTGAGATGGTCTCTTTAATATATAAAACCACTCCTCTTTTCTTACATTGTGTCAAGGAAGTGAATATTTTCCCTAATTTTGGCTGTATCAACAATTATTCATATTGTTTTTTAATATGTACTTCTTGTAGGCAGATTATATCAAATTTTAATTTCTCTAATTTATGAAAGATTTTCCTTTTAACGGCTGAGTTAATTCCATTTATATTAATTGTAATCAATTTTTTCTCTTCCATGGTTATATTTTGTAATTAGGTTTGACAACTCTCATGGATCTTGGTTCATGTTATTCTTTGGCTTCCTCCTTTCTATCTACTGCACCTTCTTCTTTTTCAGTTGTCATTTGGGAGTCCTCTTGGAATTCAATTAGTGAAATTTCTTTTTCTGCCTCTTCCTCCCCTCTGAAAAATTCTGTGTAAAATGATTCAGCTTTCTCAATTGAATCAATTCTATATCTCTGTTCTTGCCATGTAAACATTAAACCTTCTGGAATCAGTCATCTATAATTCACCTCTTTTTTAAGCAACAATTTGGTCAAGAATCGGTATTCTCTTCTCTTCTCATCTCTCTCACTCTTCTGGGTACTTGTTTCAAAACCACAATCTCCTTATCTTTATATTTCAATGTTTTCTCTCTTGCCACTTGCAATATTTGCGTTTTAATGGCTTTCTTTGTAAACCTGATGTGAACTTCTCTTGGTAAGCTATTTCTCATCACATATCTTGTGAAGACTCGATAAACCTCATCTATTCCATCCATCATCTTCTCTTCAGTTATTTCCAAAGCTTCAGCCAATATTTCTATCATTATTTCAGCTAGATTTTGTCCTTTTTCTTCCTCTATGTTTTGGAATCTAAGATAGAATTCTGATCTATCCATCTCCCATCTCAACATACCACTTTTATCTTGTTCAACCACTGTTAATCTATTATCAATATCCCCAATCTTCTTGTCTCTTTGTTTATCTTCTTCTTCAATTTTTTGGAGTCTCATTATATTTCATCATCATTTGTTCGATGTTCTCCACTTTTTCATTGGTTTTCCCTGTTCTTTGTTCAATATTCTCTGTTCTTTGTTCAATGTTCTCTATTCTCTTTTCAATATTCTCTGATCTTGTTTGAATATTTTGAATTCCTTGCATAATCTTCTGTAGGGTCACTTTTTCTTGTTCTTTTTCTTGCCTTAACATTGTCTGTATTGAACGTTGTCCTTCAGATGGTGGAGAGGAAGAAGTAGAAGTTGAGGGACCAGGAGCTGTTAATTTCCTACTCATTTTGAGCAATTCAAAAATTTCAGGTTCTTCTAGATCTTAATCCAATTGTGAAATAACCAATTGCAGTTCCAAGTAAAAATAGTAGGAAAAAAGAAGCCAAATAGTAATAATAATAAAAAAGAAAAAAAAATCTTCAGGTTCTTGTATACCTTAATCCAATCGGTTGGTTAGATAACAATAAAAATTCAAAAATGAATTTTTGAAGGAAAAGACCATAAACACACACACAAAAAGAAAAAGTTGTAAAATCCTAAAAAAATCCTTAAAAATCCTGTAAAATTCCAAAAAAGTGAAGAATAAAAGGCTATGGATGCATAAAAATAAACCCCCCAAAAAGAAAAAATCAATATGGAAGGTAGATGGAAAGACAGAAAGGGAGAGAAAAAAAAGCTACTCCCTTAAAAAGAAAAAGAAGGGAAACATTAATACTAAAACTTTGCCTTTAAAATAAAAAGCAAGCGTAGAAATTTAACTTCCAAAGACAAGAAAAAACAAACAAAGACAAGTTCCAAAGAGCAAAAAATCCAAATAGTTATTACAAAAAAAAAGTAAACTGATGAGGAGGGGTAGCACAGCTTAGAAAAATTAAAAAGAGCACACTGCACTTTGTTTAATTATCCAATTATCTTATTATAATTCTCTTCTCCAAAGACTTATCACCTTTTCTTTTCCTATAAGCTTCAACACCAGACTCCAGCTGTTGATAGAAACCCAGAAGAGCACCTGCAATAATATTCTCCCATGCTCTTCCCTCTATCTTATTAAACAGCAATGTCCTTGAAAAGAAGTCTCAGTTCTTTCTCAGCTTTGTCTGGTCAAAAGAGAGATAGAATATTTCCAAGCCTCTAGTTGGCAGTGTTACAAAGTTTCTTTAGCTTTCACTTTCCCCCTCCTTTTCCAAGTAAAATATAATAAGAATTAATTTAAAAAAGAAAAAGATTTTTTAAAAAAAAAAATAACTAAAAGGGAGTCTCTGGCTTAAAATATTATAAAGTCAAAAAGGAGAAAAAAAATAGATAAAAAGAAGAGAAAAAAAACCAGTCCAGTTTCAAAATATAAGATCACGTGTAGAAAATCTAGCAATGAAAAAAAAATAAAAATATTACTTTGACATTCCTGTTTAAAATCACCGCTTAATCAATTCTGTCAAAACTTTTACAGATTCTTTCTTTTCCTTAGGGTGTCCTTTCAAATCTTAAAATAAAGAAAAAGTTCTCACCAAACCAGCACACTCTCTCTTTCCATTCTCTTTCGTTTCGGAGCTATCCCAACTTCAGCAGCTTTAATGGCTGCCTCTTTGCCGCTGGCAAAAAGAGCTTCTCCTGGATCTACCAGGGACTTTGCGGTATCCCTGGGATCGACAGGATGCTCTCTTTACATTCACCGTCTCTTTGAGACAGTTTAGATCCACTTGGACCATCCAGGAGCAAAGATATCGGCAGCGATCTCAGACCTCCAAGATCGCATGCCGTATCGTCGCGACGCCAGCTCCGCCCTCTCGAACGGAAAATAATTATTGAAATATTGAATAAGAAACACAGAAACATATTGTTGATTAGATAGGCTGGAGTCTTTACCAGGATCTTCAATCGGTCTTTATCCCAGTCCACTATTCCATCTTGTTTGAAGGCTTCCACCTTTGTTCTGCTGCCAAAGAAGTTTCCTATCAATAACCTCAACGATTACAGACCAGTGGCACTCACTCCTATCATCATGAGGTGCTTTGAGAAATTGGTCTTCCGGCACATCATTTCTGGTCTTCCACATACATTTGATAAACATCAGTTTGCATACAGAAAAAATAGATCTACAGAGGATGCTATAGCCATCACTGTTCACACTCCTAACTCACCTAGAATAGCAGGGGAGGAGCGGGGCTATGTGAGGATGCTTTTTGTGGATTTTAGTTCTGCGTTTAACACAATTCTTCCACATAGACCAGTGTCTAAACTTCTGGACCTTGGGCTTTCTTATTCAATCTGCCTTTGGATTGTGGATTTCCTGTCTGGCTGCTCACAGAGGGTCAGATTAGGTAATCATAGTTCTTCAGCCCTTATTCTTAACACTGGTACACCACAGGGTTGTGTGTTGAGTCCCTTACTCTATACTCTTTATGTGCATGACTGCATTCCCACTCATGCTAGTAATACTATTGCTAAATTTGTAGATGATAAGTGGGACTTATCTCTGGGGGGGGGATGAGTCTGCCTACTGAGATGAGGGTAGACCGGTTGCTTTCATGATGTGGAGACAATAACTTGGTCCTCAACACCAATAAGACCAAGGAGCTTAAAGTGGATTATAGAATGAACAGATCAGATATCCAGCCCTTGCTTATCAATGGAGACCGAGTGGAACAAGTGGCCAGTTTTAAGTTTCTGGGTGTTACCCTAAAAGAGGACCTGACCTGGGGTGCCCACATTGCAGCCCTGATCAAAAGGGCCCAGCAGAGATTATACTACCTGAGACTTCTCAAAAAACAACAACTGAATGAAAAACTGCTGGTGACCTTCTACTGCTGCACCATAGAGAGCATTTTAACATGCTGCACCTCTGTCTGGTTTGCCAATTGCACAGTGGCAGATAGGAAAGCACTCCAGAGGGTTAATGTCATTGCCCAGAAGATCATTGGTTGCCCACCCCCCTCTTTGGAAGAGCTTTATAACTCCCTCTTTCTTAAGGAAGTTCAAAACATTGTCAAGGATCCATCTCATCATAGGAACCCCCCCCTTTTTTAATTATTACCATCTGGCAGACAGTACAGAATAATAAAAACAAGGACAAATAGACTGAAAAACAGCTTCTATTCCAGGACAGGATCTCTTTTGAATTCTGCTGTATAGTGTAGTGTTGGTGTGGTGTCAGGGGTTTCTGGTTCAGTGTGTGAAGGGTGAAGGATGTGTGTTTGTGTTTATTTTCATGGTAATGATGTGCACTGAAGATGGTGTTTGATTTCGTTGTACGAGGTGCAATGACAATAAAGTAAACTAAGTAATAGTTTCATTTTTCAGAACTAGAAATTGGTCTTTAGAGAGAATAAGATAGTGAGTGATATTAATGTTGATAATATAAAAGAGAACAGAAACAGAATTTTAGTGATCTTCTATAACTGATGGAGAACCTATGGCACGCATGCCACAGGTGGCACGCAGAGCCATTTGTGTGGGAGCGTGAGCCCCTTCCAAAGTTACCTGCACTGTGCATGCACGCACCTCCCAGCTGATTTTCGGCCCGTTTGAGGCCGTTTTCATCTTCCCAAGGCTCAAGGGAAGCCTCTGCAGCCTAGGGAGGCCAAAAAATAGGCCTTCCAGAAATACCGGAAGTGCTGAAATGGGCCCATTTTCAGCCTCCAGAGACTTCCCTCGAGCCTCAGGAGGGCTAAAACAGCCTCCCCTGAGCTCCACAGCCCTACGGAGGCTGAAAACAGGCACTTCTGGTATTTCCAGAAGTCCTGTTTTTAGCCCTCCGAGGCTGCAGAAGTTTCCCTCAAGCATCTGGAGAGCAAAAGCGGCCTCAAACAGCACGAAAATCAGCTGGGAGGTGCATGCATGTGCAGTGCAGATAAAGGGCAGGGCGGTGTTGCACGCACTTGTGCAGGGTGGGGTGCATTGCATTGTGGGTGCTGGCATGCATGCATGTGCACTATTGCATGCGTGCATGCTTTTGACACACCACAAAAAAAAAGGTTCACCATCACTGTTCTATAAATTAAAACATTGGATTTAAAAGAATCAAGACAGAAAGGTAAGATTTAATATTGCTAACTATAAAGTGATTGTATGACAATTTGGGAAAGTATTTATCAAATTTTAGGAGAGAAAAAAAAAATTCTGAAAGAGATGACCAACATAATGACAACTACTTCGAGAGCAGGGAAGAAAACATCTTCAAATTCATCAGCAGCAACAGCATCTCCATCAACCCAGAGAACAATTGATGGAATGCTAAATGCAGAAAAATCAAGTCAACCACAAAATATGCCAACAATGCAATCAACACTGATAATGATTCAAGAAACGATGGTGAAGTTGCAGGAGACAATGTCGAAAAACCATGAGGAATTGACCAGTAAAATCCAAAAGCTAGATAATAAATTTGACTCTAAACAAGAAACGATTCAGAAAAATGAGCAAAAAATTAAAACAGTAGAAGTAAAAGCAGAAAGAACAGAGAAAAAATTAGATCAGGTTGATCAATGCATGATGGAAATAAATAAGAATTTGGAAGATTCCCTGGTCTACCTGGAGATGGACCAAGCCTCTTTCTATTTATGATTTCAGAATATAACAGAGGCTAAAGATGAAGACCTGGGAAAATTGATGGTGGAACTGATAGCAGAAACCCTGGAAAAAGACACCCAAGAGGTTATAAGAGAGAGAGAGACCAAGTCTACAGGGTCCAGACTGATTATGCCAAAAGACATCAGCTACCCAGAGAAGTGCAGGTCAGATTCTCCCAGAAGAACGTCAGGGACATAATACATAAAATAACAAGGGAGGAGCCTATAGTGTATAAGGACAAAGAAATTATCACTCTCAAACAAATGCCAAGGCAAGTTAGAGAACAACATAAAGATTATCGTTACCTGGCAGTACAATTAAGCAAATGAAACATCTTGTTTTGATAGATCATTCCAGAAGGTATGCTGGTTTCATAGCAGGGAAAAAAGATAAAAATAGACAACCTGGACAAAGCCCAAAAATTCTATGACCAATTTACAGGAATGGAAGAAAATGACAGCAGTAGACAGAAGCGAGAGGAAGGAAGCCAGGAAGAAGGCCAGATAGAATCAGAGGTAGAAGACCAGGAAGATAAGACAAAAGAAACACAAGAAACCCAAAAAGAAGAAGGCATTAGAACCAGTTCCCAAAAGAAAAAAAAAACTAACAGGAACTAGACGTAGATAGACTAATAAAAAATATGGAAAAAGAACTAAAACTATTGTCAATAAATGTAAATAGATTAAATGCTGTAGTTAAGAGAAAAGAAATACTATCAAAACTGATTAAGCAAAATATAGATATTGTGTGCCCCCAAGAGGTACATATCAAGAATCAAGATAAAAAGTATTTAGAATTTAATAAATTGGGGAAACTCCATACTGCATTGGCTGGGGGGGAAATGGGTGGTGGTGATATATATTAGGGAAGAGATAGAAGCAAAGCAAATTTACATAGACGTTAAGGATAGAATATTAATGCTAGAGATAAAAGACAGACAGATATTACTAGTAAATATATATGCACCTAACCAAAACCAAAAAGAATTCTATAGAAAACTTCATGAAAGAATTGTTGAGACAGGTCAGAAAGATATATGCATAGTCGGAGACTATAATGGAATAGTAGAGACTATAAAAGACCGTCTGTGATAATAAAAAATTGAAAAAAAGGAATATACTGCCACAAACATTTTTTTGATATGACAGAGGAATTGAACCTAATAGATGTATGGAGAACATTAAACCCCATGGAACAAAAATTTACGTACTACTCAAATCCACATGAATCTTATTCAAGAATTGATATGGTATGGACAAATATTGACTTAGGTAAAGAAATAGAGAAAATTGAAATTCTCCCAAACACCTGGGCTGATCACAACCTCATTAAAATAAATTGGAGAGGCCAGAAAAAGAAAAGAAAAAAAATGGACATTGAGACCCCAGATATTATTACAAGAATTTATTTTTAAAAAATTCAAAGGAATTGACAATATTTTTGATATAAATAAAAAACAACAGACATCTTTGCAAACCCTATGGGACACGATGAAAGCATATACTAGAGAGATAATATCTTGCATGGGAAAAAGGAATAAGAAAAGGGAGCAACAAAATACTGTACATTACAATTAGAAATTGGAGATTTAGAAAAATTAATGCAGAAAAACCCAGGGAGTAATCAAATTAAAGAACAAATTAATTTGGCCAAACACAAATTATATTTATTAGAACAGGAAGATATTGTAAGGGATCTTAAATTTATGAAGCAAA
The DNA here is from genome assembly GCF_900518735.1 of Pseudonaja textilis. Next base: position 15,753,028 of record NW_020769329.1, read on the forward strand.
ATTATTTTGAAAATGCAAACAATCCAGGAAACATGACTGACCTATAAATTGAAAAAAGAAAAAGAAAAAAAATAATACACCAGGTTCAAGATGATTTAGGAATATTACAGAATAATGAAGAAGAGGAAAAAAAGATTGCTCTAAAATATTTTGAAGATCTCTATAAACAAAAAATAATAGAAACAGACAAAATAGATCAGTTTTTAAAAACAGATAGAATGTCACCAATTGAGGAAGAAAAAAGGAACATATTAAATAGAGAAATTACATTAACAGAATTAAAGGAAGCAATCCAAAAACAGAAGGCAAGTGAGACCCTGGGACCAGATGGTTTACCAATAGAATTATATCAAAAATTAGAATCATTGGAATTAGTATTACTGGAAGTATGTAATGAGGCTTTGTTAAATGCAAAAATACTGGAATCATAGAGGGAATCATATATTACCTAGATATCGAAAGAAGGTACTGATGTTAATCAAATCAAAAATTATAGACCAATATCGCTCTTGAATGCCAACTACAAAATTTTTATGAGTATTATTGCAGGAAGAACAAAAATGATTTTAAACAAAATTATGCATAGTGATCATAATGGATTTCTACCACAAAGACAAATAAGAGACAATATTAGAATAGTAATGAACATATTAGAATATTATGAAATGCAACCAGGAAGACCCTTGTTTTTCTGGACGCACAAAAATCATTCGATAATCTAAATTGGGAATTTATGGTGCGTCAAATTGAAACAAAATTTGGAGACAGATTTGAAAAATTAATAGAAACAGTTTATTCTTCCCAAAAGGCCAATGTAATAATAAATGGAGATATAACTAAGGTATTTAGAATAACGAAAGGAGTTTAACAGGGATACCCATTGTCACCTCTGCTCTTTATCTTGACACTAGAGACACTATTAATAAAAATTAGGAATAATTCAGAACTACAGGGAATAAAAATTAAAAAAGAGTATAAATTACAAGCATTTGTGGATAATTTGAATTTTTTATTGAAGAGCCACTAGAATCAGGCCCAATTTTGATAGAGGAATTAGAAAAATATGGAGAGATTTCAGGATTTAAAATCAACAGAGACAAAACCAAAATGCTAGTGAAAAACAACAATTAAAAATAAAAAGCAGTTAGAAAAAGTAATGGGATTACAAATCACAAAAAAATTAAATATTTAGGAATATGGTTAACAGCAAAGTGCTCCTCAATAAGAGAAGACAATTACACCACATTATTCAATCAAATTAAAAAAGATTTGGAAAAATGAGGGACTCTACAATTATCGTTATTAGGAAGAATAGCAACTATAAAAATGAATGTTCTGCCAAAGATTTTATACTTATTTCAAACAACTCCAACAAAATTAGATAAGAATTTTTTAGAGAACTAAATAGAATAATCACAAAATTTGTTTGGGCAGGCAAAAAAGCACAAAAAAAGTTAAAAGATTTACAGGATAGTAAGAGCAGAGGTGGCCTTGAGCTTCCAGATTCAGAACTATACTATAAGGCGGCAATACTTGCATGGATACGAGATTGGATTAATCTAAAGAAAAAAAGAATATTAACTATAGAAGGGCATGACATACAAAGAGGATGGCATGCCTTCCTATGGGATAAAGAAAGCAAGCCGTATCTATACTTCTGTAGACATAAAATAAGAAATGTGCTGATACAATCATGGAGACAAATAAAGAATAAATTGTTAGGCATCCAGAAATTGTCCATGGTAATTAATCACTCCGAGACAAGTATAATCTCCAATTGATTTATTAGAACGGCTCTGGTACGTCTATGGAATTTCCCAAACTAAAAGTCATTTCCAGCGTGCTTCACAAAATCCACCTTCTCTCCTCCCACTTCTTACACTTCATTAATCATGAGAATCAATTAACTGCAGCTGGAATTTTTTAACATGACATACCAAATAACCTTGAACTTTCCAACTCCTCCACCCCCTTTTTCTCTTATAACATTCTTGGCAGCTAAATCTCAGAGCTGACAGTCCCCCCCCTTGAAAACTCCCCCCTCCTAAAAGAAAAACAACCAAAACAGATATAGGGGTTAATACATTGTCTTTAACCCCCTCCCCACTCCATGAGGACCCTTTGGTTTGTGAGGAAAATCCTCATGGAATTGGGTAACCAATTGATCATCATGAACATCCCAACTGTTTACCCAACTAGCATCTGAGAGTGGGTATCCCTTCCATAAGACTAAATATTGCAATCGTCCACAGTGTAATCTAGAATCAAGAATTTTGTCAATTTCATAATGTGTTTCCCCCTGTACCATTAATGGGTCAGGGGGAGTGATTGGCACTGGTCTTATCATTGATGTAGCAGCTGGTTTTAGCAAACTACAATGGAACATTGGATGAATCTTCCCTAATAGTCGAGAAAGACTCAATTGGACAATGACTGGATTGATTATCTTTGAAATTGGGAACGGACCCAAGAATTTTGGGCCCAATTTCTTACTAGGCAGTTTCAACATAAGACAAATATACTTTGTCTCACACTTTAAAGGGCGGTTGAAGGAATCTGTTTATCTGCCTGTTTCTTATAAAAATTTTGCAGCTTCTGTCAAAGTTTTTTTGTATCTTCCCACCCTTTCTTTAATGAGTTCATCCATCCTGTTAAGGACATGGATATGGGAGGTTGTCTAGGTAACTCTGGCATCGGGACAAAGTCCATTCCAGTGTTGATTTGGAATGGAGTCAACCTCGTGCTGCTATGTACTGCATTATTGTAAGCAACCTCTGCAAAAGGTAATAACTCAGCCCAATTTTCTTATTGATAATTTACATAGCATCTAATCTATTGTTCAATCATGGTGTTGGCCCTCTCCGCTGCTTTGTTACAAGCCAGATGGAAAGCTGATGATAATCCTTGGGAGGACCCAATGGACTTCAAAAATTCCCTCCAAAATTTTATGGTAAATTGTACCCCCCCTGATATTATTCTATGTGGTACTCCATGTAGTCTATAGATATGTTTCACAAACAGCTTTGCAAGCTTCGTCGCAGATGGAAGTCCTTTACAGGCTATAAAGTGGGCCTTTTTAGAGAAAAACTCAATTACTGTCCAAATGATCGTATTCCTTTCACTCTCAGGTAATTCCACAATAAAGTCCATTGCAATTTCTTCCCACGGTTGGGTTGGTTCAGCGACTTGTTGGCCAGGAGTTTTTCCAGTTCTGTGTTTCATTGTGGCACAAATTGAGCAACTTTTTACATAGTCCTTGACATCAGGCTTCATTTTTGGCCACCAGAACTGTCTTCTTAGTAAATGTAGGGTTTTTAAGAATCCAAAGTGGCCTCCCAGCCGGGAGTAGTGGCTATGCTTTAGTACCAGTAGTCTTAGGGTTGTGGGTACATAAAGCTTAGTCCCTTTCCAAGCTAGTCCCTCATTCACTGTTAACTCGTTTTGATGGTCCAGAAACCAAGGATCGGTCAATAGGGCTGTTTTCAATTCTGCAGTCAGCTTATCTTCCAGGTGTTTGGGGTTGAGGTTGGCTTGGGCTCGAGTAGTTACTTGGCCTGCTGATTGAGTTCCTGAAATTAAGGCTTGTACTATTTCCTCTCAATGGCTGTCAAACTGAGGTTTTCTGGATAGGGCATCTGCCAATACTTTTTTCCCTCCGGGGATATATTTAATGTTGAAGTTGAATTGCTTGAAGTATTGGGCCCATCAAACTTGTTTGGGAGATAATCTCCTAGGGGTCTTTAGAGCCTCGAGGTTTATGTGATCAGTCCATACCTCAAAAGGCTCCTGCACCCCTTCTAGGAAATGCCTCCAAGTTAATAAAGCCCATCATACAGTGAATGCTTCTTTCTCCCAGACCACCCATCTTTGTTCTGTGTCCATCAGTTTTTTGGACACAAAAGTGCAAGGCATCAGTCGGTTTTGAGAGTCTTTTTGCAGTAGAAGGGCTGCCACCACTGCATCACTTGCATCAGTTTTGACAATAAAAGGTTTGGTTGCGTCTGGGTGTTAGAGAATGGGCTCAACTGCGAAGAGGTGTTTTAAGGTCTTGAAAACTTTCTGACAATCCATGGTCCATGCCACGGGTTGATTTGGCTTCGGTTTGGTGGGTGATGGGCCCGTTTTTAATAACTCCGTAAACGGGAGGGCAACTTCAGCAAAGGACGGAATGAATTGTCTATAGAAGTTGGCAAACCCTAAAAAACGTTGAAGTTGTTTTCAGGTTCTGGGCAGTTGCCAGCCCAGCACCACTTTCACCTTTCCGGGGTCCATTTCAATTCCCAGGTTGGATATTTGGTAGCCTAAATAATCCAGTGCCTCTTTGTGGAATTCGCATTTTGAGAGTTTCACATATAATTTGGCAGCTAGAAGTTTTTCTAGGACTTGTCGGACCAATTGAACATGTTCTTCCATGGTTTCGCTGAAGATAAGGATGTCACCCAGGTACATGAGGACCCCCCAATAAAGGTGCGGGTGTAGCACATCATTGATGAGCTGCATAAACACTGTGGGAGCCCCCTGAAGTCCGAAAGGCATGACTTTGAATTGGAAGCTACCCAAAGGGCAGTTAAAAGCTGTTTCCACTCGTCTCCCTCTTTGATGCAGACCTGGTAGTAAGCTTCCCTGAGATCTAGCTTGGTGAATACCTTTCAACCTGCCTTTCAGCAGGTGGTTCAATAAGTCCTTCATGAGAGGGAGAGGATACATGTTTTTGATGCATACTGTGTTCATGCCTCTAAAGTCAATACACAATCTCAACCCGCCATCTTTCTTCTCCTTGAACAACATGGGGGCAGGTAATCTTGATTTGGCAGGTTCAATAAAACCTCAGTCCAAATTCTGGTCGATGTATTTCCTTAATTCAGTTGTTTCACCAGGTGTCATGGAATGCATCTTTGGTTTTAGTAGTTTCGCCCTGGGTTCTAATTCTATGGCGCAATCAGTGGCTCGATGGGGAGGGTAAAACATTACACTCTTTTTCACTGAATGCTTCAGCCAAGTCTTTGTATTGGTCGGGTATCTGGGGGTTATCTGAGAGAAGGTGGGATGCCATGGATGCTGGCTCAGGTTTTAGGTTCAAGTTGACTGGTGGTTTTGTAGTGGACAGAAGAGGGGGCAGTGGGCTCAGTCCAATGAGGATTTTCCTGAATCCATCCTCCCATTTGATCATAGGGGCCCATTTGTCTAGCCAAGCAAGTCCCAATATGATTGATTCTGACATCCTGGGGGCCACTATGAAGCGTATGAGTTCGCGATGGGGCCCTAATTCCATCTTGATCAATTCTGTCATTTGGGTGGCTGGGGTCCCCCCAATTAATGTCCCATCCACTTGCTCAAATCTGATTGGGCGTTTTAGTGGGTTAGTCTTTATGCCCAATTGTTCAACGATAGGGAGTCCAATAAGGCAGCAGTCGCCAACTGGTGGGCCGCGGAAATTCTATGGAAATTTCCCAAACTGAAAGTCATTTTCAGCGTGTTTCACAAAATCCACCTTCTCTCCTCCCACTTCTTACACTTCATTAATCACAAGAACCAATTAACTACAGCTGGAATTTTTTAATGCGACATACAAAATAACCTTGAACTTTCCAACTTTTCCACCCTTTGTCCCTTATAACATTCTTGGCAGCTGAATCTCAGAGCTGACATAAATATTATTGGAAAATTCCAAACTGGGTATCTCCACCCCAATATAATGGAGGTTATGAAAACGGCCAGGTATAGGGAAATTTTAGATGACCAAAGGAACTTAAAGAGAAATTGGAAAAGCAGTGAATAAAACTGGATTGGTGGACCTATATGCAAATTCAAACAAGATATAAAAAAAGACAGTGAGGAATTTGGTATAGATAATGAATTACAAAAACTAGATAAAATCTTGATCAGCCCAGATGAGAAATTATTATGAAAGTTATATAAACATTTATTAGAATTTGAAAGAGCAGAAGAAATTGTGAAAGGAACAATGATTGCATGGGGTAGGAACGTTGGACATACTATTGATCTGGAAGAATGGGAAAAGATCTGTAATGTGAATTATAAAATAACAAAATCAGCGGTATATAAGGAAAACCAACATAAAATGCTCTATTGTTGATATTTGGCACCCTCAGGACTGAATAAGATTTACCCAAATTTAAAACCAAATTGGTGGAAGTGTGGGCAGCAAGGTACCTTCTTTCATTCTTGGTGGACATGACCCAAAGCGAAAAAATACTGGAAAATGATTCAAACATGGTTAGAAGAGTTAACTAAAAACAAAATTGATTTTGTCCCAGAATTATTCCTTTTAGGAATAATAAAAAAACCTATAACAGAAAGACAAAATATATTACATATATTAACAGCAGCAAGAAATTCATATGCTCAGTACTGGACGAAAAAGCTCCATACCACCTGAAGGCTTAATAATTAAAAAAAAAAAATTAGAGTGTGTCGAAATGGATAAATTAACTATGGAATTAAAAAGGTAAACAGACACAGAATACAATGCAGTATGGGAAACATGGTTTATTTGGATTGATAATACGTATAAGAATAGAAAATGTAAATAATGTATATAATAAATAAGAGAGTATGGAAATATTATGTATTGTAAGTTTTGATAGGATACATAAATGTATATGTAATGTCACAGCGCTGTTTAATAACTATTGGTATTATGTATAAATGGAAAAAAAACTCAATAAAGCATTTTTTTTTTAAAAAAAATAGAGTAACCACAGGAATAGAACTCGTGCCCATGCCAGAATATCCAAAGGACCTCTTTTCTCAGTAACTTTTACGAAGTGGATGGATTTCCTAAAAGGGGTGTCAGCTGGATCTCCAGCATGGGTTTTCCCTTTGATGCTTGGTTGCTATCGGCAGGTTTTTTGGGTTTGGGAAGTGAGCTGATGTTATAAACTAAAAGGGAGGTTTGCTCTCATGTATTATTGCACTGCTGAATGAAGTTGTATACACTCAGTCAAGGCCAACCGTCCTAGAACTCCAGATGCACAAAAACACGAGAAGAAGTGCTCTACATGACCCTATGCAGAACGTGGATTCAGCTTGGGTTCCTGGGGAGAGGCATCTGGGGAAACTTTCAATGTGTAATTTTCACGCCTTTTGGATCAGATCTTTTTTTTTTTTTTGCTGCTATCATTTTAAACTCAGTAAAAGTACCTCTTTTCTACTTCAATGGAGTTGGTGGGGGGTTTCTTTCTTGGGTTTTGAACGGAGGCAGGATAAAAAGAAGGCTCCTCAAAAAGAGTTCAAGGTGTGGGGGAGAATTTGTGTTTAACCACTAAGTACTACTTAAGGCTAAGGCAACCGTGCAGAAAGTTAGGTCCAAAGTGGTGGGATTAAAAAATCCCAGCAACCGGTTCTCTGCCCAGTTGCTGGGTGGGAGTTGTCATGGTGGGCATGGCCTACAGGAACTTCCTGTTTCCGGCTTCTGGTGGGCCTCCAGAACCCGGGAGTGGCCGTTTTTGCCCTCCCAAGGGTTCTGAGGCTTCTCCTGGGCCTCTAGGAGGTCAAAAATGGTCTCCCCTGGGCTCTGGAGGCCCACCAGAAACAATAGCCCATTTCCAAACTTCTGGTACTTCCAGAAGGGCCATTTTTCACATTTCCAAGGATTTGGAGGCCTTCCCCGGACACTTGGGAGAGCAAAAAAGGCTTCCCCCGGGCTCTGGAGGCCCACTGGAAGCTGGAAACAGGTCCATTTCTGGACTTCTGGAAGGCCCATTCTTCCTACTCGAGAGCCTCCATGCAGACCCTGCACTTATCTCCATTGAAAATGTGCTCCGTGGAGACTCCTGGGAGGGGAGGGGTGAGTATATACCATGTTTTCCCCAAAATTAGAGACAACCAGAAAATAAGCCCTAGCATGCCTTTTCAGGATGCTTGTCATATAAGCCCTACCTCCAAAATAAGCCCCAGTTAAGATCATCAGCCCTGGGGGGACATGGCCAGCTCAACATCGTTTGCAGGGGTCGCCTGTGGCATCAGAGAAGGGAGTCTTAGCTGCCTCTTGGGGGCACCAGACACACTGCACAGCTGGCCCCCCACTCCATCCCACCATCTGTTTTTGCTTGCCTGTGTCAGATTGCGTGCCTCCCTCCGCACCTCTGCCTCTGTCTGCTGCTTGGAGGGCTGGGCCAGCAGTTGCAGCGCTTAGAGTCTGACAGGCATCCTGAAAAGGCATGCTAGGGCTTATTTTCTGCACTGTGCAACTGCTGGGCCAGCCCTCCAAGCAATAGACAGGCAGAGGTGTGGAGGGAGGCATGCAAGGAACCATGCCTCTGTCTATTGCCCTCCAAGCAATAGACAGAGGCAGAGGTGTGGAGGGAGGCATGCAAGGAGCTGTAGCTGCTGCTGGACATTGTCGACCCTCGCACACCTGCCGCCTCTTGTACACACCAGGGGGGATGAGGCACCATACTTGGCCAGATCCTTGCAATCACCCTGATACATTATTTTTCCCAAAAGCCCTAATGTATCTTTTGGAGCAAATATATATATATATATATAAAACAGGTCTTATTTTGGGGGAAACATAGTAGGTCCTTTTCCTATAGTGAAAATCATCAGTCCAGTTACAGTGGAGCTACAACTACCCAAAATACTAGGAAAAGTGCACCCGGTGTTCCATTGTCTTTTGTTAAAGCCTGCTCAGGTATTTAAGTTTAGGCCTATGGGAAAAGAAATCCTGGGTCCAATCATAGGGGGGGGGGGGAGAAGAACACTATGAAATAAAAAGGATTTTGGATTGTAGACATTTCAAAGAAATTTGCAGTACCTAGTGCAATGGAAAGGGGGTCCAATATGAGAGGCAGAATGGGACAGATCAATTAGCGAACAAATTTCATTCTAAATACCCTCAGAAATCAAGGTAGCATGGCAAAGGGGAGAGAATGAAACCATGTTAACATGTGTTTATCATGTTTACCTGAAAATAAGACCTTGTCTTATTTTTTTTTCCACCAAAAAAAGCACCAGTTGTTATTTTTGGGTGGGGGGCATGTCATCCACTAACTCACCTCACTTGTGCATCTAGCCTCCTGCCTCCTTTTCACTGTCTTCCAGAACTTCTTTGGCCAGCAAGCCTTTCCTGAAGGCCTCTGTAGCCAATAACAGAGCTCCGTATCGATCTGGAGCTCTGTTATCAGCTACAGAGGCCTTCAGGAAAGCCTTGCTGGCCAAAGAAGAGATGCACCGATGTGTGCAAGGCCAGGCTGCAACTATACCAAGGTAAATAGTAGGGTCTTTCCCCTCCCCTCCCTATGGCAACTTGAAAGGAATGCTTTATGAGTTGACCCCTATCAAAGGGATCTTCACAGTAGCAGCTTGTAACCTTCCCTGCCAATTTTCCTATTGACTTTCTTGGCAAGCTGGCAGAGAACATTGTTCATGGCTATCATGATTGCAGCATGCTTGGAAATCAGTTGCAAGTGCAAATGGCTTGCCAAAGCCCCCTATTGCAATCACCTGACTCTGAGGGAACTGCAATAGCCATTGTCACTTGCTTATGCTCCGCTGCTATTTGGTAACAGACTGCCATGAACTGTGGGGAGGAGGAATGAAAAGAGAATACGTGCTGTGAAATGAAAATATGTGCTGTGTCTCCTTGAGATGTTGCATCAAGGTCGCCCAGCTGGAAGGAGAGGACTGCATACCAAACTGAGCTTGGATTGACTTTAATGAAAACATCTTGCCCAAACCTGATTGGTTACACTGACATGGGCAATGACAGATAGTTAAGGGAGGGAAAGTAGAGGGATTTTGGCACGTGATTTTCAGTTCTGGCTTTGCACTACTACAATACATTTGATCTCTCATAAGTTATAGCTTTCTCAACAAATGGAGCCAAGGATCATTTTTCAACAAATGAAGCTAAGGTGGAAGTTGTGACAGGTCTGACAGCCATTAAATTTAGGCATAGATTATAAGTCTCTTTGTTCAGTGCCATAGTAATTTTAAAAAGACATTGAATGAATTAAACAAGAACTACTTGTATTTTAGAAAGTAATTGTGAAGAATATTTTTCATTCTATTTATAAATCATTAAAAATATAGAATTATTGAAATAGGACCACATCTACATCCATTTGTGATCTGATCTTTAAGCTTCATAAAATAAATACCAGTATCTATGGATATTGCTGACTTATCATTCTGGTAAAAGCCATTTCTAAGATCCCATATATGGCTTCTCTAATGAGGTTAATAAAAGCTAGTATATTTGATAAGGCCTAAGAGACATGTGGGGAGGTAGCAAATAACAGTTTTAGAAACCTTTATATATTCTTCATTTAAAAAAAAAACAAGACTAAACTTTTCATTTTTCAGAATTATTTGGTTTGCTTGCATATTTGTTTTAAAGTACAGTACTGCTATAACAGGGAGTAAGGCACTTGGTTTTAAGACTGCATCAGAAACCCAGAATGTCTATTCTATTAGCTAGGATCTTAATGTGACAGTATTATATTGTATATATAATAATAAGGATCAATTTAATAATATGATAAAATATTACTCTAATCCACAATATATTTATTCTAATCAGTCTAAGCAAGCAGATCTGATGTTAAAAAGGAGTTACCGTATTAACCAAATATATATTTTTTATTCATTTTTGAATAGATTATCCTTTGGATTATGATATAAGAGAAGAAAAATCTTCAAAAAATCTACTTGGTTCTGCCACAAGTGAGTATACTAAAAACTACTTTTCATCTTAAAATGTTAAAACATGATTGCTCTTATCAGGCCATGGTGCAGATATGTTGATATATGTTTACATATCTTGCTGGAGGGGGGTGTTACTGGAATGTTTCTTGGTAAATAACAAAGTTATTTTTATGCTTTTGTTATTTGGTTGTTTTAATCTTATTTATGAATGAGGGATATGTAAATTACTCATAAGAGGTAGTGATTAGAATGGCATAAACCCATATAAATGAACTATTGGGGTTCATTTTAAATTGTTTCAAGATGCTGTACTTTGTGTATAGTAGGCTATTTTTAATTTTTTTTTAAACATACATCAATATCATTTCATGGACAGTGTAGGGTCTGAGTATCATTCATTTTGGTACAAAAACCACATTAATCAAACTTATATAATCTAATGTTATTATACAGTACATATCAGTATTAACACATAATCCTTCTTTTTCAATTATTCAATATTTGCTACATCCTTCTAATAGTAATAGCATAATTATTATT